>JAOTON010000504.1:0-496216 GCA_034440635.1 Lepas anatifera
TTTTATTCGGAAGGGCCCCAAAAGTAGTATCTGAAACCAACCTTGCATTACACCACATATAAATAGTATCATTTCGATCCAAATTAAACAATCAGCGTTTAAGTGAGAAATTGAGTGATGCTGGAAGACAGGACGAGCTGTACATTGAAGTAATTTTTATGAAATGAAATAACCTGTGGATAATATTATTGGTACATACTTTTCAAGCATTGCTAATATGATCGACACAAAAGATTGAGATATGAACATTTCACAGGAATATTATTTTGAGCCAAATTGAGCTGCAAATATCAAATGTATTTTACTCATTGCTCAGACAAACAAGCGTCTGACATAACATGCGAGACTGGGCATGCCAACTCAATTTCTCTCATCGAGAGTTATCAAACGAGTGTGCTATTTATTTACATAATTTGCCATCTTAGCTACCGGGTCATAAAACCTCATAAATGGGTAAACATCAAGAAAACCTGCCCATTCACCAGCTGACTGGGCACATCAGCTATGAGAAGACGAGGGTTACCATGACATTACGTCCACGCTCATTTTTAGGGAAAACAGCCCGAAAAAGCGACCAAAGTTTAAAAGGAATTATATTCGGCAACTATAATATTGGGACTGAGACTGGCAAGGATCAACCTGGCATTGACCCTACGCCAAGAAACAACAGTTTGGCACTGTCGGGAATGGCCGGCAACTCTTCCTGCCGTATCCTGCAACGACCCATTTGCTTCATTCGGCTCCTTGCTTACCACCAAATGGCCTTGGTCAGGCCTGGATTCTGACACCAGCAGCCAGACAGACAGAGGCCTTGGCCGCTTGAGCGTGGCATCGGCGGCATCTCATTTCAACATGTCAAGGCTCACATTTGCTCAGGCAACATAGCCGGTGCCAGACCATCACAGGAATATTATTTTTGAGCCAAATTGAGCGGCAAATATCAAATGTATTTTTTACTCATTTTTCAGGACAAACAAGCGTCTGACATACATAGACTGTATGCCAATCAATTTCTCTCATCGAGTTATCAAACGAGGTGCTATTTGACATAATTTGCCATCTTAGCTACCGGGTCATAAAACCTCGCAAATGGGTGAACATCAAGAAAACCAGCCCATCCAGCAGCTGACTGGGCACATCAGCTATGTAGAAGACGAGGGTTGCCACATTACGTCCCACGCTCATTTTTAGGGAAAACAGCCCGAAAAACGACCAAAGTTTGGGGGTGAATTATATTCGGCAACTATAATATTGGGACTGAGACTGGCAGGGATCAACTTGGCATTACCTACGCCAAGAAAAAAACAACAGTTTGGCATTGTTTGGAGTCAGCCGGCAACTCTTCCTGCCATTCGTTCAACGTAGGACCATTTGCCTCATTCGGCTCCCTTGCTTACCACCAGCCTTGATCTGGCCTGGATTCTGACACCAGCAGCCAGACAGACAGAGGCCTTCGGCCGCTGAAAGGCGATGGCATCGGCGGCATCTCATTTCAACATGTCATATGCTCACATTTGCTCAGGCAAGCATAGCCGGTGCCAGACCATCACAGGAATATTATTTTGAGCCAGCATTGAGCATGGCAAATATCAAATGTATTTTACTCATTGCTCAGACAAATAAGCGTCTGACATACATAGACTGTATGCCAATCAATTTCTCTCATCGAGGAGTTATCAAATCGAGGTGCTATTTCCGACATAATTTGCCATCTTAGCTACCGGGTCATCAAACCTCGCAAATGAGTGAACATCAAGAAAACCAGCCCATTCACCAGCTGACTGGGCACATCAGCTATGAGAAAAACGAGGGTTACCACATTATATTCATGCTCATTTTTAGGAAACAGCCCGAAAAACGACTTCGAGTTTAAAGGAATTATATTCTACAACTATACCCTTTGGGACTGAGACTGGCAGGATCAGCTTGGCATTACCTACGCCAAGAAACAACAGCTGGCACTGTTCGGGAATGTCAGCAACTTCTTCCTGTATCCATTCCTTTAACGACCATTCGGTTCATTCGGCTCCTTGCTTACCACCAGCCTTGATCAGGCCTGGATTTCTACACCAGCAGCCAGACAGACAGAGGCCTTGGCCGCTGAAGCGTGGCATCGGCGGCATCTCATTTCAACATGTCAAGGCTCATTTGCTCAGGCAACATAGGCCGGTGCCTGACCATCAGCAGTGCGAGGGGTCGTAAAACCAACACAGCCGTACCGCCAAATCACACACTGCAACGCCTCCCGCGGCGGGCCGGGCGCCTGCAGACGAGCCGTCGCCAGACATCACAACCCCGTCACGCTAAGCTACTGGTAGGCTGTCTGGGTGGCGGATCCGCCAACCCGCCACCGGCGTCGCCGCTATCGACGCGTTCTCCGGAAACCGTCGGAAAGGCCAGAGACGGCCCAGTTCGTCGGAGGGGTCAGGTCAGTTCCGACACTGGTACCCCTCTGTCTCCTCACCCTTCTCCGCCAGACCAGCGCTGATGATGATCATCACTCGAGCAAGTTTTCCCCTGCAACGACTGGTAGCAATATAGACGACCAATGGGATTGAAGTGACCAGAAGAAAACCCTTTCTCTGATTAATATGCGAGTAGAGGTAGCGATGCGGGGGCATAACAAGACTCATGTTTTTGGACTTATCGACGCATCAACCGTCACGGTCATCTGGCAGCCCCAACGCCTTCCCAGAAGGGTTCTCGGGAGCCTGATTGTTCATTGCTCAGGGAATCCATCGGGCCTTGAACCCAGGTCGGCCGCGTGGAAAGCGTGAGCGTGCTGAACATTAAACCATGGCGCTCCCGGGATGTAGGGGTCGCGGTCTGCTGAGGTGCATTCAAATATTTTACAAGAGCTGTTGACGGTACCAAGCTCAAAACAACAGAATCATGTATCCTCCTAAAGCCAACGTGTGCTGGAGACGCCGACTGTACGAATGCACCCGTGAAAAACTTACCACAAAACACGAGTTTCCGACTGGCGTAGGGCTCACATGCCCAGTGAGACGCTCTTGAGCTCAGTGTGCTGCGGTATCGGATCAGAGCACTGCCTCAGACTGACCTCAACTCAGCGAGACAACCTCAGCCGCCGCACCCATGCGCTTTGAACTAACACGCATCCTGACCCAACCGTCACCCTTGACGAAAACCATACTGAGGCGGTTCTCCCGGAGGACCGTCTCAGCCCCCCAGAGAATGAGCACGGAGATGGTCAGGCTGCGAAGTGATCAGTCCCCCTTCCTGAGAAGCTACCAGCACCAGGTGGGACTGGTCCTAGATACTGTATGCCCGGAAGCGGAGAGGAGGAATCACTGGGACACCTTCTGACACGGTGCCCGGCACTAGCACTCCTGCACCGCGGTCTGCGGCCGGGACGACCAGACTGTGCGCGAAGCACGACTAACACGCTCCGCCTGGTATCCGTAATACAGCAGCTAGGGACGCCTCTAAGGAGACAACCCCATATGATTCCCCAGCCGAAAGCTGTGAGTCATCATCATCATCATCATCATCACTCTCTCATCATCATCATCATCATCATCATCATCATCATCATCATCATCATCATCATCATCATCATCATCATCATCACCATCATCATCATCATCACCGTGAGAGAGAGATGGAGAAAGAGCGTGGGAGAGAGAAAGGGGAGGGCAGTGCTCACCTCGATGTTGGCGTCCCCGGAGTCCGATGCAGTAGCTGCGTGACGCCCGTGCCAGCACGGCGACGGTGGCGTAGATGTGTGCCAGGCTGCCGGCCAGCCGTGCCAGCTCGGCCTGCTGGTACATCAGGTTGGCGCCCGTGCCGTTCCAGGCGCCGGCGCAGCAGCCGGCGAACAGCTGCACCGGAGTCCTCCAGCTGCTGAGCCGACGGCTGAGGAGGGACACGCACAGAGGTCAGGTCAGAACACAGCAGGGACACAACACAGATGGGGGTGGGGTGCAGCAGAGGTCGGCAGATCACAGCGGAGCTGGGAGTTGGAGTACAGCAGAGGTCGTGGTGGTGACCAGAAGAAGTCAGGACCACGCACAGCAAAGATAAGGGCGGTACACCGCCCAGATACAGAGTGCAGCACCAAGATAAGGAAGAGCACAACAGAGGTCAGGGTGAGGTAAAACATTTTTATTTATCATTTCGGCCCTGATAACTACTTCAAAGGCTGGTGTTTTGTACCAATCTATCATATGGGAGTAAATACAGGCGCCAAAGACAAGTACTGGCACTAGGAAGAGAGGGGTGGTCATATCACCACTTTGGGCCGTTGTTTTGCCTGTGATATAGGGATTTCGGTCTGTTCGGGAAATGCAGGGACGGTATCTTAGGTCTCGGTCGGATGGGCTTGTGGCTTCATTACCCCGCATCCAGACCGGGATAGAATAGATTAACTTGGGTTCAATTCCCACGGCGGAAAAAGCGCCTTCCACGCCTGGCCCGGTGGAAAGCCTAATTCAGCTAGCAAATGATAAAAGATTTAGCACACGTATGCAACGCTTTGTTAAAGCCCGTTTAGTGGCTTCGTTGTTTCGGCTATTTCTGTACCCCGAAAGTTAATTGTGGATCCCCGCTCGCCTCCATAATGATTCGTTGGCAAGTCTGCCACATGTCTAATATTCAACAAACATCTACCTGTGCACTAGACGGGATATATTTTTCCACCCCTCGCATGTGCTTTGGGGTGCTCCCCCAGGCTCCAAATTGCATGTAATCCTTTCCAACAGCAAGACAAGTCCCTAAACCACCGTACCGCAGCGCCAATAATTTCCTATGGAGACCGCAGCGCCGGAAACCTGTCCGAACATCTATGCATAAATGATAAAATTCGCTATTGTTCCCGTGGTCCGATTTTCAAAAATTCGTTCACCTTTTGTTTATGTAAGGCTTGAACGATGAATCGTGTGTGAACAAAAATGTTCAGGAACGATTCGTAAACCTTTGTTTTTACTCTACCCACTACTGCACGCGTCCTCGCATGAGAGGTGCCCCCCCCCTTCCCCCGATCACGGAACCTGAATCCAACTGACTCAATCAAACAATCAGAGCCCCGCCTGGCTCACCCTGAGCGCACATTTTCTGTAGTGTAAATGGTGGGCCCCTGGGGCTTGACTGCTTACCTTGTCCTAATCAGTGATTCTAAAGTGCTCCTCAGAGGGAGAACCTAGCTAGCCTAGATAACTATAATTTCCTCTAAGCCAATTTTGAGTCTCTTGAGGGAGCCGGAGCACATTGTTGTTAGTCATGACATTTGCAGGGAGTCGGGACTCCTGATCTGAAGGTGGCTGGGTTTCGCTCAACCCTTGTTATCCCATGAACATCTGATTCCCTCTACGTAATTTGAACTTTCGCCTATGTCTTAGCTCACACAAAGTGGGAAACACTACGAACTTCGTTAACGTATTTGATACTCATAGACTAATGAGCTGCATCCACGGATCAGTTAAACCACCAAATAATTGCGAGCAAGATCCTTCAACTTCAAAGCAGCCAAGCTGGAGCGGTAGATCACCGGACAAGGACCCTAGTTATTCTACCGGCCATATTTACGAACCGAGGATACCCAGAGCATTGATATAAACTAAAATCTGAGATTTTTGGGACCACTATAAAGTGCCTCTTTTATCATGGAGCCGCTGAAGGCGGTGCGCTTCCCATACTGAATTTCTGAGTGGGCTACTCAACTGGATTCTGTGGGTGAATTTTTCGGAATTACAAAAGCAGCATTCCCTGCGCATTTTTTTGTTTGTTTTTTAGTTCTGATGGGGGTAAGAATTTCAAGTATCTATGGCAAGCAAACAATGCTTCTGACTGTAAGGCGCTACTGACTAGGCGGCAAAATAGTCGATAGGGCTTGCGGCCGACAGGAAAGATGCCACCAAAAAGTCGAAGGAGGGCTTTCGACCGAGCGTGCTGAGTCAATGGACAACGAATGAAAAGGTCTGCGGCAATGAACAAACGCCATTATTTGGAAGGTGCCGGAAATGCGCGGCGGTTCTCCTTCTCCAGCCTCTAAAGACAGCTCCACACATGAATAGGTTCTCATTCGTACAAAATTTGCAAAAAAACTAACTACCACTTCCCTGACCAAGCAAAGCAACTCAATACATCTTCCAGTCAGCTAACGTCTCAGCCTCATTATCAGTGCGTTCAATGGAAATGCACGACCTTCTCACGGACAAGTCGCAAATATAAGGTAGCTGGAGGCTCCCAACAGTGGAGACGCTAGCTTTTGAGCGGAAAGGAGGCGACGGTTTCCTGGAGGCTCCCGACGGGGAGAAGCCCACCTTTGAGCGAAAACAAGGTGACAGTTTCACGAGCGGGCGGGTTTATGCCTCAATTTCATAAGTCATGCTGATGTTGCTACTGTAAACGGAACCGAAAGTGCCGGTGGCTGGGATTGCCCAATTTCGAGTTGCTTCTCACCTCCAGGCTGGGGTGCAAACAGGTATACAGGTTCAGCTTCTCAGCCGAGCGCCGTCCAAGCCGAGAGCTCTGGAATACACGGCGAAGCACATGCACTGGGTACAACATCGGGTTCCGCATCTTCGTCACCTCGTCTGCGTAGCCAGGTACGGCCTCGTGTAGACCTGTGCGGACATGGTACGGTATCAATGGCGTTAAATACAGAGCAGAGAGAACCAGACCAAAAGATCTGAGAGCTCCATGTTTAGGTCTAGTGAAGAAACAGCAACAAAACACTTATCAACCCCGGCGACACCTTCCGATCCCACCCCTCGCCGTATTGTGAAACTCAGCATTTTAAAACCTTCGAGAAGACCGGTAAAACTGCTGGATTAGAGTGCACTGAGTTCTGAGCTGTATCTGTTCCAGCGCATGTGACAATACCCCTGTCCGATGTCGGCATTGTTGCCGGCGCCGGCTCCCACCTCCAAGAGCGACGAAGAGCCGCAGCAGCTCGTTAGAACCGGTGAACCGCAGCGCGGCCCGCGTCTCCGTCAAATAGCGGTAGGCCATGTCGCCGGCCTCCTCCCTCCTGCGGCAGTGGAACGGAGCGTCATCGTCCCTGTGCGATACTTATCAGGGGTGTGCGGTAGAGATTGTCACGGCCAAGAGATTTCAGAACCCATCCGGTCCTCACCCAACGCTTCGCTGTCCAATGCGAGACAATCCGTTTGCACAACATAATTATAAATCCTGATCAGTATCCGGTCCGAAATTGGCCGCGTTCCCTGACCAATCCAATCCGGCATCAGCTCAGGACCCCAAGCGATTGTCCAATCCGCAACAGTGGCCGTTTTAATTGTCCAATCCGCGACACACCCAGCATAAGCCGCCGGACAGAGTGGCCGTTTTAATTGTCCAATCCGCGACACACTTAGTGTAAGCGGCCGGACAGAGTGGCCGTTTTAATTGTCCAATCCGCGACACATTCAGCGTAAGCGGCCGGACGGACAGACTAGCCCCTGCTGCTACCGACGCTGATTCCCGTGCCAAAAAAACGACAGAAACTGCATAGAAAGCAGTGGACAGAAGGAGCCCGTACAAATATTCCATCGATCTCGATCTGAGTTGTCCTGGCGTGACGAGGAAAATCACCTTTAGACTTAATGCCCAGACGGAACCCCAGTCAGCTGGGAACAGCAGCAGGTATGATAAGGACCAGAGCGCGACGATTGCCTCGGTCGCCCAGCAGGCACTGTGAGGACCAGAACAGAACCATTACCTCACCGGTAGAAGCCTCGGTCGCCCAGCAGGCACTGTGAGGACCAGAGCACCATTGCCTCACCGGTAGAAGCCTCGGTCGCCCAGCAGGCACTGTGAGGACCAGAGCACCATTGCCTCACCGGTAGAAGCCTCGGTCGCCCAGCAGGCACTGTGAGGACCAGAACAGGACCATTGCCTCACCGGTAGAAGCCTCCGGTCGCCCAGCAGGCACTGTGAGGACCAGAGCACCATTGCCTCACCGGTAGAAGCCTCGGTCACACCGCAGGCACAGTGAGGACCAGAACAGGACCATTGCCTCACCGGTAGAAGCCTCGGTCGCCCAGCAGGCACTGTGAGGACCAGAACAGAACCATTGACTCACCGGTAGAAGCCTCGGTCGCCCAGCAGGCACAGTGAAGACCAGAACAGGACCATTGCCTCACCGGTAGAAGCCTCGGTCGCCCAGCAGGCACACTGAAGACCAGAACAGCAGCATTGCCTTACCGGTAGAAGCCTCGGTCGCCCAGCAGGCACAGTGAAGACCAGAACAGGACCATTGCCTCACCTGTAGAAGCCTCGGTCGCCCAGCAGGCGCAGACACCGGTCGGTAATGCTCTGCGCCAGCTCCGAGGCCACCAGTTTACAGCAGGCCGCCTCCAGCACATAGTCCGGCTCCAGTGTTAGGTCTGCCGGGCAAACACGGCGCAGATCAGTTCCGCCTCCGCACAACGTTTTACACCCGACGTGGTGGCGTGTTTTGAACCCTGGTTAATAACCCGCCTTTCTAGTAAGTTCAACACTAAGGTGGATAATCATATGTATCCATCTCTGAACAAAGCATGCATGCCTTACACAGGTGTCGAGATTTTGAGACGGGAGGGGTGTTTCGTCTTGTCCATATTAACACACGCTGAAATATGCTAAAACACCCATGTACGCATCTGAAATATATCTAACACATGCTTAAGTATGCTAAAATCCCGAACAGTCTGAAGCAGCATATTGGTGACGTTACAGTTTGCGGGGAGAGAGACTGACCGACTAGGCCAGTGGTGAGGTAGGTAAGACTCTCCATGGTGTACATGTCTCGGTTGACGGCGCCGATCGCCGCCCTCGTCAGCCCGAAGTCGGACAAGTGTTTCTCGAACAGCGGCCGGTGCACGCAGTGTTTAGTCGTCATGGCAACCAGCGGACGCAGCGAACCTGGCGGGAGGTGGAGTGAACCATCTGTAGGCGACCAAACGAAACTCGCACATCTCAGACAGGGCGTACGTTACAAAATATCAGAAGTCAGTCAATGATTGGGGTTTGAGGCCGGTGTTTCCGCTCCGAGGCGAGTAAAAGAAACGGCAATACCGACATGTTAACTGACATCCATTTCAGGATTTGATACACAAGCAATGAACGGACAAACTAAGAATTTTTCTCCCCGAACGATATCTCGACAACAGTTTTACAGACGATGATCATGTGTGCCAACATAATCATAAGGCTCCAGTTTGTTTCTGGCACAAAGGTACTAATCGCCCTCTGATGACAGGGCATGTACAAGAACTTCAGAACCCCGACGAAGCCCGTCCAAGTCGGGTTGCAAACCCCGACGGAGCACGTCCGAGTCGGGTTTAAAACTCCGACGGAGTCCCGTCCAAGTCGGGTTTAGAACCCCGACGAAGCCCGTCCGAGTCTTGTTCAGCACTCACCTACCAGCTGGGCTGGGTAGACGGTCCGCACGTGGTTGAGCACCTCCAGCAGCACAGCATGCCCGGTGCCCTGGTCCCCGATCACGTTTTCGGTCGATACGGGCGTGTTGTGAAACTCCACCTGTCGATACAGGCGTGTTGTGTGACTCCACCTGCCGGTACGGGCGTGTTGTGAAACTCCACCTGTCGGTACAGGCGTGTTGTGTGACTCCACCTGTCGGTACGGGCGTGCTGTGAAACTCCACCTGCCGGTACCAGTGTGTTGTGTGACTCCACCTGCCGGTACGGGCGTGTTGTGTGACTCCACCTGCCGGTACAGGCGTGTTGTGTGACTCCACCTGCCGGTACGGGCGTGTTGTGAAACTCCACCTGTCGGTACGGGCGTGCTGTGAAACTCCACCTGTCGGTACGGGCGTGTTGTGAAACTCCACCTGCCGGTACGGGCGTGTTGTGTGACTCCACCTGCCAGTACGGGCGTGTTGTGAAACTCCAACTTCCGGTACGGGCGTGTTGTGAAACTCCACCTGTCGGTACGGGCGTGTTGTGAAACTCCACCTGTCGGTACGGGCGTGTTGTGAAACTCCACCTGTCGGTACGGGCGTGTTGTGAAACTCCACCTGCCGGTACGGGCGTGTTGTGTGACTCCACCTGCCAGTACGGGCGTGTTGTGAAACTCCAACTTCCGGTACGGGCGTGCTGTGAAACCCCACCTGTGGCGGACCGGCCGCGATCGCCGGTTGGAGGAACGGTCTGGATGACACAGTCGGTTAGCGCGCCAGCGTCGTGCTCGGTCTGTGGCACTTCTGTAAGCTTAGTACGTGGCCGCCGGTTCGATCCGACCCATGGGTAGAATTTGGCAACCTGTCTTTGTTCATGCCTGGCAAACCTAGCTCCAAACCATTTGACCCCAGCAATTGGTGCATCATTAAATACCACCAATTATTATTATTTTTACAGTCATCGGACACACGCCAGTGAGAAGCGTGCTGCGTATTGGCTAAAAGACCCCAAACAAAATGGAATGATTCACAAGGGAAACATAGACTTAATAAGAAAATATATTTCAAAATCAAGAATCATGACGAGTTTTCATGCAAATAAATTGTGTGTAGGGCTGGGATTTGATCCTGCTATTACTGTCACCACACTAGTTTTATTACAAAAGTAACAGCAAATCATTAATTCGAGCGGTTTCAGCGCATTCCTGTATTGGAGCCGTCATATTTGTTACAAACAAGCAGCCTACAGGTGGAAAACCAATCTCCCCTACCTAGTATATTGGACCCCAACTCTCACACCTGACTTCCAGCCGCGAAGAAGCCCACTCACGAGACTACTGCATCGTCCATGAGTCCGCACCATGGTCAGAGTACTCACGTCACAGATATCGAGACCGAGGCCGGGGTCGCATGACTTGTAGGTGACACCTTCGGCCCCCTTCTCGACGATGACAGCCGACAACAGCCGCTGCTTGTTGCCCAGGAAGTCGTCATCCTGCAACCGCGGTGTCCATTATCGCACGCCAATATTCTCATCCAGCAGTCGTCACATGCATGAAAACAGGAACGCAGGCAATGAGAGTTGCAGGTTCTTGTAAACCACAGGCCGTCACACATCAATTGCAATTAACTTCCTTTAACAGTACTTAGCATATCATGACATTTCTCCACCCATTCCATCGCGCAGCAGACTTCGTTCCCGCATCTGACAGTGAAGGTCCCTAGCCCGCCCTGTGCGACAGCCATCAGGCAGGCCAGTCCTGACCTCCATGTTGGCGATGACCAGCAGCAGGTCAGCTGCCTGTGCGCACTGCACGGCCGTCTTGGTGCCGGAGAGCCGCAGCCAGCCGGGGCCGTCCGGACGCGCCACACACTGCAGCCGGCTCAGGTCCGCCGACGCTCCCGGCTCCGAGCAGCAGAAGGCAGCCGTGAGCTCACCACGCGCCAGCGGCGGCAGCAGCCGTTCCCGCTGCTGCTCAGAACCGCGCTTCAATAGAGCCTGACGGAGAGACAGGGTGGTTACCGAGGAAGCGGCTGCTCAGGAGCTGCGCTTCAATAGAGCCTGGCGGAGGGACAGGGTGGTTAACGTGGAAGCGGCTAGTCAGAGCCGCGCTTCAATAGAGCCTGACGGAGAGACAGGGTGGTTACCGCGGAAGCAGCTGCTTAGAGCTGCGCTTCAATAGAGCCTGACGGAGAGACAGGGTGGTTACCGCGGAAGCAGCTGCTTAGAGCTGCGCTTCAATAGAGCCTGACGGAGAGACAGGGTGGTTACCGCGGAAGCAGCTGAACGCGGGTGTTCAGTTTACATGAATTAACCTTCAAAGAGAGACCTTGCCGATTGTGTTCGGTCAATGTTGTCATATTCCTGACAACATAATGCCTAGTTGGCATCTCTTAAGCGATGATAGTCTCAATTTCCAAACTGTATTCCCGTCTCTCGTAAGCCTAGCCTCCGGTATAAACTTCCGCACACTTGCTTTTGTCTGCGACATATAAGGTGCGGGATTGAGCACGCACAACTAAGACGCAATACAACCGTTGAGTGGAACGGGAACCACTTCATTCTTTAAACCTCCAAATGTATTTCAAAATGCACATGCCTCTTTTCTCCAACGCCTCCAGGCTGTTCGAGAAAATCCAGATTTTCCAGTCACAGACGCACTTCATATGTGGTGTTCAGGTAGCGCTGAGGGTAAACACATCCCATCAGTTCCTGTAAAACTGTTCGCCCAATGTATTCCGCAAACACTTAACTGTAGATAACCTCAGGAATTACCAAATAATTCCAAAATCTAGCGTCATAATTTGCGGTGGGAGCTGGTAAGAAACATTAGACCGGCCAAGTACTACAAGCTGAGAGGTAGCTCATCGTCGGCCGCACCTGCACGAGGAAGTTGTGCGCCAGCAGGGTGTGCCTGTGGCTGGTGCCGCCCACCGCCTCCAGCACACGGGCGGCCTCAGTCATGGTGTAGCCCAGTCCACCGTGCTGGTCCGACACCTCCAGACCGAACACGCCACCCTCCTTCAGCTGCTCCAGAGTGGGCTCTTCCGACCCGCCTGCACGCCACCAAAAACACGTAGAGAGGACCACGTGGACAACAGAGAGAGACGACCACAGTGACAGAGGAGGCATGAGGGTGGGTGCGTGTGTGCATCGGGAGGGATAGAGGACCGACATCTGGGGGAGAGAAGACCGACATAAAGAGAAGGACAGAACCATCATTGAAGAGTACCAACATCAAGGAGGGAAGAGAGAACTAGCACTGAGGGAGAAAGAGAGAACCAGTATCAAGGGGAAGAGGGGACCACGTCAAAGGCGAAGAGAGGACTAGCATCCAGGAAAAAAAGCATCGAGGAGGGAAGACAGGAACAGCATGGAGGAGGGAAGAGAGGATCAGCATGGAGGAGGGAAGAGAGGACCAACATCGAGTAGGGAAGAAGACCAAAATAAAGTAGAGAAGAGGCCCGACATCAAGGATGGAGGAGGTGAAACGTCGACATTGTTAACATCCACGATCGGAAAATATGGAACGTGTTACAGGACAGTCGTACATACAACCAGTCTGCTAGTAAAACGCACTTACGTATTGGAAGCCTGCATTACTGAGTAGACAGAATGCTTTCAATACTCTCCAAGAGGAAAAATGAAAACATGAAAGGGTTTAAATAAAAAATGGCATGAACCAAAGGTGCATGGTGGTAAAAGCCGTAAGTAACCAGTTTACCTGTATACGCCCGCAAACCACCTCAATATTCTTACAAAAAATTTCGAGGAACCATTTACAATGTCTAAAATATACAGTTTAGATACCTGAGTCAAACTGTCGTGCACAGCGGTTTTTTATAGCATGCAACATGCTTGGGTCATATTACACTACAGTCTTGGTGCATTTTGTACAGCAACTCCAACAAAAAGAAGTCACACTGGTGCACGCGCGACCAGTAGCACCCCTGGCTCTCACCGTTTATAAAGCCAAGGCTCATCAGCTTGTCCTCCAGTTCATCCACTTGCTGCTTGTTCAGTACCTCCGGGAAGGCAAGCATCTCCTTGTCGAACTTGCCTTGAAACAAGCCCTTCAGGAATGGCTCTTTCTTTACCTTATCGATGTCGAGGATCACATTTCCAGCTTCTTGCTTTCTTATAACTACATCCCTTTCGGGCAGAGACCAGGCTTCTTTGGCTTCACGAGTAACCCCCGTGGAAAGTGTCCTGTGAGCTTTGCTACTCAGGGATAGTCTTAAGGAGCTTGCCAAATGTGAACCGAACCTCGGATACATCCTTAAACTCTTAAAATGGCTGCAAAATCAAGAAGTCTGTTATTTATCTTATCCATTACAGCAGGCGAAGAAATAGTAACAGCAACAACCGGTTGCTGATGATGGCCAGACGAGTAACAGGACCTCCCACGGGGTAACCAGCAGTTGATGAGGCCTGGAAAGTAGCAGGTCCTCTCACGGGTTTACAACCAGCTGATGAATGCCCGAAAAGTAAGCAGTTCTCCCACTGGGTAATTAGCAGCTGATAAAGGCCCGAAAAATAAGCACTTCTCCCACTGGGTAATTAGCAGCTGATGAAGGCCCGAAAAATAAGCACTTCTCCCACTGGGTAATTAGCAGCTGATAAAGGCCCGAAAAATAAGCACTTCTCCCACTGGGTAATTAGCAGCTGATGAAGGCCCGAAAAGTAAGCACTTCTCCCACGGGGTAATTAGCAGCTGATGAAGGCCCAAAAAGTAAGCACTTCTCCCACGGGGTAATTAGCAGCTGATGAAGGCCCAAAAAGTAAGCACTTCTCCCACGGGTTAATTAGCAGCTGATGAAGGCCCAAAAAGTAAGCACTTCTCCCACGGGGTAATTAGCAGCTGATGAAGGCCCGAAAAGTAAGCAATTCTCCCACGGGGTAATTAGCAGCTGATGAAGGTGCAAAAAGTAAGCACTTCTCCCACGGGGTAATTAGCAGCTGATGAAGGCCCGAAAAGTAAGCAATTCTCCCACGGGGTAATTAGCAGCTGATGAAGGCCCGAAAAGTAAGCACTTCTCCCACGGGGTAATTAGCAGCTGATGAAGGTCCAAAAAGTAAGCACTTCTCCCACAGGGTAATTAGCAGCTGATGAAGGTCGGACCAGGCCCCGTGCAAGTTGTTTGGCAACATAAAGTCATCGCGACTGGACGGGCGCAAGGGTTAGTATGTAACGCAACGGAGAAAGGACGCTGTTTCGAAGCCCAAAACAAGAACAACGAAGTAACTTATTCAGGACCATCCATACGAAAATGAAACAAACATGAAGCCCAGCATCGCCTATTTAGCCTTTCATCTTGTTCGGTATGTTTTGTGTTTCACGTTCATGTGTGTGCGTATGTGTATGTGCCTGTGTTTGTGTGTGTAACAGCCGGAAATCTTTATCCTTTTTCTCCTCTTCATCCTTAAACTACCTGGAGGTAACGAGCGCATGCGCCTTGGGCAGCAGCGACCCCTACAGGTAGTATGCCACCTTCCTTTACCCCCATCCATCCTTATCCTGCTCGTCTCCTTCCATAGTTTCCATTGTTTCATGTTCATTACGACGGCACTTGAAAAGCCACCACCTGTGTGGAAGTGTGCGCAGCTAATATGACTATATTAAAGCCAGAACGATATAGGTTGCGTGCTTGACTGAAAAATTGGTACATTGTTATTGAAACCAGCATGCGCTTTGCGCAACCTCGAGCGGCGAATACAACATTTCCAAATTTTTGTGTTAAAATAATATCAGCTTCAGCATTAACACCAGTTGACAGCCGGCCCTGAACAGAGCTTCTGTCCCTTTTGATTGTTCATGTTGCCGTGGCAACACCCGAATACAACAGACCAACTTCAATCGCCTGAAGAATCCGACGGATATTTATAAACCTGTTTTTCTCGGCTCTTACTTCAAACACCGGGAATTCAATAAGCTTCCAGATTTGTATCGTAACATTTATGTTATTGCATTTGTCCGTGCGCATTATTGAAATTTTCCGGGAGTTTCCCTACCAGCCCAGCTTAAGGTATCTTATCCAATGGTCGCGTACGACTTTGTTCGGGGCGAAGGTTCATTTCGATATATGCAAGAGTGCTGCCAATGTACGCCCAAGTTAGGTATATCATCGCTAATAGTCCCAAAACTTGGTATATTCTCCTAGAATTTAGAAGGAAAAGCTGCTGACGTCATCACAGGAGCAATAGATTTGGTAGGGATATTGGTTCTGCCCGTATTTTAAGTATCTTCCCTGGGCCGGAGAAGAGACTGGTAGGCATGTCTTTAAGCTGGGAAGCATTATGAGCATGATTGTCCGAACAGCACCGACATTATATCTAGAGGAGCCTCGTCAAAACTCTCCCGTCGAGGACTTCCGTGAGCAGGAAGAGTCTTAAACAGAGGCGGTGTTTCAGATCGTCCGTTGCGCTGTGTGACCAAACCAACTGTTATATATTAAAATCGTTTATTATACATAGAATGCATGATTATTAAGTTCAATACAGATGCTATTGCGCCATCATTTGACATTATGCCCATGACCATAGGTAATCCAAAATCACAGTAGGTTACCTGGATCTTTAATCCCACATTTACAGGTAATTATCATTCCGTCATTTGAATCACAGGTTTCACCAGTAAAGTACATTTTCCTGTTACGTTGCTATCCAGTTGTCACTATGCAATGAAGATAGTTACCCAGTGATAGCAGCAGAGCCTCTCATACAGCGAGATTAAAGGAAATGTGGCACCTTGGTCGAATCCTGGAATTTAGTGTAATTAGGGGAACTTTTAGCCCAAAATCATGGAATTTTCCATGATTTCTCCGATAAATGTACAAACAATAAGCTCAATATTTTGATTTTTAAAATGTTCCTCTAGGGAAAGAAATAAATATCTGCCTGTGGATGATGCCATGATCTGGCAACCACTACCACTTTCAATAGGCTTCAAGGGCTTTGATTGGTTGATACTCACCGTGACGTCAGCATATGTCGTCACAACACCTGACAACTGTGGCCTGCGTTAAGGATACATGTGAGGTACATTTCAAGTAGTTTTAAGCCTTTCTGTACGAAAATTTTGAGCTTCAAGACAAATGATATATAGAGTACCGGGTTTTCCGGTATGCTTTACAACTTGGCTATCTCAGTTAAAATCACGTTATAAAGGTGCCACACTCCCTTAAAGTTCAAACGTCTGGATCGTACCAACCCATCAAATACGAAACAAATATCGACCCAACTTCGGACGACGAGAAGACTTAGATATACATACCTGAGTTATGACTACAATTAGAGATATAGAGGCCAGCCTTTTTACCCCAGATCGGAGAGCCCACTGCACCCCACGTCCAACAATCAATCAATGAGAAGCTAACGTGCAAAAAGAAAACAAGAAAAGAGAAACATGCTCAAATGACTCATGGTCGAAACGCTTGGCACTTAAATTCAGAGCATGGGTTTATCTTGAGAGAGCAGCATAATTAGAGATATCTTGGCTTGCACCATCACTTCTTCCTACATCAGCATAAATTTCATATGAAACACTGCAACGCTCATTTATCATTGGACCTCTGCATCCCATAGCCCAAACCACAAACTTCAAATTACCTGCATTTCTCGCCGCTAGTTTCTCTACAGACCGTGTAGTATCATGTCTGCCCCCTTCTCGGCGATCATCACGACAGGCGCGTTGGTGTTACCGGAGGTGATGCTGGGCATGACGGAGGCGTCCATCACGCGCAGTCCGCGCAGGCCGTGTACCCGCAGCTGGTGGTCCACCACACCGCCGGCAGCGCGCGGCGCCATCCGGCAGGTACCGACAGGATGGTAGATGGTCAGCGTCAGCTGGCGGACCTGACACTCCAGCTGATCGTCGCCAGTGAGACCGCGGCAAGGAGGGTACACCACCCGGCGGATCAGGCTGTCGCTGAGAGGAGGCGTGTCAGCGATCAGGGCGGCCAGCCGCAGTCCCTCCACCAGAGTCCGGACGTCGGCCGGGTGCTGAAGGAAGTTGGGCTGGATGACGGGCGGCGCGGTAGGGTCCGTGGACGAGAGGCGGACGTGGCCGCGACTCCTAGGCCGCAGCAGGTACGGAAACAGGCTGATGCCGTGCACAGTGTTATTCAGTTCCGATAACCCCTCATCGTAGGGCTCCTGTCTGAGGTTTAAGTCCTGGAAGCCACCAGCACCGATCAGCCACGGGTGGAGATTGGCCAGCATAACTTGAAGGTCGGGCCAGTCGGCTGCCTCCGACTCGGAGGTGACGTGGAAGAGCCCACTGTCACAGGCGCTGGCAGAGACGGGGCCGGTGCCGTTCTGGACATACTCTCGGATGGCGGACACCAGGGTGGAGGGTATCAGGTTAGTCGGCTCCCGGCTCTGGTAAGACAGCATGGTGCCGATGTGACTGGCCAGGTTCAGTCCCACAGGCAGATCGGCCACCTGAGGTATGCCCATCTCCTCCAGGTGCTGTCTCGGCCCCACGCCAGACCGCAGTAGCACTGTAGGGGTACTGACCGCGCCAGCTGACACGATGATCTCCCTCCTGGCCTTCACCGTGACGGTCTCCCCAAACTTGGTGAAGGTGACCCCGTCTGCTCGGTCCTCAACGAAGTTCACTTTGTCGACAAGGGCGTTGGTGAGGACATGCAGGTTGGACCTGTCCTGGAGAAACGCATCGCTCAGCGAGTGGCGGTATCCGCGCCGCTGGTTACTATCGGTGTAGTACAAACCAGGACCAATCTCTGAGTTGACATCCAGTACTCTGTAGCCGAGGACCTGGCCCGCTTCCACGAACATGTGGTCCAGCGAGGTGATCCCGTTACTGCGGACAATCTGCCAGGGACCGTTCTTTCCCAGATAATCTTTCTTCCCAGTGTAGGTGATACTTCGCTCAAAGAAGGGGAGGACGTCCTCGTAACTCCAGCCCGGGTTTAGTTCGCCCCACCTATCATAGTCCTTTGGCTGACCCCGAATGTACATCATGAAGTTCAGCTGAGACGAACCACCGAGGATTTTTCCCGATGACCAGCATGATCTCTGCTCGTTCATTGCCAGACAAGCTCCATTTTGAGGTTCGGTCAGGTACTGCCAGTCGTAGGGGCTGAGAATAGACGCCATGCCCATTAGAGGTATCTTGTTGAGGGGCGAGGGAGAGGCTCCCGCCTCGAGCAGTAGGACGTTGAAGCTGCCGTTTTCCGCAAGTCGCCCTGCCACTGTTGAGCCGCCACTGCCTCCGCCAATGACTACGAAGTCAAACTCCGTGGAAGATATCTCTTCTTTTTGAATCAGCGACCACCAAGTGAAGTCAAGCACAATCGTGACATACATAACGATAGTCAGGATCAGATGCGGCACGGTTCGTGCAGTGATAACTACCATGTCTGCAGGTTTGGACGACGGTGTAGTTAAGTCTTGAGCCTTTTGTTCTTGCAGCTCCCATGAGCTGAGTTGAAGCCCTGTCTCCGTCAGGTGAATCGGTCAGAAGGGTCCACGCCTCTTAGCGCTACCAAGGTCCACCTGCAGCCAAAGCCGGGAGAAGTGGCTAGATGCCCTTTCAATTCTGATAAGATAGCCTGACAAACAAGTGATATAGAAACTTGGAAGCGCATTGGGATTTGTAACAGATAATACAACATAGTACATTCTATGACGGCAAGGCAAACAACAGCCTGCATCACAAATATTAGAATTTGACCGAACTTAAGAAAATACGCTCTGGCCTTTAACGATGTGTGTACATATATATATATATGTATGTATATCAAAACGATTGTTAAATAAGGTTGCCGACTCGTCCTTTGATAGTTTTTCTGTTCTCTGATTATACTATTGATGACTTGCTTGATTGCGGCCGGAATATCTCTAGCAAAATCATTCAAGGTCATTAAAAATATTAAAAAATAAGTTCAAGCTTTGGGATGTATGATGCATTAATCATCGAGATAAAAGAAAGACAGCTCACGTTTCTCTAAATCTAGTTGTTTGAAAAGTACGTTATAAAAAATTAGCTCAAATCATTCGAGGGACCACCTTCTCAGGGAAATATAATCACACTTATGCAGGCTACTTGCAATAAAACCTGCCCCAAAAGTACAAGATCACGATTCCTCAATCACATATTGCCACAGTTTTATCGTTACATTACATTGATACATAGTTAACCTTCGCCCGGGTGGGGGTCTTTTTAGACCCCCCTCGGGTTTTTCCGAAGCGACCAAAAAACGGCGGCGCGCAGCGCCGCCAAACTTGGTCTAGCTGTTCCTTCATCATATTTACATCTTACCTGAAAATTTCAGCTCAAGGTCATATCAGGTCGGGTCACCAGGCCAGGTGAAGTGACCTCACCTCAAAAAATGCTTAAAACCACATAACTAAAAGAAGGGTTAATCGATCAAGTTCAAACTCATACCACATATTGGGCTCACCAGGAGCTACAACATATGTTCCGGGATTTTTATATTGGTGACCTAAGGTCATGTGCAGAGCATGACCTCCCCATTGTAAATACATGGGGAAAATCACGAAATGAGCTTTTCTCAGTAAGTATAGATGGAATCAACTTCAAACATCGGTTACGAATTTCTTTTAGCCCATTTCTGAAGTTGATGATAAAAATTTTGACTTGTGACCTTTAAAGGGTCACCTTAGGTCAAATAAGAATTTTTTGGTGTTTTACTCTATAAATTTTAAATAAAATAAGATACAATTTTTCTTTTGTCACCAAAGTGTTTCTATAGTCACTGCAAGTCAAATGATATACATCATGACTATACCAGGTCAAGTTGGATCAGACCGCTGACCTGGGTCAGGTCAAATTCTTAAATTTGACCTGGCATAGCAATATCATATATCATTCGATTCGTATTGACGAGAGGATTGCAATGGTGCATAAACTATGGCTGCATCATGTTTGGTTTGGAAGCTATTAGCGAAAAAGTAAACGCCCTTATGCATGGGTGGCTATGGACATTTCCAAGAATATGCCCAATATTCAGTGACCTGTAGCTCCCTAGGCTTTGACCTGACACGAAAATGAATGCCACTGCAATGAAAGCGCATCTCAAGAGCTTTCGAATGGTGTTATAAAAATGTTTCTAGCTATCATAGTTTCTGAGATATATGAGGTTTTCTTAGTACACCTCATATTAGCGATTTTGACCTATTTTGACCTCTGGTGACCTTGATATTGACCTGACAAGAAAAATGACCGAAGTATTTTCGATATCATTTTCGAAGAGCTTTCGATTGCCGTTTGGCGTTTATTTCTAGCTCTCTTAGTTTTTGAGATCGTGGTGGGGTCTTTTTTAGCCCCCCCACCAGGGCGAAGGTGGCTCGTACCCGACCGGGGCAAGGGTTAACTGCAAAACATTACCATCAATTTGATTAATAACAAGACATTACCATACAATTGGAGAGATTCATATTGTCAAATTAAGATTTGTCATACAGTACCAACGCCACACATATTCGGTATTTATCATCCCATTATCTATCTCATCCCCCAGTGTTATCTCGGCGAGTCTAACGTTCTTCTGTGTGTTGATGTGCGGTACGAGCTGGTTGATGTATATATGTATATTGCTTCAATAATTTCTATCTTGCTGCAGGCAGTGCTGGAGTGTATCATATGTGTGTTGTCAGTAAGCATCTTTCTTGTGAGTGTTGTATTCTTGTTATGTGTGATCCTTAGGGGCTCCCTCGTGGAGGTGCATTGTGCATTGTGAGGCGACGCAACAAAGTGGTTGATGTGTATCCAATTAAATAACTGCAAATCAAAACACAACTACCTGTAAAATTCACTGAATCATTATGGTGATGACGAATACATCAAGACTGCATCATGACAGCTACGGGGGTGTTAATATTAACAAAACTTGTTATTTGCTTTACATAGTTGCTTGTCGAAATAAGAGTTGCCCCTAAATCTTACCTCACCCTCTTGTTCAAAAACCTTGCAATTGTTTCGACCCTTTCTCAATCAGGTATATAGTTGCATTCCATGCATCATCATCATGTTTGGGATTTTTGGGCGCACCGACAGTCAAGGTCATGTGGCGCCCATAACAAATGAGAAAAAACTCGGTCCCTCCGGTCAAATAGGTGGTTCCAACCACTCAAATATTTATGAAAATCCTTTCTCATCCCTTCAAAAGGACCAAACCATCCCATGCTGTGAGTGACGAAACAATTACATCCCCGATGATGTATAAAATCCCTTTTATGCTCTCCCAGCTCAGTTTTTGATCCCCTGTGTGTTTCCCTATAATAGGACTTATGACGCACATTGCGTGGAACTGTATAGACAATACTGTTCAGTTGGGTCATCCTTCAAAAAAGTAATTGTGCCTTGTGCAAAGCAATTATAAATCTGGTGACCCATCCTCCTTTAATAACTACCGTTTAACCTACTCAGTATCATTTGGTTTCAACGTCTTAAGTTTCTAAGCATTTAAGTTCTCTAAAGTATTTGGTATCAGTCTCGGTCCCTTAAGTCTCACTTTATCTTAAGTTCTGGAAATAATTTTTTACGCACAACTCTCGGAATTTAACACTTCAAAAATATACAAAATGATGAACAACTTAGCTTTAGGAAAGACCACAGCATCTATATGTCGATTTTCATTTATCATGGTCATATCACTTCTGCCCTCTTCAAGAAAATAATTAGTGCTTCCATATACCTAGATTTTTTTAAAGGCCTTTGATACGGATAATGACGACATTCTCTAAAATAAATTATACTTCTACGGGGTTAATGAAATTTCTCTTAAAATTATTCACATCATGCTTAGAAAATCAATCCCCAATAAGCTGGTAGAACTCTGTTCCCTGCCCTTTGCCCCAGGACATGAACCACGGGATGCCACAGGGATCTATCACTGGCCCTCTTCTTTCCCTACCCCTAAGTCTGGTGGGTTCAGATTAAGCGTGGTGTACGGGATGTTGTCCGATGCAACTGCGTGTGTGTGCATGTGTGGTGCATTTTGTCTTCCGTTGTAGTTATTCGTAGATATGTTTTCCTCTCTAATTATGCGGCCTTTCTTCCATATAAGTGTCTCACAGTCCACAGGTGCATTATCCCATTACATACAAGTAAGAGGAAATGTACATTCGATGTCAAAAGAAAGCTGCTATCAATATTGTCACGATTACCCAATTCACAACTTGCATGTCAATGGAAGAGGTACACGGAAATATTAATTGTCTACCCGTCCCCTGCTGGCTGCGCCACTGACCCTCCCGGTGCTCACCCCATCCGTTTGTATAACAAGTCTCCCATTCACATTTACTGTCTCTTGCTACATTACACTTCTTAAACTCCCTCACTCTGATTATTTCTGCAAACAAAATTCCTGCCTCCTGGCACCTCCGGCTATCGCCCCTATACGTATGCTTTTGTCAATGACTGATATAAACGAGTATTGCTTCAAAACATTTTATTGCACATAGCATGCTTTATTACTAAGTTCAATACATATGTTATTCCACCACCAGTTGACATTACGTGTATTCCCACAAAACATTATCAAATAGCGGTAGGGTACCTGAATATTTAAAGTCGAAGGCCACAAGGCTTCCCCGAACAAGGAGCAAGCTGACCCCCGAGAAACATTTCCAACAGGGAAACAGTTGGCGACGCCATATGACCCTGGCAGTTGGTGCATCGATAAGCACCTAAAATTACAATATGTCTTACACTAATCAATGAATATGGTCGCCCAACGATGGTAGCAGACTCATGCAGCGAGCCTAAGTTCATACCTCTGGAACGTACCAACCTATCAAATACAAAACAAGCATGGACCCAACTTCGGACGACGAGATGACTTAAATATACATACCTGAGGTGTGACTATAAGGGATATAAAGGCCAGCCTTTTTACACCATAACAGAGAGCCAAGTGCACCCAACGTCAAAATACAATCAACGATAAAGTTCCGTACAAAAAAACCTAGAAAAAACATGCTCAACGACTTATTCCCGAAAAGCTCGGTATGAAAATCCAGAGCAAGAAGTCATCTTGAAAAATTATCATGGTTATCGACATTCTAGCTTGTACTACCGCTTTTTACCACACGAGTATAAACTGGATACAAAGCCATTGCAATGTTCAGTTATCATTTGGCCCGGGCCCCCTGTACTGTTTAAACCTCCGGCCTCCACAAGTTACCTGCATTTCTGGCCGCCAGTTTCTCTACAGACCGTGTAGTATCATGTCTGCCCCCTTCTCGGCGATCATCACGACAGGCGCGTTGGTGTTACCGGAGGTGATGTTGGGCATGACGGAGGCGTCCATCACGCGCAGTCCGCGCAGGCCGTGCACCCGCAGCTGGTGGTCCACCACACCGCCGGCAGCGCGCGGCCCCATCCGGCAGGTACCGACGGGATGGTAGATGGTCAGCGTCAGCTGGCGGACCTGACACTCCAGCTGATCGTCGCCAGTGAGACCGCGGCAAGGAGGGTACACCACCCGGCGGATCAGGCTGTCGCTGAGAGGAGGCGTGTCAGCGATCAGGGCGGCCAGCCGCAGTCCCTCCACCAGAGTCCGGACGTCGGCCGGGTGCTGAAGGAAGTTGGGCTGGATGACGGGCGGCGCGGTAGGGTCCGTGGACGAGAGGCGGACGTGGCCGCGACTCCTAGGCCGCAGCAGGTACGGAAACAGGCTGATGCCGTGCACAGTGTTATTCAGTTCTGACAGCCCCTCATCATATGGCTCCTGTCTGAGGTTTAAGTCCTGGAAGCCGCCAGCACCGATCAGCCACGGGTGGAGATTGGCCAGCATAAGTTGAAGGTCGGGCCAGTCGGCTGCCTCCGACTCGGAGGTGACGTGGAAGAGCCCACTGTCACACGCGCTGGCGGAGATTGGGCCGGTGCCGTTCTGGACATACTCTCGGATGGCGGACACCAGGGTGGAGGGTATCAGATTGGTCGGCTCCCGGCTCTGGTAAGACAGCATGGTGCCGATGTGGCTGGCCAGGTTCAGTCCCACGGGCAGATCGGCCACCTGAGGTATGCCCATCTCCTCCAGGTGCTGTCTCGGCCCCACGCCGGACCGTAGTAGAACCGTAGGGGTACTGACCGCGCCAGCTGACACGATGATCTCCTCCTGGCCTTCACCGTGACGGTCTCTCCAAACTTGGTGAAGGTGACCCCGTCTGCTCGGTCCTCAACGAAGTTCACTTTGTCGACAAGGGCGTTGGTGAGGACATGAAGGTTGGACCGGTCCTGGAGAAACGCATCGCTCAGCGAGTGGCGATATCCGCGCCGCTGGTTACTATCGGTGTAGTACAAACCAGGACCACTCTCTGAGTTGACGTCCAGTACTCTGTAGCCGAGGACCTGGCCCGCTTCCACGAACATGTGGTCCAGCGAGGTGATCCCGTTACTGCGGACAATCTGCCAGGGACCGTTCTTTCCCAGATAATCCTTCTTCCCAGTGTAGGTGATACTTCGCTCAAAGAAGGGAAGGACGTCCTCGTAACTCCAGCCCGGGTTTAGTTCGCCCCACCTATCATAGTCCTTTGGCTGGCCCCGAATGTACATCATGAAGTTCAGCTGAGACGAACCACCGAGGATTTTTCCCGATGACCAGCATGATCGCTGCTCGTTCATTGCCAGACAAGCTCCATTTTGAGGTTCGGTCAGGTGCTGCCAGTCGTAGGGGCTGAGAATAGACGCCATGCCCATTAGAGGTATCTTGTTGAGGGGCGAGGGAGAGGCTCCCGCCTCGAGCAATAGGACGTTGAAGCTGCCGTTTTCCGCGAGTCGCCCTGCCACTGTTGAGCCGCCACTGCCTCCGCCAATGACTACGAAGTCAAACTCCGTGGAAGATATCTCTTCTTTTTGAATCAGCGACCACCAAGTGAAGTCAAGCACAATCGTGACATACATAACGATAGTCAGGATCAGATGCGGCACGGTTCGTGCAGTGATAACTACCATGTCTGCAGATTTGGACGACGGTGTGGTTAAGTCTTGAGCCTTTTGTTCTTGCAGCTCCCATGAGCTGAGTTGAAGCCCTGTCTCCGTCAGGTGAATCAGTCAGAAGGGTCCACGCCTCTTAGCGCTACCAAGGTCCACCTGCAGCCAAAGCCGGGAGAAGTGGCTAGATGCCCTTTCAATTCTGATAAGATAGCCTGGCCAACAAGTGATATAGAAACTTGGAAGCGCATTGGGATTTGTAACAGATAATAAAAAATAGTGCATTCTATGACGGCAAGGCAAACAACAGCCTGCATCACAAATATTACAATTTGACCGAACGAAAAAATACGCTCTGGCTTTTAACGATGTGTGTACATATATATATATTTCAATACGATCGTTAAATAAGGTTGCCGATTTGTCCTTTGATAGTTTTTCTGTTCTCTGATTATACTATTCATGACTTTATTGATTGCGGCCGGAATATCTCTAGCCAAATCGTTCAAGGTCATTAAAAATATTAAGAAAATAAGTTCAAGCTTTGGGATGGATTATGCATTAATCATCAAGATAAAAGACAGACAACTCACGTTTTTTTCTAAATCTAGTTGTTTGAAAAATACGTTATAAGAAATTAGCTCAAATTATTCGAGGGACCACCTTTTCAGGGAAATAGCATTATACTTATGCAGGCTACTTGCAATAAAACGTGTCCCAAAAGTACAAGATTACGATTCCTCAATCACATATTGCCACTGTTTTATCGTCACATTACATTGATAGATAGTTAATTGCAACACATTACCATAAATTTGATTAATCACAAGACACTACCATTCAATTGGAGAAAGATTCACATTGTCAAACTAAGATTTGCCATACAGTACCTACGCCACACACATTCGATATTTATCACCCCATTATCTATCTCCTCCCCCAGTGTTATCTCGGCGAGTCTAACGTTCTTCTGTGTGTTGATGTGCGGTACGAGCTGGTTGATGTATATATGTATATTGCTTCAATGATTTCTATCTTGCTGCAGGCAGTGCTGGAGTGTATCATATGTGTGTTGTCAGTAAGCATCTTTCTTGTGAGTGTTGTATTCTTGTTATGTGTGATCCTTAGGGGCTCCCTCGTGGAGGTGCATTGTGAGGCGACGCAACAAAGTGGTTAATGTGTATCCAATTAAATATCTGCAAATCAAAACACAACTACCTGTAAAATTCACTGAATCATTATGGTGACGACGAATACATCAAGACTGCATCATGTGACAGCTACGGGGGTGTTAATATTAACAAAACTTGTTATTTGCTTTACATAGTTGCTTGTCGAAATAAGACTTGCCCCTAAAGCTTACCTCACCCTCTTGTTCAAAAACCTTGCAATTGTTTTGACCCTTTCTCAATCAAGTAAATAGTTGCATTCCAGGCATCATAATCATGTTTGGGATTTTTGGGCGCACCGACAGTCAAGGTCATGTGGCGCCCATAACAAATGAGAAAAACTCGGTCCCTCCGGTCAAATAGGCGGTTCCAACCAGTCAAATATTTATGAAAATCCTTTCTCATCCCTTCAAAAGGACCAAACCATCCCATGCTGTGAGTGACGAAACAATTACATCCCCGATGATGTATAAAATCCCTTTTATGATCTACCAGCGCAGTTTTTGATCCCCCGTGTGTTTCCCTATAATAGGACTTATGACGCACATTGCATGGAACTGTATAGACAATACTGTTCAGTAGGGTCACCCTTCAAAAAAAGCAGTTGTGCCTTTTGCAATGCAGTTATAAATCTGGTGACCCATCCTCCTTTAATAACTAGGTACCGTTTAACCTACTTCGTATCATTTGGATTCAGCCTCTGAAGTTTCTAAGCATTTAAGTTCTCTAAAGTGTTTGGTATCAGTCTCAGTCTCTTCAGTCCCACTTTATCTCTAAAGTTCTGGAAATAATTTTTTACGCACAACTCTCGGAATTTAACACTTCAAAAATATACAAAATGACGAACAACTTAGCTTTAGGAAAGACCACAGCATCTATATGTAAATTTTCATTCTTCATGGTCATATCACTTCTGCCCTCTTCAAAAAATAATTAGTGCTACCATATACCCAGATTTTTTAAAGGCCTTTGATACGGATAATCACGACATTCTCTAAAATAAATTATACTTCTACGGGGTTACTGAAATTTCTCTTAAAATTATTCACATCATGCTTAGAAAATCAATCCCCAATAAGCTGGTTGAACTCTGTTCCCTGCCCTTTGCCCCAGGACATGAACCACGGGATGCCACAGGGATCTATCACTGGCCCTCTTCTTTCCCTACCCCTAAGTCTGGTGGGTTCAGATTAAGCGTGGTGTACGGGATGTTGTCCGATGCAACTGCGTGTGTGTGCGTGTGTGGTGCATTTTGTCTTCCGTTGTAGTTATTCGTAGATATGTTTTCCTCTCTAATTATGCAGCCTTTCTTCCATATAAGTGTCTCACAGTCCACAGGTGTATTATCCCATCACATACAAGTAAGAGGAAATGTACATTCGATGTCAAAAGAAAGCTGCTATCAATATTGTCACGATTACCCAATTCACAACTTGCATCTGTCAGTAGAAGAGGTAGACGGGAATATAAATTGTCTTTCCGTCTACTGGGAATATTGTCTACCCGTCCCCTGCTGGCTGCGCCACTGACCCTCCCGGTGCTCACCCCATCCGTTTGTATAACAAGTCTCCCATTCACATTTACTGTCTCTTGCTACATTACACTTCTTTAACTCCCTCACTCTGATTATTTCTGCAAACAAAATTCCTGCCTCCTGGCACCTCCGGCTATCGCCCCTATACGTATGCTTTTGTCAATGACTGATATAAACGAGTATTGCTTCAAAACATTTTATTGCACATAGCATGCTTTATTACTAAGTTCAATACATATGTTATTCCACCACCAGTTGACATTACGTGTATTCCCACAAAACATTATCAAATAGCGGTAGGGTACCTGAATATTTAAAGTCCAAGGCCACAAGGCTTCCCCGAACCAGGAGCAAGCTGACCCCCGAGAAACATTTCCAATAGGGAAACCGTTGGCGACGCCATATGTCCCTGGCAGTTGGTGCATCGATAACCACCTAAAATTACAATATGTCTTACACTAATCAATGAATATGGTCGCCAAACGATGGTAGCAGACTCATGCAGCGAGCCTAAGTTCATACCTCTGGATCGTACCAACCTATCAAATACAAAACAAGCATGGACCCAACTTCGGACGACGAGATGACTTAAATATACCTACCTGAGGTGTGACTATAAGGGATATAAAGGCCAGCCTTTTTACACCATAACAGAGAGCCAAGTGCACCCAACGTCAAAATACAATCAACGATAAGGTTCCGTACAAAAAAACCTAGAAAAAACATGCTCAACGACTTATTCCCGAAAAGCTCGGTATGAAAATCCAGAGCAAGCGGTCATCTTGAAAAATTATCATGGTTATCGACATTCTAGCTTGTACTACCACTTTTTACCACACGAGCATAAACTGGATACAAAACCATTGCAATGTTCAGTTATCATTTGGCCCGGGCCCCCTGTACTGTTTAAACCTCCGGCCTCCACAAGTTACCTGCATTTCTGGCCGCCAGTTTCTCTACAGACCGTGTAGTATCATGTCTGCCCCCTTCTCGGCGATCATCACGACAGGCGCGTTGGTGTTACCGGAGGTGATGTTGGGCATGACGGAGGCGTCCATCACGCGCAGTCCGCGCAGGCCGTGCACCCGCAGCTGGTGGTCCACCACACCGCCGGCAGCGCGCGGCCCCATCCGGCAGGTACCGACGGGATGGTAGATGGTCAGCGTCAGCTGGCGGACCTGACACTCCAGCTGATCGTCGCCAGCGAGACCACGGCAAGGAGGGTACACCACCCGGCGGATCAGGCTGTCGCTGAGAGGAGGCGTGTCAGCGATCAGGGCGGCCAGCCGCAGTCCCTCCACCAGAGTCCGGACGTCGGCCGGGTGCTGAAGGAAGTTGGGCTGGATGACGGGCGGCGCGGTAGGGTCCGTGGACGAGAGGCGGACGTGGCCGCGACTCCTAGGCCGCAGCAGGTACGGCACCAGGCTGATGCCGTGCACAGTGTTATTCAGTTCTGACAGCCCCTCATCATATGGCTCCTGTCTGAGGTTGAAGTCCTGGAAGCCGCCAGCACCGATCAGCCACGGGTGGAGATTGGCCAGCATAAGTTGAAGGTCGGGCCAGTCGGCTGCCTCCGACTCGGACGTGACGTGGAAGAGCCCACTGTCACACGCGCTGGCGGAGATGGGGCCGGTGCCGTTCTGGACATACTCTCGGATGGCGGACACCAGGGTGGAGGGTATCAGATTGGTCGGCTCCCGGCTCTGGTAAGACAGCATGGTGCCGACGTGACTGACCAGATTCAATCCCACGGGCAGATCGGCCACCTGAGGTATGCCCATCTCCTCCAGGTGCTGTCTCGGCCCCACGCCGGACCGTAGTAGCACCGTAGGGGTACTGACCGCGCCAGCTGACACGATGATCTCCCTCCTGGCCTTCACCGTGACGGTCTCTCCAAACTTGGTGAAGGTGACCCCGTCTGCTCGGTCCTCAACGAAGTTCACTTTGTCGACAAGGGCGTTGGTAAGGACATGCAGGTTCGACCGGTCCTGGAGAAACGCATCGCTCAGCGAGTGGCGATATCCGCGCCGCTGGTTACTATCGGTGTAGTACAAGCCAGGACCACTCTCTGAGTTGACGTCCAGTACGCTGTAGCCGAGGACTCGACCCGCTTCCACGAACATGTGGTCCAGCGAGGTGATCCCGTTACTGCGGACAATCTGCCAGGGACCGTTCTTTCCCAGATAATCTTTCTTACCGGTGTAGGTGATACTTCGCTCAAAGAAGGGGAGGACGTCCTCGTAACTCCAGCCCGGGTTTAGTTCGCCCCACCTATCATAGTCCTTTGGCTGACCCCGAATGTACATCATGTAGTTCAGCTGAGACGAACCACCGAGGATTTTTCCCGATGGCCAGCACGATCGCTGCTCGTTCATTGCCAGACAAGCTCCATTTTGAGGTTCGGTCAGGTACTGCCAGTCGTAGGGGCTCAGAATAGACATCATGCCCATCAGAGGTATCTTGTTGAGGGGCGAGGGAGAGGCTCCCGCCTCGAGCAGTAGGACATTGAAGCTGCCGTTTTCCGCGAGTCGCCCTGCCACTGTTGAGCCGCCACTGCCTCCGCCGATGACTATGAAGTCAAACTTCGTGGAAGATATCTCTTCTTTTTGTATCAGCGACCACCAAGTGAAGTCAAGCACAATCGTGAGATACATAACGATAGTCAGAATGAAATGCGGTAAGGTTCGGGCAGTGACAACTACCATGTCTGCAGGTTTGAACGATGGCGTAGATGAGTCTTGACCTTTTTGTTCTTGCAGCTCCCAGGAAGTTGAGTTGGAGCCCTGCAGCGGTCTGGCGACTCAGGGGTCCAAGCTTCTTCACACTAGCAAAGTCCACCTGCAGCCAAAGCCAGGCAAAGCGGCTAGATTCCCTTTATAGTCTCATAAGATAACTCCACAAACAGGTGATTAGAAACTTAGAACGAAAAAGAGGGTTAATGAATTCTATGACGGCAAGGTAAAGAACAGCACCGCAAATATTATCATTTGACCGAACGTCATCCATATATCTATGTGGGGTGATGGTTGACGTTGGGACATTTAGAGCGTTAACTGTCCAACAATTGATCCACCAGGGCCTCCAGCAGCTTTAATATCTCAATCAATCAATAAATAAAGAGATATTATTAACCCTCGCCCCACGGGGGAATCGATGTCCCTCTAAGTTTTTTTCGGGATAGCAGAAAAACGACGAGGCGCAGCACCGCGGTTGAGGGCCCTACTTCTCACTCCATCATTTTCCCACCATCCCTGAATTTTTTATCCCGGGTCAGCCAAGGTCAGGTCACCATGCGAGGTCAACCAAGGTCACCTCACTTCAACTTTTGAGCTCTATAAGAGCTACATTTCTAGGTCGATCAATTTGAAACTTCCTACACTTTATGACCCCCCAGGACCTACAAGATATAGATCCTGGATTTCTTTATTTCGTGACCTGAGGTCAGGTCACGAGGTGACCTCTCCCATTGAAAAAGAAACAAACATCAACATTAGCAAGTTCGAAAATTCAGATAGACGCCATATGCTGCTTCATATCATGCGCCATATGCTGAGTATCACGTGACAAGTATCACACCAATGACACTGCAAACATTAGGTACATACATGGTCACTGCGGTACATCATAGTCCACACGCACATTGCCTCTGGAAATTAATTTAAAAAACACCTCTCAACCTCTCAAGCTCGGGAAAGCTCGGGTCCAAGCAAACAATCCCCAATTGGTCCATGTCCCTTGTTCTGCAGTGAACAGTGAGGTCTTTTGTGCTGTGTCCGCTGCATCCAGTCATTCATATGGAAGGTAAGCCAATGAGCCATATGGAGCTTGAGCCAAAAGCTTTAAACTTGTAATATTACTGAAACTTGTGCCTTTGATGCGCATGCTCACGTGTCATTTTTGTTTGCTCAAGTCTTCTTAGAGTGCTGCCAGTTCCGCTTTCTCAAATATAAGCGGATATAATATTTTTCTCCATCATTTTCCAAAAAAAATAAAAGGGAAAAAATTAAAAAAAAAAAAAAAAAAAAAAAAAAAAAAATATAAAAAAAAAAAAATAAAAAAATATAAAAAAAAAAAAAAATTTTAAAAAATTTTATTTTTTTTTTAAAAAAAAAAAAAAAAATTTTTTTTTAAAAAAAAACCATAAAAATTAATTTTTTTTTTTTAAAAAAAAAAAAAAAAAAAAAAAAATAAAAAAAAAAAAAATTTTTTTTTTTAACCTAAAAAAAAAAACAAAAGGGGTTTGTTTTTTGTTTTTTTTTTTTTTTTAGGGCTTCTCGGAAGCCAGTTTGATGATTCTCACGAAAGGCTGTGGTCGAATATTTAATCTCGGGCAGTGTTTAGCATCAAGGACTCGATGCGAAAGGCCAACTAACACCTTATCAACTTAACAGAACAAAGTCTGATGCAGCGATCTCACTATAAATTTCCCCGCATGTTGCCACCACAATAATAAATGAATAGGCCAAGGAATTTACACCACTACACCAGCAATCAGTCCAACACGCTTTAACTGCAATGTGACTCGCTTAAACCACGAACGAACTCCAAGCGCTGAAATGAGAGCATCATGGATTCACACGGTACTGGCGGGGCTCCCAGTTGGATAGAACATTATGTTTGGTTGAAGGTCCAGCCAGTGGCATAGGACCCGTTAAAAAAATGTGGAGGGTCAAGCCTAGAGGGGGCCACCTTAAGGGGGAGGACCCAGCCCAAGGGGCCCATAATTATGAGCACTTATAAAACTGTTACTTTGGTATCAATAATGCACACGGGTCTACACTAGGGATTTTCACACATTACTTGTTACGTATTTTACAGCTGTTTCCTCTCATTGAATAGCTCTGTGCTGTTTTTCCCCACTTCATAGTAAAAGACGGCCGGTCTCGTCACGCCTGTAGGTGTCCAAGGGACGGCTGCTGTTCGTCGTATGGTGCTAGACGCGTGTCCGAATTAGCGCCCTGTGTTGGGAGCGGTCTGGTTGGTTGGGTTTAATTGGTGAGTTAATTGGTGAGTTTAATTGGTGAGTTTGGTTGGGTCTAGTTTTCGGGGCCCATTTGTACAAATGGGCTAGCCTTAAATAAGAGGTCCACTTTCCCAAAATATTTTGTATAGAAATGATACATTTTCAGAATCAGCAGGACACCCTCTTTCCATGAAGTGAGGTCCCATAGTGCCACTCCCACTTAAACCCTGATTTTCAACACTTACTTAACCTGAACATCGTAATCATGCACCGACCACCACTGTAAATAAACAAAACACCGGAATTGATGAAAGACAATGGCAGCTGATCATCAGTCATCTTATGGAAACCATCAGCTGACTGACGATTGGTATCTTTGTACCAGAGGTAAGGCATTGTTGTGAAAGCATACCAAATATATTTGGTATGCTTTCACATCATATATATTTATATTTGGTATGCTTTCACACCAGGCTGAGATATCGACCTGGTGCGCAGCAGGCTGGCTCTCTAAATTGAGATATGGTTAGGTTAGGTTAGGTTAGATTAGGTAAGGTTATGTTGAGTAAGGTTGGGTATGGTTCAAACTAGTGAATTTCTCTTTTTATTTCTACCCATATTTTCTACACCTAACATCTTGCAACTTCCTTTTGAATTATTGGTTCAGAGCGTGTGGATGTGTTGATGCGGTAGTTATTGTTTACATTTTTGTTAAGGTCATGGAAGTGTGTGTTATACTTTGATTTGTCTTATTTCATTGCTAAAACATGAAGGAACACTCGGTATTATCGCAGTAGGTGGATCACATCTCGCGGTTCAAAAGGATCACATCAGAAGGTCCACAGTTCATATGTTCTACTGCTCAAAATGTCTAACTTAAAAAATTCAAACATTCAAAAGGTCCAAAGAGGCGTGCTCAGATGCATGAGAGTGGGGTGCATGATAATGCAGAGGCGTGCTAAGGCACCTGATAATAGGAGGCTATAAGGGTTAGGTTAGGTTAGGTTAGGTTAGGTTAGGTTAGGTTAGGTTAGGTCAGGTCAGGTCAGGTCAGGTCAGGTCAGGTGTGTATGCCCTAAGTCCCTATTTCCTAGTCTGGGGATATCAACCCTCTTTCCAGAATCTGAGTGCGCCTCTGGTCTGGGTACCACTTTTTGAAATGTCAGAAATATCCCCAAATTGTGCAAGAAAATCCCTAGAGATGAAACAAACGGAAGGAGGGGTAGTTTGAGTAGTGTTAAGTGGTACCCAGACCAGAGGTGCACTCAGATTCAGGAAAGAGGGGTGATATCCCCAGACTAGAAAATAGCAACCAAGGGCATACACAATTGAACTGGCCTGACCTGACCTAAACCTGACCTGACCCAACCACTTAACTTAACTTAGCCTAACCTAACCTAACCTAACCTAACCTAACCTAACCTAACCTAACCTAACCTAACCTAACCTAACCTAACCTAACCTAACCTAACCTAACCTAACCTAACCTAACCTAACCTAACCTAACCTAACCCAACCCAACCCAACCCAACCCAACCCAACCCAACCCAACCCAACCCAACCCAACCCAACCCAACCCAACCCAACCCAACCCAACCCAACCCAACCCAACCCAACCCAACCCAACCCAACCCAATCTAACCTAACCTAACCTAACATAAACTAACCCTCATAGCCACCTATTATCAGGTGCCTTAGCACGCCTCTGCGTTATCATGCACCCCACTCTCATGCATCTGAGCACGCCTCTTTGGACCTTTTGAATGTTTCAACTTTTTTAAGTTAGACATTTTGAGCAGTAGAACATATGAACTGTGGACCTTCTGATGTGATCCTTTTGAACCGCAAGATGTGATCCACCTACTGAGATAATATCGGAACACTCTACAGTTAAGAATGAACCACCTTTTTGTGATTTTACACATTTTTTGCAGTTGGACAGTTATATGTAGGTGTGCCTACAAATGTGTTTTGCCTAATAAGATATACCTATGTCAGGGATTAGGGAAATCATACTTGAAGCAATAAGTGCCAGTGTGCAAAGCATGGCATTTTGGACGAGATCTCGTCAGTGAGTGCCCTTGGAGACAGGAGCGAGTAGCAATGATTTTCTCAACCTGGTGCGAATTTGACAGACTGATGCGAGGAAGGTGACACTTAAACCAAACAAATAATGGCTGAATGTTTTTCAAGACACAGGAGGGGGCATAATAAAAAGTCCTTTACTAATAAGGGAGGTAGCATTGCATCGTGTGGGTAAGAACGGGTGCGCTGTTCTCCCTAGTATATGGCAGATTAGTGCGAATTTTTGGAGGCTGGTGGTGCGAGAATTTTAGATGGCTGGTGCGACTCATCTGGCCTGCTGCCATACTTCGCAGACTGGAATAAGTGCAGTTTAAGACATGATGAACAAACAGTTAGGTTTCTAGCCTTGGGATACAAACATATGTAAATCAAATAGGTATTTCACAAAGGAAGTAAAATGGTAAATGTCAAAATAGTTTTTCAGAATAAATATTTCGCATGTAATTGATACATACCACCGCCCAAAGGTTATCTTTCTGATTTGTTTCTGAGATGATAATACAAAAATCCCAATGCGACCAAGGTCAGTGCTAACCAAGGAACCTTTGCTCCATTCACGAGCCGGCATATGCCATAACTATGTAATATCGTAGTTTCAAGATGAAAATAATTGTATGAAATATTCTTTTTTAGTTGAATTGTTATTATGCAAATTAAAATTCTATTTTATTTACTTTTTCATGTATGTTAATCTTTATATTCAAAATATATTTTTTTAATTTACGTCAACAATTTTATAATCACCACCAAGCACTTAGCGCTGTAGTTGAATCATGGATCACGTACGACTGGATTGGAAGCTCCGCCCACTTTCCATTGTTATCAGCGTACCCCATTGTTCGACGCGCCATCTATTGAGAGAAGTTGGTATGATAGGGACAGAGTGCACCGCCACTGCGGTGACCATATGGGCTCGAGGCGCTTTTTTCACTAAAAATATCAGTTACATGGTTCAAAGGACAGAAATGATTAAATATTTTATGGCACATGGTCAGATCCAAGGGTAAAGCGGCTAGTGCCTCATCCCGATCAAGCTCTCAGATTTCAGAGGATTCAATCCAAAGCCTGCATCAATGCACTGCCACATCACGGTTTTCTGCGCAACGGTCCGGGGGCCCAACGTTCAACCAACAGAGCTACCGGGGGTGGCAATATCATTTCATTCTTCGATCTTACTGCCGCTTAAAGTTACTGTGATAATATAGTTGTGAATGAACCAATTATCTGAAACAGGAAGAGAACGAGACATATGGAAGAAACTCAAAACGTATTCAGCAATTTTGTTACACACACACACACACACACACACACATATATATATATATATATATATATATATATATATATATATATATATATATATATATATATGTACATACATACAGGGACGGACGCATATCAGAGTTTTGGGGGCGCCAAACCCATGTTTACCTCTCCTCCTAGTCCGGGGGCAGAGGGGGTGGGATGTGCAACTTGGGTGTTCGACATACCATAGTAAATAAGCTACCTCTCCAATACATGGTCGCTCTTCCGGGGGAGGGGGTGGGGTGGGACCGAATATTTTTTGCTCGACAGACCTAGTGCAAACACCTTTTTCAAAAATTTATCCGGCCTTTGGGGGCCCCAGAAGATAATTTGTCCCCCTTTGAGCGCTTTAGGGGGTTCCATGGCTGGATCCCCCTGTGTCCGCCAATGTATATACATATATCTTTCTTTTAAAAAAATGGGTGGTATTATTGGCAAGTCCAAATACAATCCCCGTGTTTCAATTGAGCGGACGAGTCAGCGTCCCGAACAGGTGAGAGTCGGCGTCCCGAATAGGTGAGAGACAGCGTCCCTAACAGGTGAAAGCGAGCGTCCTGGGCAGGTGAGAGCCAGCGTCCTGGACAGGTGAGAACCAGCATCCTAAGCAGGTTAGTGTCCCGAGCAGGCGGGAGTCAGCGTTCCGAGCAAGTGAGAGCTAGCATCCCGAGCAGGTGAGTCAGTGTACCGAGTAAGTGAGAGCCAGCGTCCCGAGCAGGTGAATTAGCGAGCGTCCTGGGCAGGTGAGAGGCAGCGTCCTGGACAGGTGACAGCCACCAACCCGAGCATACGATAGCCAGCGTCCCGAGCGGATGAGACGTCGCCCCCAGCAGGTGAAAGGCAGCATCCTGAGCACCTGAGAGCCAGCATCCTGTGAGAGCCACCGTGCGAGCAAGTGAGAGCGAGCGTCTCAGTCAGGTGAGAGCCAACGTCCCGAGCAGGTGAGGGCCGTCTTGCGGAGCAGATGGGAGCCAGCGTCCTGAGCAAGTAGACAATCCAGAACTATTAGCAATTTGTGCTCGCCGTTACTTAATCATCTTGGATAGTCATCTTAATCAAGCATGGGTAGTGGAGTCTCCATTAACTAATTCCTTTAAGAATAACATAGACAAGTCCTGGTCAGGGTATATATATATATATATATATATATATATATATATATATATATATATATAGTGCACCGACTTAGTTTTCCGCCACACAACATGTCCCAAGCTCGATGAGTGCGGGCAAGACAGGCACCTGGCGTGCCTTATAAAGTCCCGATCATCTAATGTATCTAAGGTAAGGTATCTTTCAGGGTCCTCCGGGAATCGATGGAAAGACCGATCTGGGCACTTGCTCTTAGACTTTGAGCAATTACCTAATTGCTCCGCACCAAATACCACCGTCACGCTCCCCTCAGTCATGTTTTCAAGCTTGAATTTGGGCGCCACCCGAATTTAATCAACTGTCCTGCGCTGGCCCTAAGCGCCGCCGTCCTTATCGAGACCCGAACGAGCGTTGTGGCGCACCTTTGTGCGTCGGGTACGCCGCAAAAGGTGAGTTTCCAATCCAGTCGTTTGATCCATGGTTGAATGAGATGCGCCAATAACTGCAATGTTCATTTTAGGAATGCTAAAAACTCCAAGTACATGAAGGAGTCCTCTACATGTTGAGGAAGCGCCGCTGCAGAGCGGCGCGATGGGCACGTCCCCGCGCCCGGCCGCGGTCAAGGCCAAAATACCTTTGGTCAATGCGCTCTTCAAGTATCGTGGGGCAAAGGTGTCTTGCCGTGGGTCAAGGCAACAATGCTAAACTGTAAATTCCAGAATAAGTTCAGGGGTGTGCATGGTATGTGCACCGGGTGCACACACCCAGGGGACTTCAGGACAAAGATACCAAGGCTTGATACCACCTAAGATACCTTGTCCCTGTACCACCCTGTCTAAAAAAGCTGAAACTTTGTCTCCGAGGTATTTTTGGGCCATGAATACAGTTGTGAAAAATCATTAGCCCCCTCCAACCAACATCGACCGCGTATTAGGGCCCGAGGCATTTTCGGTAGGTCACCTCGTATACATTGGCGGATGCAGGGGCGGACGTTCCGACCATGCCCCCAAAATCACTGGAAGGGGGAGGGGCAAACTGTCTTTTGCCCCCCCCAAAGGCCGGAAAAAACTTTTAAGAACACGTTTTATATTGAGTATGTCGAGCAATCTTAGAGATGTAGCTTATACTCAGCTTATACTAAGTCTGTCGAGCGCCCAAATCACACCTAAGTCGCGCGCCAACTGTTGTAATTTACACGCATTGACGGGCATTGACGGGGGCGGGTACCCGCCACCCTCGGGTTTTTCGGAGATGCATAAAAACGGCGGCGCGTAGCGCCGCCGTACTTGGCATACCTTTTCCCTCATCATTTTTACAACTTCTGTCAAAATTTTAAGGTTAGGTAATCTCAGGTCAGGTCACCAGTGCAGGTCAAGTGACCTGAACTCAAAAGAAGTTTAAGATAGCATAAGTCGGAACAGCTCATATCACACAATGGCCTCACAGAGTTCTCTAAGATATGTTCCGGTATTTTTTATATCGATGATCTAAGGTCAGGTACGAGCCATGACCTCTCCATTGGAAATACATGGGAAAATGGTTTTAACTGAATAACCCATTAATGAATAGAGATAGATCATTTATTCTAAGTGCATTAGACTTGCCTCGTCATTGCGGTTCTAATGATATGCATTTTACCCAATTTGACCTTGACCTAAGCTCGGGTCAGGTCAAATCCTTCATTTGACCTAGCAAGGTCATATTATATATCGTTCGATTCGGCTTGCTACGAGGATTCAAATAGTTCAAATCGTTTTGCTCTCTCTTTACTTGTTCAGATGAAATGACAGAAAAACTTCATTTAGGTACATGTTATCCCTATGACGGAATGTTTTGACCTCTAGTGACCTTAAATGTGACCTTACAAAAAAATGATCCAAATATTTTCGATGGAAAAGTGGATGGGCTATCCAACGCCGTTTACCGTTTTTCGCTACCTAGCGCAATTCTCGAGATCTTAGGGGGGTGGGCGGGTACCCGCCCACTTCGTCAGGCGAACGTGGCTCAGACCTCCGTCAATGCGCGTGTTAACACGCGCATTGACGGGGGTCTGAGCCACCTTCGCATTGACGGGGGCGGGTACCCGCCCCCTAAGATCTCGAGAACCACGGTAGGTAGCGAAAAACGGTAAACGGCGTTGGGCTGCCCATCCCCTTCTCCATCGAAGACATTTGAACCATTTTTTTGTCAGGTCACATTTAAGGTCACGAGAGGTCAAAACATGCCCGTCATAGGGATAACATGTAAAATTCAGTTTTTCGGCCATTACATCTGAACAAGTAAGGATAGAGCAAAACGACTTGAACTATATGAATCCTCTTAGCAAGCCGAATCGAATGATATATAATTTGACCTTGCTAGGTCAAATCAAGGATTTGACCTGACCTGAGGTCAGGTCAGGGTCAAATTATATAAAATGCATATCATTAGAACCGCAAAGCCCAGGCGAGTCTAATGCAGCTAAAATAAATGCTCTATCACCATCCGTTACTGAGTTATTCCGTAAAAACCATTTTTCCCATGTATTTCCAATGGAGAGGTCATGCGTCGTACCTGACCTTAGGTCATCGATATCAAAAATACCGGAACATATTTTAGAGAACTCGGTGGGGCCATTATGTGATATGAGTTTCAAGCGGATAAGTTCACCCTGCTCCGACTTATGCTATCTTAAACTTTTTTTGAGGTTGGGTCACTTGACCTGTACTGGTGACCTGACCTGAGATGACCTAACCTTAAAATTTTCACAGAAGTTGTAAAAATGATGAGGGAAAAGGTATACCAAGTACGGCGGCGCTACGCGCCGCCGTTTTTCTACTATCTCCGAAAAACCCAAGGGGGGCGGGTACCCGCCCCCCCGTCAATGCGCGTGTTAAAGCATAAACGGTTTCGAGGGAAGTGCTTCCCCGACCAGGAATCAAGCACTCACTGTCTCTGGAACATCAATTCCAATGCGACCATCTACCCTGTGCCCCTTCTCCAAAACACCAAAGCACCTTTATCCAGGCCCCATCAATATCGCACTCTTTGTTCGAGTAACTGCTGTAACTCCCTACCTCGTCCTTGCTTCATCGATCTTTCAAAGAATGGGAACGCACAGATCATAAACTTGTTCATAGAGTTAGCCCATTGCGCTATTACTCCCGCAGCAGCTATAATGGTCCCGTTGGAGAGCTACTCACCGCACCTGGTTAACATATGTATCTTGTTCAGTCACTCCAAGCTATGGACACTTGTTCTGGTCGCACTGCACTTAACACAAGATTGGGAACGAGGACAGCGCTAGACAGCAACCATAGGTGTAAGATTGAGACCAGGACAGCAGCAGAGTTCTGACACTGCGGTATGAAGAAAGCAAGGGCAGAGCGGCAAGTTGGAAATAGAAAATGTGGGCCAATGGAAATAGCAGCTGCTTGTACGCTTGGCCAGGGGCGCCGCCCCGGACTTTTCACAGGGCGGGGGGGGGACGGACCCGGGCTGGTGCTGACCGGGAGAGGCGAATTTTGAGCATATTCGGTACGTAACAGCATTAATGACCATCGGCCTTAAGATTTTGGAGGGGACGTCCCCCCCTGGTTGGCTAACAGGGGGGACGCATCCCCCGCTTTCGGCGCCCATGCGCTTGGCACTGGCAACAGCAAAACAACGAAAACGTTAGCACTAGAACACGAACCGCTAATCACTTGCAACAACGAACCACTTGTAACGAAACATCACACATGTGACATTATTCAGGCAGTGCAGCATAAAGTAAACTTGACTGATATTCAATTCCCGATCGGGAGGACGTTTCAAACTTCCAATATGTTCATGTGCAAAAATGAGTCCATTCTTTGACGCTTAAGCTTCCGCTGTATATTCGAATTCGAGGTTAATGATATGTGACTGGTTGCGTTGTTTTTTTCGAAAGATTTTCAACGGGTTCAGAACTGCGTGCGTTAAATGGGCAAATAAGAATAAACTTGATCAGAAGCCCACAGCATACCAGACCAGCTTCGATCGCGGGATAGCCAACAAGCCCCATCTGTTTCAAGCTTTGAGCTGGCCTCCACATCGTGTAACAAGCTGTACGAACTTAGTTGATGTATTTGTTATTAAGGCTGGTTCGCGGGCTCTCCACCTGAGGTTACAGTACGTCTTCGTCGGTGACCGAACACCGGGACGCAATCACAGATGGTACCACCATTAACAAATCAACCGGTTCTCTCTACGCACGCAAACAACGAAGACACACGCTTCAAAGTATTCTCGTTCCACACAGCAGGCGCGGCATAGCCCTTTGTCTGTACGCGTGTGGAAGCCTGGCCAAGACTGGACATGGAGAACGCACATCATAGCTACAAAATATGATCTGTAGATTCCAGTAACCCACCCCACAGGTTTAACACGCCACAAACACTGATCTGGCAAATTGAAAATCCCCAGTTGCATGCTAAGCATCTTCCTATAATTCCGGCCAAGCGTTCGTGCGCATTAGTTCTGTTTGGCAAAATCAATACCCCCAAAGCAAACAACACGGTATTCAAGGTGCACACTGATTAGCAGGATGTCGGAGGGGCCGTTGACTGTACGGCGAGGACCCTTCCAGCGATACTCGCACAGAACCCGATGGTTAGCAGGCGAGTCGCTCCAGGCCCAGTGGGACTGACCACCATCGACCCCCGCTTAGCCTCAGCTGCTGAGCATGAGGTCCATCCTGAGGTCTCGCTCCACCCCATCGGCGGCGGCGCCACGCACCGTCTGCAACACCGCGGCGCGCGGCACACCCAGCGCCAATCAGCCCAGCTCAGGCTACCACCGGCGCCATGACGGCGCAGCACTGAGGACTGACGGGCGGAGTGGAGCGGTCAGCAGCAGCACCCCGGGCCGGGGCGGGTAAACACGGCACCTGACTGACTGTGTGGCTGTGGCAGCACTATATGTTACCGATGTTACCGCCCTCCGTCGGCGGAGGCGGCTGGTCGCCCTTGAAGTACGGTGTTTCTTTGTAGAGGAACCACATGTTGGACGCCCAGAGGAACAAGTTCAAGAACCCGAACAACTGAAAAATCAGCGTAGAGTTTCAGTCACCGTACATTTCAACTACAGATCTGAGTAACGTATCGAGACCGCAGAGATTGGCGCAACCTAAAGAACCTAAACCTAAACCTAAAGAATAATGAATCAATCAATCATCGCATTTAAATTTAATTGGACTGAAATCAGAGCATATTTGAAGGAATTGAGACTTGTGAGCATTCGGCTCAAAGGCACAAATTCTCCCCAATAGGGCACTCCTATAGCATCAAATGACTGGTGACTGTTGGGCACTCGGCCGTTCAGGGTTATTCACTGGTGGACATGGCATGGGGACTGGTGGGCAAAATGCCCACCAATTTGTAGCTTAAAACGTGCCCTGATTAAAATGGCCACGGAAAGGTATGCTTCCTGACTTCACAAGAAGTGCTAGAATTAAGACAGGTGATGTCAGAGAGTAAATCAGAGCGAAATACTAAAGTAAAGCAGCCGATCAGAGTGAAATGAGTTCGAGGCCCCACATGCACAGTTATACAATCCAACGCTCCCACCGTTCAGCAGTGATCCCCGTATTTGACGCGCCATGCCGCGCACAGACTAGCCTGCCACGAGCCTCCGTCGCCCCCCCCGGCCACAGCCGAGCCCTCACCAGCGAGATATGAAGCTTCGCAAAGGTGCCGCTGCTGTCGTCGCTGAGAAACTCGCAGCTGAGGTTCTGCTTGTCTCCGCAGACCTGGGAGAGCCAGACGGTGGGGTCGCAGCCGGCCTTCAGCGTGCCCACGCCGTCTGCCCACGCCGACGCCGCCGCCAGCCACATCACAGCCAGCACCCCGTGCAGGATAAAGTCCTACCAACCGCCAGCGGAGCAGAGTCAGGCGATAGTCGGCAGTCGCAGAAACCGGTCGGTTGAGGTTTCAGCACAAAAAGTTCCCCAGGTGATTTCTTCCGGTTATTTTTCAGGGTTCTATAAGGGTCTGTAACCCTAATCTATAGGCATTTATAAGGATTCCATTGAATTTGTAAGATATAAATCCATCTGTACTTAGGCAACGCTTTCGACTAAGCAGCCAATTTCGGGCTATAACAGTTTCACCGGTGAACTAAAGCCAGATGACTGAAGCCACCAGAGCCCCTATCACCAATAAAGAACGGAAGCACGGACGGACCCAAGGGGGCGTCTCGGAGCATTCGCTCCCTTAGTTCCGTGGCGCCTCTTCCTGTGGACACCAGACAACCTGAGCGACATTAGAATGCGGGGACTGCACAGCATGGTGCCTTCAAATTGACATCAGATGATGGTGGCACTGGCAAAAACATGCTGTTTTCTGGCGTCTGTCATTATCTGCCGCCTCTCCACCAGCAGCCCGGACTTCCGTTCGACTATTTGGCCGCCCCTTTCCAAACAGCCGCACCATTTTGGGTACATTTGATCCGCTACTTCTCGGAAGGTTTAAAACATCCTCCCCCGCACGCGAAAAAAACATCGATAGGAAACCCACTGGACAGCACAAGAGACGCCCCCCGAGGGCATAAGCCTGCCTCCTGGAGCTACGTCCCCCTTCTCGAAATTCTACACCCGTCATTGAGAAGGGGTGCGCAACAATGTGCACCATCACATTATGGGGAGCTGGCATTGAAGGGGTCGTTGGAGACGAGTGCACCTTAGCCAATCACCCAATCCTCATAAAACCACAGCTGGCCACATACGGAACTCACGGAGAGTGGGCTGCTTCGATACATACTTCACAGAAAACACGCTGAAAAGACTTGATGAAAAATATTCCACCAATTTGTAGGCGCTCGGTGCAGGGCGCACACAAGAGTGGCATGTATCACTCGCACGGAAGACTGGGAAAGCTTATTTCTAAATATAAGTGGAGAAGGTAAAGCCCATTGACATTTTTGACGGAACGGGGAAAAGGAAAGCCTCGCTGGCTTATTGAAAAGATATTCGCAAGAAATGTGCGGACAGCCATCCCTACATCAATCACCAAGAACATTGAATTACGATCCTCTGTAGTTTTTTCTGAAAGTTCTGCATAACTTTATACACAAAGCTGGCCAAGGTTTTGCCTACAATCTTCTCGCTACATATCTGCCTGGATATTCAATAGGAAACTAGTAATCAAACTTTACTTTGCACGTACCGTTGCGTCTTATCTGCCCACCATGTGTCCGCCAATGGGTTAAAAACAGACAGACACGAAGACGAGTACTAAGCCGACATTTTACGCCCGGGGGACAACGTTGCCGACAAATAATCTACAAATGTATTGCATACTTAGACTACATCACCGCCACACTATTGTGACTACTGTTCAGAGTATTGTCTATGTCTATTATGACTATTGTACAGACAAGACGAGAAGCCTCTCCTGAGCCTGCCCCAGCGGCCGCTGCCCACCGTCGCACTCACCACCGTGGGAATGACGCGGCTCTCGTTGCAGCGTTCGGTGCAGAAGCAGTAGCCAGCCAGCGCCAACGCCGCGTAAATGGTGCACACCACGCCGACGCCCACAAAGAACTGGAGCGTCGGACGAGGTGTCCGTTTGGAAGTGGAACTTGATTATGGTGGCGGGCTCCACGCACACCTCCTGCTCCTTAAACACATGGTCCAGTCTGCCGGCGCGGGTGAGGTTAGCACACGTGAGTGTTTCCAGCTTTGTATCGGTATGCGGGCGTTCCAAGACATATCGACTAGACACCGTCTACATGTTACTTACCGTTGCCATACATTTCGCTCTAGGTTCGTCCATGAGCATCTCAGTCGCGCAATCCGAATTTGTTTTGTTTCTTTCATCAGAGGGAAGGTTCGGGAGGTATAGTTTAAAGAAAATCGTAAGAATCGCCGATCTCCTCCAAACATTGTAATGCACAACCATTACTTGATGCGTACGCTTGTTTAGGTGCAAATTAAATGGGGTTTGGGTGAGCATGTAATACCTAATGGCTGGAATGGAGTTTTCCAATGCAATAGTTTCTAAAATAAAGAAATACAATCTATATGTTTCGTTTTTGTCGAAGTGCGGCGACTGGTCCACGCTTGAGCCCAGACCGGTGCACGGCAGCACGAACACATGAGGTATCAAGCATTAAAACCAGACGTTTTTGAGGCAAGTGATGCAGAAAACCTACAAGTGCAAAAATTTCCAAAGTGCGTCGTCTTTTGTGACAATATATACATGGGCGTCGAAAGCGGGGGACAGGGGACGCCTCCGACCTTCTCGCGAATCAGGGGACGTGACCCCCAAATTTTGGACTTCGACTTAATGTTTTCCATTTTCTCCATTACCTGCGTTAATCTACATACTGGTGATGGTGAGTGTATCGCCCTCAGTGGTTTCATATGCAGCCAAAGCTCTCAGAATTCGCCTCCTAACCTCGCCGTCAAAAATCCTGCACTACCACTGTGCTGCTTCGGTGGACCTATTACGTCATATGAATATCAGACCAATAGATAAAGCCTATTCTCACTGGTGCTGCTTAAATAATTCTTGGAAGTGAGGTCACCTGGACAAATTTCCCAGATGGCAATCAGACAAAGTATAAGTGTGCCAAAATGGCGACACTCCACCTTCTAATTCAACATATAGGGTGTTCAAAAACCGCATTGGGACAGGACTTTAGACAAAAAGGGTGCTGGTACACACCAGTACTCGAATACATTTCCTTAAAACAGCCGGAGCGGAGCGAAATCCCTACCAATCTGTATCAAGGTACCTGTAACAGCAATCCCTTGAATGACCGTCATACGACCCAGGCTGTCGGTGCGGCCTAAAATCACAAACATGATGATGCAATCACTTGTCTTCTGCAAACAAAAACAGCATTGAGAAGCTTGGCCGGAAATGTAACTCTGAATAAATGCATGCTTGGTGTGACATTGAAACCCACCAGACTACAACTCTAAGCGACAACGAATTTTCTCCATTCACCAAAAATTCAGCCAGCAGCGGTGCACACAAGCGATACATATCGACAGCGAACTTCTCACGCGAATGGATAGGAGACGTCCTGCCGCACCACGTCAAGGCCGCCGGTGTTGTTACAGCCCGACAGGGTGGCGTGGAAGGAGAAGTGGGTGCTGAAGCTGGTGGTGGTGGCGAACGCCAGTATGGCGAATATCTGCCGACGTCACAGCGGTGTCATATGTCGCTCCCTGCCCCGCTCTCTGTGTCGCCATTATAAGCAATGCTGCAGCATAAGCCAAAACAAAACATCCGATTCTATTGGGATATCACAAAACGGAAAGTGTGTAAATATATTAACGGGAATGTGGTATATTCATAATGGGATTTGAACTGAGATAGCCATTATTCATATTTATCCATTCCTATTCCCATTGCTATATATGCAAGAAAAATATGTAATGAAATATTGAAAAGTCCTAAAGTACGGTCTCACAACACTATTCTACATTCTTTGCCAGTTTACATCACACTCTGCATCGGCATGCTACCTGCATGACCACCAGAAAGAAACAAAGACAATGATAGGCAAATGATGTTGTAAAAGAATACAAATTGCAGCCAAACTATTGAACAGGAACATACAGTGTCAAAACATTGTACTCACAAATTGTAGAATCTTTATAAAGCCCTTTGGCTCCTTCACTGGTTCAAAATTAAACTCCATTATGTTGGCTGATGGAAAGCTGGAACCCAAGATGCTGAAACACAAAGCATTCAGGGTATAAATGGCACATGTATCACATTTCAAAACGACAGCACAATTTTAAATGCTTCAAATCTAAGACGAACTTTAAAAAATGCATATGTCAAGCCATCAATTCGAGTGATTACAAAGTTTAAAACCCAGCCACTTCCCCCATTTAAACATTTAATATGAGTAGGCACGAGGGTCCGCGCCATGTCTGATGGCCGCATGCCGACACAAAGACAGCGGCCGCCGGGAGCCCTGCTGAGAGGGCACGAGGTCGAATCCTTCCGGTGTCTCCGGGGACGTGACAGCAGCTCTGGTGGGCCCCGGCTGGGACCACAGCACCTCCCACCTCGTGAAGGCGGCTTCCTCTTGGGAAGCGAGAAGACCCAGCCCCTAGTCCCCTCGCAGTGAGCCCACTACGACTGATTGATTATTGGGTTTTAGGGGCGTGCCAACCTGCAAGGTCATATAGCGCCCATAACACTTCTCTGCAATCAAAGCTTATAATTTCGTCTGTCTTTAGGGGAGAGTAAAGTCTCGTCTAAAGCGAAATAATATTTACATTAAATAGTGATTCTTTCACATCGTAGTTATAATTCTCACTGCACGGATACATGAACACAGATTCAAACAGGTTTGCCGCGCCGGCAGGCGCCCGGCGCGGGGCGCCGGGGCATCACTTCCAGCGCCCACCCCGCACCAACGGACCCAGAGGCCCGGGGGCGCGGGGCAGCCTAGACGCCGGACCTTAGCCCGACGTCTAACGGAGGCCCTCCCCGTCGCTCCGAGACTTGAAAGGCCCCGGAGCGAAAGGGAGGACCCGCCAAATCGGCGCTAGGCGCCTATCAGCGCGGTTGTCTACCACAACACACGCTTTTAACCAGGATCAAATATTATCGTAAAGTCAATGTCTCTAAGATAGGACAGCACCCGTTCAACCATACTGGAGTCACGGCCGATCAATTCTAAAAGTGTGGACTCCTGCCGGTGCACGCCAAAATGCAAAGACCTGTGTCTAGCATATTCCGGGCACGAGACCAGCATGTGTCGGACCGACAGGGGCGCCGCACATCGCTGACATTGTGGTCGAGGTTCGCCGCATAACAGGTATCGGTGAGTGGCCAGCGTGTGGCCAGTCCGCAATCGACACAACGCCACTTCCTCACGGCGGTTAGGCCGCAGCGAGGATGGCCACCCACCGATCTCAGGTTTGATAACTTTCAACTTGTTATTTATTATATCATTCCATTGTTCTTGCCATACACTGCGAAGGTGAGTACATATATATGGGTACAAATCTCTAGCGGGGATTCGTTGCGCACGCCTGCAGGGCCTACGGGAAGCACGTCAGGCCGCTGCGTCTGCCGCTTCATTCAATTGTATTCCAACATGACTTGGGACCCAGCAGAGTGTTACATACTTTCCCAGTCTGGCGAGGCGGGTTAAGCGCAGGACAATGTTTAAAACAAGTCCATCACTTGCGTTGAAACCACTCACAGCTTGAATGCTGCTAAGGCTATCGGTGAAAATAACGTATTTCGTGGCATCACTAACTTCGATAAAGCATAGAGCTTTATCCAAGGCGGTGAGTTCAGAGGTGAAAACCGATGCAAAAGATGAAAGTGAGAAATTTCTTGTTACTGTATCCGTAACAAAAGCGCATCCCACTCCAACTTCAGTTTTTCATCCGTCAGTGTAGAACAACACATGATACTGTGTGTACTGCATACTGTGCGATGTGTTCAAGCGCCAATTGTTTAAATTCAGTAGGGATAGTATCGGATTTGGTTTTCCCTGCGAGAGTCATGTCGGTTTTTGGGCAGACAAGTTCCCAAGGAGGGATGTCTGAAAGCTCGCTATGAGTCACAACACGCGGCTGGATACCACTTTCGGCCGAGAAACGTTGGACGCGTACGCCCAGTGGGATTCCTCTTTGCACGTTCACAAACAGCCGTAGCATGTTCCGCGAGAAAACTGCGTTATATGTTGGGTGTGACGGAGACTGAGCCAGCTTATAGGCGTAACGCTGCCCGAGCAGGCGCCGTCGCAATGCGAGAGGTGGTTCATTTGCTTCCACCAACAAGCTGGAGCACGGTGTTGTCCTAAACACACCTGTAGCCACTCGGAGTGCACTATGGTGAATCGTATCTAAACAGCGTTTAGCTGATTCCGACGCAGAATCGTATACAAAACAGGCGTAATCCATCTTGGAACGAACAAGAGACCGATAGAGGATGAGAAGTGTCTTCCTGTCCGCTCCGTGCGATAGACGAGATGCACATTTCAAGGCATTCAAAGATTTAAAACACTTGTCACGTATATTCCTAATGTGTGCATTGTATGTCAGCCGTTTATCAAACGTTACTCCAAGAAACTTTGCTGTCGGTTGGAAAGTGATAGTTTTACCGCGCAGCGATACCATAGGTTCCAGACAGGTCCTGCGCCTGCGACAGAAATGAACACCAGCGGTTTTTTTCGGTCGAAAAATATAATCCATTTTTACTACTCCAGCGTTCCAAATGGTTCACGGCCAGCTGGAGTTGACGTGATAGTGAAGATGTTGTTGAAGATGTTGTCCATATTGCAATATCGTCCACGAATATGGAACTCTGTATGGATGATGGGAGGGATGTTGCGACGTCATTTATGGCTAAAGCGAAGAGACAAATGCTTGAAACGCTCCCCTGTGGGATGCCCTCTTTCTGATAAAATGCATTGGAGTACATGCCACCGATCCTGACGCGAAAAGTCCTATCAGTCAGGAAGTTCTTCATAATAAGACCCATCTGGCCACGAATACCACACTGATACAATTTTAACAGGATACCATGTCGCCACGCTGTGTCATAGGCGGCAATGGCGTCAAAGAACACGGCTCCAAAGTGTCGCCCCTCTCTGAACGCACATCGCACTGATGTATCCAGAGACACCAAGTGATCCACTGTGCTCCGGCCTTTGCGGAAACCGCACTGGTTGTTACTGAGAATACCTCGGCTTTCCAGATACCACACGAATCGCACATTCACCATTTTTTCGAAAAGTTTGCACATGCAAGAAGTCAGCGATATTGGCCTAAAGTGTAAAGGGTCTGAGCCAGACTTGCCCGGTTTCAGAATAGGAATAACTATGGCTTCCCCCCACGCCGGAGGGAAATCGCCAGACTCCCACATCACATTAAATGTGGCAAGCAGTGCCCTCAGCGCATATTGCGATAAGGCTTTCAACATATCATTATGTATAAGATCTGGTCCCTCAGCTACAGAACGAAGGGCACGGATCGCTGCCACCAGCTCGTGCATCGAAAACGGCTGGTTATAAGATGTAGTGGTATCAGTAGTGGTAAAATCTATAGGTCTCTGTTCCGCTAGGTTTTTATGTCTCATAAATGTATTATCGTCTCTCAAGGAGCTACAGCGCTGTGCAATTGCATTGCCTATACAGTTAGCCAATTTAGCTGGGTTGAATATTGTTCTGCCAGAAACGTTTGGTGTTGGAAGATATGTGGGGACCGACGTGCCGTCAATGCGGCGAATTTGGGCAAATACCTGGGACAATGGTGTACATCTATTCAGTCTGCTTACATACTCCCTCCAAGACTTCCTTTTAGCTTGTTTTATGGTGCGTCTGCAGGCGGCTCTGGCCTGTCTATAGATATTTAAGTTGTCTAGTGTGGAGTTTCGTTTAAACTGTCGGTAGGAACGTCGTCGTTTACGAATAGCGTTCCGGCAATCCTCGCTCCACCACGGAACCGGTGGCCGCTGCGGGTTTTTTTATGTTCGGGGGATACTGGCATGGGCTGCGTCTCGGAGTATGGTCGAAAACTCGTCCACTGTGAGTGGCTCTCCTGTCGACATATTCTCTACGTAATCATCTACGAGAATTAAACAGGGACATATCTGCGTTTTTAAACTTCCACCGTTGCGGTCTCGTGCCTAAAACAGGTGCACCGTCACAGGTCACAAAAACAGGGAAGTGGTCACTTCCCATTGGGTCACTGTTTACTGACCATCTAAATGTAGCAGCCAGCTGAGGGCTGCAAGTGCTCAGGTCTAAAGCTGATTCGCGACCAGATGGAGTGGTAAAATGTGTTGGTTCTCCTGTGTTTAAGACACATAAATTCTCATCTCGAATAAAACGCTCGAGGTGGCGGCCCCGAGTGTTTGTACCTTCACACCCCCATGCAGTATGGTGCGCGTTAAAATCCTCCATGAGAAGGATTGGGGGTGGTAGTTCGGACATGAGCATATTTAATTCTGGCGAGGGCAGGTCTACCCCAGGGGGTAGGTGGACGGAACATAACGTAATCTGCCGTCGATTGAAGTATATGCGCGCTGCGATAGCTTGTAGCCGTGTCTGGAGTTGGATCTGTTTTGCTGGTAGATTGTTATTTACTGCTAAAAGAACGCCGCCGTAGGCGACTGGGTTGCGTTGCATGTCTTTTCGGTACGTGCGGTAACCTCTGAGGGAAAATTGAGTCTCTTGTGACAATTTCGTTTCCTGCAGGCATATTGCTGCTGGTCCATGGTCTCTTATAATCACTCGCAGATCCTCAGCACTTGTCCGAACTCCACGGCAGTTCCACTGTATAAAGGTGTTCATGAGGAAGGTGGTAGGGAGGGGGTGCAGCTCATGTCCACCCAGACGGCCATAACCCGTTGAGCTGTGTCGAAGCAAGCAGGGATGCATAGAGCGGAGTGGTGGGTCGCCACCGCAAAACCACCGTAGGCAAAAGTGCTACCAAAAACAATTTTTTGGGGGTCTGAAAGTGTTGTAAACTAAAGTGTTTCCAGGAGGCAACATTGTCTCCTGCACATACGGGACATAGGCATTATGTTCAAGTGGAGTACTCTGCAGGTTCAAAAGGTTAGTCCGAAGGTCTCCGCAATTCAACGGTGAGATATAGTTCATGTGTAAAAAGGGAAACAGGCTTTGGCTGCAGGCCAATCACTATTTCCAGTGAGGGCCTGGAGGCCCATGGTGCTTTTTGGGGGTATAGGGAGAGACCCACTTTGCCTGCCTTCCAAGGTGAAAGAGCTCCTTTCTCTGCCGCTTGAGCAGGAGCGAGCGCGGCTAACAGAGGTAGCATCACGGTCCTGAGGCGAGGCGGCAGGGCGCTTGGTGCTCCCACGTGCCGGCACCGGACCCTCAAATGCGGCTCGCAGTGTCTGCACTTGTGTGTTTGGGGAGTCAGTGTCACGGGTGGTCCCCTGTCCACCGGGCGGAGGACCGGGAGCCGGTACCCCAATTGGAGACCAGTTTTTACGTCTGACCGTGGAGGCCTGTCTTCCTCCCCGGCCAACAGTTGTCCAGCCTCCGGAACCGTCCGGAGGCTCAGGGGTCGGAGCACCATCCCGACCCGAGTCCGCGGCCGGAGCAGAGGCCCGCTCCGGCCCCCCGGCCGCAGACGGGGCCGGGGAGGGAATGGCGGGGGAAGAATCCCGCCCAGTTCCCCCGCCACCGGCCGGAGCCGGGGGCGGTGGGGGTGGAGGAGGCACCACCTCCGGCTCAGGTGCCGGGGCAGCGGGCTGGTTAGTGAAAACCAGCCCCATCCTTCCCAGCCAGGCGGACAAAGTCCGCCACGGAGAGGGATCGGATGGCCTCCTCCCGCGTCATCATGGAGGCTGCGTTGACCGCTGCTGAAGGAACACGGGTCCTAGCAGCGGCGGTCACCTGTAAGTAAGACTGCCGAGGATCGGAGACCTCATAGGCCTCCCTGGCCTCACGGAAACTCACATTTCGAGCTACCATCAGAGAGATAATCTCCTTCTCCCGCTTAAAAGCGGGACATTCCTTGTCGAAGGCAGAGTGGGCCCCCCTGCAGTTCACGCAGTACGGCGACTCTTTGTCACAGTCGTTCTTTGTATGTTCTTCACAGCCGCACCAGCTACATAGCTTTTTACCTCTACAGGAGGAAGACGTGTGACCGTACCGTTGACAGTTAAAACATCGCATAGGGTTTGGCACGTATGGCCTCACCCCAGTCCTGACATATCCGACGATTGCATGGTCTGGTCGATCAGTTCTGTCAAAAGTCAACATCACGGTGTCTGTTTCCATCAACTCGCCATTCTTTCTAAACCTCATTTTTCTTGCTCCAACTACTCCGAAGCTACTCAGACCTTCTACAATGTCCTCTTCCGAAACATCTCTCAGCTCTGCACATCTGATCACACCCTTTGAAAAGTTTTTGGTGAGATGTGGAGTAATGGACACAGTAGTTGTTATTGTTTGCTTTCCGCCTTGACTACGCTTTGAGTATGTCAGACTTGTTACCCTTAATGCACGTTCGGCGTCCTCATACTTAACAAACTCGACCTCAAGTTGTCCATCACGAAGGCGTTAGCAATTTTTTACTCGACCCATGCGGTCACACGCTTCTCTGCGCTGGAAGGGCGAAAGGGATGACAAGGGACCATCTAGGCCCCGTATGATCACAACGCGGGGACATGACGGTTTCGGCAGTAGTGCCGCGGCTGACCGAGACGGTGCATTGGAACCCATAGGTGCGGGTCCACCAACTTGAGAGCGGGAAGGGCCAACAGTAGGCTGGTCCAGGACGGGGTTGGGTGTGGGGGGTGGAGGGGTTTTGTGTATGAGGTTGCCATGAGAGTGAGATTTACATTCAATCCACACGAGCACGTCCCCCTTCCAACGAGGGTGCTACTAGGCGTGCCGACGTGCCGGTGAATTATACGGGGGAAACGCCGCCGCTACAGAGGGGGAAAGAGACTCACCAAACCCCCTGCCCCGACGACAGTCCCCCCTTGCACCTAGCCTGGACGACCCCGGGCGGGGCGCGGACACCCCTCCCTCCCCGGGTGAAGTCGGGACCTCACCAAAAGAGGGAGGGACAGCCGAGCCCCACCAAAGGCCGGCAGACTTTTACAATGCTGCTACTCTTGTCGATGCCTTCAAGAGTTCCCCGCCCTTGCGGAAATCCAGACCAAAGAAGAGTGTTGCTAGAGGCACACGAACCAAAACAGCGCCTACCTCAGCTCAGCTACCAGGACTCCCTCATTCCGGGGTACGGGTCGGTGCGCAGCTCACCTTAAAAAGACAGGCGCCCCCACAAGGCCTCATCAGAGCAGGCGACTACCACCTGCTCGTCACAACTGATTCCCGGCTGGTCCGAGAGAAGCGAGCCCCCGGCTCGCAGGGCCGGCGACTAGAGGGATCCAATCGTCAGCCACACGAGCCGGAGGCCCACATACACCCAGACCATCCAGGAATCATAGGCACGTGCGGGGACGCCCATGACACTGGGAAAAGGTGGGTAGCTGGGAAGTTATGAGTTGGGAAAGGAAGCGGGTCGGTCTGCGCTGTCCAGCCCAGCCGCGCGCCACACGCGACCGAGATGTCCACACTCAAGACGAGCAAGAGTGCACACATCCCCGCCACCCACGGAGACACGCCGGGCTAGACATCGCAGACAGTGGATAGGAGGGGTATTTAGGAGTGGACAGAAAGGATACGGGTGGAAAGGCATGGATACACAAGGAAATAAGGAAAGAAGAGGAAAAGGAACAAGGAGTGAGTGGGATTTGAAGTTAGGAGGGTTAAGAAAGGATGAGGATGGCAGTTTCGATTTGGCCTCTCGCCCGAAGGCGAGGGGCGAAACCCATCCTGCCAACTGGGGTCGCGGGTGTCGTCACATCCCGTACCCAATTATCCATGTGCCGGACCAGTCAGCAGGTGCCAACAAGTCCGGGAGATGAAAATTGGTCCCCTGCGGGGTGAGCCCACTACGACGTCGAATGTTAGATCAAGGTTGTGGACCAGGCGGTCGCCGGCAGAGGAGCCCTCAAACTCCTAGGATTTACACAGGACAGGATGCTCTCCTTCGGCGCCCACTGTCACAGCTGACGCCAACGCGTCCCTCCCCGCAACGCCCAACTCCGGGGGCTGACGGCACGGGACTGGGGGGCTGCGTGAACGGCAGTTCCGTACTATTGCGAATGGGTATGTGCGCGGAGCACTGAAGCATGCCGCCACAGACAGCCTGCCTGCTCCCCCACCCACCGACACACACTCTTGTCCTGGAGCGGCAGATGCAGGCAGCAGCTCACACCATCACTGGCTATCCCCGAGACATGCTGCGACGGCGGAGGCCCGGTTGACGTCCGTCACGGGCCGCCGCCAGCAACCGCCGCACGCCTGCTGGCCAGGGAGCGGGCGCCGCCTCAGCGCCCAACTATCTGGTAAGTGCTCACCCGGGACTGGACACCTAACTAATAGTTATCTGCACGTACTCGAGGTCGGCCCTCGTCAACCTCCGTGCGGGCCCCCTGCCCAAACATCAGCCAGCGAAGTGGCTATCTGGAAAGCGCTCTCCGCCCTCGCCAGCTCCCGGGAGATCCTGCGGCAGTAAATCCTCTCTCACCGCGACATCCCCCGGAAAGAGACACTAGACGCACTGGCAGGAAAAACGGCAGTACTACCACAAGATGGCGGTGAAGGGGTAGAACAATGTTCACCGGTAGGGGGGCAGGTACTGCCCCCTTAGGATCTCGGCAACCATGCTAGGAAGCAAAAAGCGAGAATCAGCATTAAATAACTTGTCTTGATAGCTATAAAAAATGTCATTCACCACTGCCGTGGCGCAGTTGGTTAAGGCGCCTCGGTCCAGTGTGGGAGGTCCTTGGATCAAAGCTGACCTCTGGCAGACTTTTCCTCGACCACCTCCTACCCAGGAGATGGCAGTACACTGGGTAGTGCCCGCCTTGACTAGGGGACTTCCACTGACCAACCAGCGCCCTTGTTATTGGGAGCACGGGTTTGATCTGCCTTCAAATAGATCCACCGGTCCGGTGGCACTGCCCGAGGGCACGGCCTCGCCGCGTGCCATCGGAGCAGTCCTCTGTTCCTCCGGGTCCGAGAAATCGGGACAGCTCCACTGCTTGGTACAGGGGGGCGTGTGACAAGGAGCATGCAGACACAACTGTCCCGCAAGGGTGCCAATCAGCGTAAGCCTGCTGCCATGTACGCAGTGTGTGTCTGTGTGTGGTGCAAATGTGCAAAATGTTCCCGGGTTGGGAACACAAAAATATAAAAAAACAAAAACAAAAACTCATTGAGTCAAATGTCAAATGCCAATATGTCAAATGAGTTTAGGCATATATAACACCATTGCAATTCTCTTGGCAAGCTTAAACAAATGTTATAACCTTGTAAGGAAAAATTGTAATTTGTAGCTGACCTGAGGCCAGGTCAAGGCCAACATAGATCATAATGCAGACCATTTTACTGGTAGACATTTGTATTGATTATTTGAGTTTCAGGGAGCGCCAGCCTGCGAGGTCATATAGCGCCCATATCAATTCTATTCTCATTGTTTTATATTGTTTTAACAAATGACTTGAGCTGTAAGTGGGATAATCCTGTTGTTCATATATATTGAATAAATATAATACAAAGCCTATACAATACTGATTGAGTTAAGTCAAGTCCCATCTGTAGCAAAATAAGATTTCCTTTAAAAAGTTAATCTTCCACATTGTTGTTAGTCATCACTAGGGGGAGACATAGTCATAGAACAGCACAATTTGTAGCTTTACAAAATCCAGTCAGAAAAGTATGGCAGCAGGCAAAATGAGTCACACCAGCCACCTTGAATTCTCACACCAATTTGCACTGCCAGTCACCAAAAATTTGCACCAGTCCACAATATACCAGGGAGAAAAACACACCTGGTTGACAAAGTCAGTTTTTCCTTCTCCCTCGTGATTTTGTTGATTTTCAGTGTCACCTTCCTCACACCAGACTCACAAATTCACACCAGGGTGGTAAAATTCCCACCATGTGCTCCTATCTCGAAGAGCACTCACACCGAAGAGATCTTGCCGAAAGTGCCATATTTTGCACACTGGTACAAAATGGAAGAGAAAAACATTTTTGCAAAGCAAGACAACATGCAAGCAATGTGAGAAGATTTGAATCCTAAAGAGGTTGCACGCTGCAAGCTGCGGTGTTGATCTGGATACATGTATGAAGCCTCAGAAACCTCCTACCACATTACCTGTTGATCTGACATTTTCATCAGTAGACACCCTGGTCAGAACAGACCCACAAAAAAACAAATTTTTAAGACGATATTGGTAAAAACTCTGCTCTTACCAATATAATATTTTTGTAATTTTTTTAATAATACATTTTGTAATACTCTGGTTTGGAGTAGGTATGGTGACGTAGGATAATTAACTGATGCAAAGAAACAGGATTGCTCCCGTTCGAAGCCTTCTTGCAATGATTTCCAGTCCCTGCAATCAATGTATCTACTAACCGTGTTGTTGTAGTCTAGGAGAAACAGGGCCCCTGTTTAAATAAGTACAAGTAAGTTTATTATCTTTGGTGCGTAAGTAGTACTAGGTACTAAAAAGAATAATGGAAAGAATAATCGTCTATCTAGCAGCCAAGGCAGTAAGAGACAAACTATTCATAAAACCTTTAAATTCGTATAAAGCGAGATATCACGGGACTATGCCAGGTCGTCACCTTGGGAAATGTTTTCATAAATATCCCTAGATTCTGAAAGAATCCCCAGAAGAGCTTGGACCGCGAGAAAGAGGGAGGCTTGAAACCAGGGGCGAAGCCAGGGGGGGTGGCGTAAAGACAGCCAACCACCCCCGAGGGCCCGAAGGGCCCCCACAAGGACACGGGCCACGCAAAGCGCAGCTCGCAAATTTGGCCACAGAGAGTGCGGGCGCGCCCGCACTCTAGCTATGGCCAAATTTGAAAGTTCATACCAGACGGGGCCCTCTTAACCCTAGCCCAGGTGGGGGTCTTCTTAGACTCCCCTCGGGTTTTTCCGGAGTGACCGAAAAACGGCGGCGCACAGCAACACCAAACTTAGTCTAGCTGTTCCTTTATTATTTTTACGCCTTTCCTGAAAATTTTAGCTCAAGGTCATATCAGGTCAGGTCACCAAGCCAGGTGAAATAAACTCACCTAAAAAATTCTTAGGACTGCATAACTAAAAAGAGAGTTGAAACGCATGCCACATAGTGGGCCCACCAGAAGCTACAATATATGTTCCGAGATTTTCAATATTAGTGACCTAAGGTCACGTACAGAGACCTTCTCAAGGTAAATGCATGGGGGAAATCATGAAATGCGCTTTTCTCAGTAATTATAGATGGAATCAACTTCAAACATCGGTTACGACTTGCTCTTAGCCCATTTCTGAAGTTGATACCAAAAACTTTTGGCCTGTGACTTTTGAAAGGTCACCCAAGGTCAACTAAACATTTTTGGTGTTTTACTATGTAAATCTTGAATAAACACAGATATAACTTTTATTTTGTCACCGAAGTGTCTGTATGGTCACTGCAAGTCAAATGATATACATCATGACTATACCAGGTCAAGTCGGGTCAAACCATTGACCTTGGGTCAGGTCGAATCTTGAATTGGACCTTTCTTAGCAATATCTTATATCATTCGATTTGTTATAGGTGTCGGAAAAGAAGGGGCCAGGGGGCCTGGCCCCCTACATACTTTTGGCCAAGAAATTTCCTGATCTCAGTTAAAATGGGAGAAAACCTGACATTTTCATAACAAGCCGATGCTGAAGGCAAAGAGGAACCCAAATTTGAACACTTTTTGGTCCTATCGTGGAAAGTATTTCGTCAGCATCAGGTTAAAGTTTGGCTTCCCCCCCACTTTTTCCGGTGGCGATGCTTATGCAATTTGTATTGACGAGAGAACTGCAATGATGCATCAACTATGGCTGTATCTTACCTGTTTCTGAAGTTATTAGCGAAAAAGGAAACGTCTTTATGCATGGGTGGCTATGGACATTCCTAAAAACATTCCCAATGCTCAGTGTCCTGTAATCCCCTAGGCTTTGACTTAAACTGAAAATCATTGCCACTGTAATGAGAGAGCAATTCAAGAGCTTTCGAATGGTTTTAAAAAAATGGTTCCAGCTATCTTAGTTTCTGTGATATATGAGGTTTTCTTATTTATTCTAGGTACACCTTATATGAGCGATTTTGACCTATTTTGACCTCTTGTGCCCTTGACATTGACCTGACGAGAAAAATGGCTGAAGTATTTTGCTATCATTTTTGAAGAGCTTTCGATTGCCGTTTTGCGCTTTTTTCTAGCTCTCTTAGTTTTAATATCATGGAGGTCCTTTTTAACCCCTTCCCCACCAGGGCGAAGGTGGTTCGTACCCGCCACCGGAGCAAGGGTTGATCCCTCTCCAGAACTATATTCTGTAACAAGCAAGGCTCTTTTAACCATCAGACCTGTTTGTAAAAAGATGGCATTTGAACCACAGGAGACCCAGGCTCCCTGTCCACAGAAGGGCCCCTTCTGGTGAGCTGGGCCCTCTTTAACCCTCGCCCCAGTGGGGGTGTTTGAACACTCCCCCCTCGGGTTTTTCCGGTGTAACGAAAAAACCGCTGTGCAAAAGCGCCGCTGCCCTTGACACACATTATCCTTGATCAATTCCACAGCTTGCCCCAAAATTGTTAGGGTTGGGTCATTTCAGGTCAGGTCACCAGTGCAGGTAAAGTGACCTCACCTCAAAAAATGTTTAAGGTGGCATAAGTAAGAAAAGGGTAAATCTATCGGATTGAAACCTATACCCCACATATGGGCCCACCGAGTGCTGCAACATATATTCAGGGATTTTTTTATATCGATGATCTAAAGTCAAGTACGGACCATGACCTCTCCATTGGTAAATACATGGGAAAAACACAAATTGGGCTGTATTCGTTTAGATACAGCTGAGACTACCTTCATATTCTCCAAATCGTAGTATCCTGGGCTCCTTTCCAGATTCATGCTGCAATTTTTGACCTGTGATCTCTAAGAGATCATCCGGAGCTATTTAAGCAGTTTTCAGACGTAGGTCGATAACTTTGCATGAAACGATGATATAGCTTTTATTTTGATATCATTGTGCTTAGATTGCTATTGCGAGTCGATTGATATGCATATTGACTATGTTAGGTTAAAAAGTGACCTTGACATGGCCTGAGGTCAGGAAATTTTTGTGTTTTGACTTAGTATGGTCATATCATACACCATTCGATTCACCGTGACGAGAGGAAGCGAATGGTGCTAAAAATTATTCTAACTCAACTCTGTCAGACGATAAAAAACTCTGCTCAAAATCCTACTTTCTTTGACCTGTCATCTATCTCGCAAGGGGACCAAGTTCGAGGGGGTGTTCAAACACCCCCACCAGGGCGAAGGTGGCTCGCAGGCCCACCGGGGTGCGGGTTAAGCGACAAAACCACGATGGCCAGCCGAACCATTTGGGCACCATGGGCCCAGTGCGACTTGCAGGCTGTCATGGCCCTGTCTATAGCCGCCAGGGACTTGTCTGACCAGCTGGGTCCTCTTTCAGTGAGGAGGCCATTGCTGCTAGAAGGGGCTGTTTTAGCCCACAGGACCCACTCTGACGGTCAGGACTCTCTTAACACGCGCATTGACGAGGGGTCTGAGCCACCTTCGCTTTGACGGGAGGCGGGTACCAGCCCCCTCCCTAAGATCTCGAGAACCACGCTAGATAGCAAAAACGGTAAACGGCGTTGGGTAGCCCACCCACTTCTCTATCGAAAATATTCGGACCACTTTTTCCGGTCACATTTAACACGCGCATTGACGGGAGTTTGAGCCACCTTCGCTTTGACGAGGGGTGGCGGGTACCCCCCTAAGATCTGGAGAACCACGCTGGGTAGCGAAGAACGGTAAACAGCGTTAGGCAGCCGATCCACTTCTCCACCGAAAATACTTGAACCATTTTTTCAGGTCGCATTTAAAATCACTAGATGTCAAAACATGCCGTCATAGGGATAACATGTAAATGAAGGTTTTTAGTCATTACATCTGAACAAGTAAATATAGAGCAAAACGATTTGAACTATATGAATCCCCGCAGCAAGCCGAATCGAATGATATATAATATGACCTTGCTAGGTCAGGTCAAGGATTTGACCTGACCTGAGGTCAGGTCAAAGGTCAAATTAGGTAAAATGCATATCATTAGAACCGCAAAGACAAGACGAATATAATGCAAGTAAAATAAACACCATTATTATCCGTTACTAAGTTATACAGTTCAAACCATTTTTCCCATGTATTTCTGATGGAAAAGTCATGGCTCGTACCTGACCTTAGGTCATCGATATAAAAATACCAGAACATATTTGAGAGAACTAAGTGAGCCCATTATGTGATATTAGTTTCAATCCCATAAGTTTAGCCTGTTCCTACTTATGATATCTTAAACTTTTTTTGAGGTCAGGTCACTTGACTTGTACTGGTGACCTGACGTGGGACGACCTAACCTTAAAAATTTGAGAAAAGTTGTAAAAATAATGAAAGAAAAGTTATACCAAGTACGGCGACGCTACGCGACGCCATTTTCATACTAGCTCCGAAAAACCTGAGGGGGTGGGTACCCGCTCCCCGTCAATGTGCGTGTTAAGGTCATTAGAGGTCAAAACATGCATCATAGGGATAAAATTGTAAATGAAGGTTTTCGGTCATTACATGTGGACAAGTAAGGACAGAGCAAAACAATTTAGACCATTGGAATTCTCGCATTAAGCCGAATCGAATGAAATTTAATATGACTTTACTGGGTCAAATCAGGTCAAGTATAGGTTTTGACCTGACCTGAGGTCACGTCAAGGTTAAATTAGGTAAAATGCGTATCATTAGAACTGCAAAGACGAGGCAAATCCAATGCAGTTAACATAAACGCTCTATTGCCATTCGTTACCAAGTTATTCAGTAAAACCATTTTTCCCATGTATTTCCCATGGAGATGTCATGGCCCTTACCTGGCCTTAGGTCATCGATAGGCTGGGTCAGAAACCCAGTTCCATATACTTTCAATTACTTTTCTCTATAACTTTTCCACTCATGTTCCAATACCTCGAGAGAAGAGTGTGCCGAGTGGGTTTAAGAAGAAATTCACTCTCAGTTACACCTCTGCCACTTTTTCTAATCCGTCCCCAGCCATATCGGCTACTAAGGAACGTTTCATGCTTACATTCCGCTCCCTAAGAGTAAAGGCATATTGTATAACAGCCCGCTGGTTGGAAAGTTTGCTTGGAACAAAAACCTGGCTGGGTCCAATAAGTTCACACAGACCACTTGAACCTCCTCTAGTTTCTGGGCCATTATGGATATCTGGAATGCAGAATGACGTTAGACATAGGAAAATGAGCATGGAAACAGGGACAGGGAACATCAAGTCCTCAAATAAAACAGGTGAGGTAAAATGGCCGGAGAGATGCAGGCAAAATATGACCAGAAATATGCTGGAAGCGAAATTTCGTTTCGACCGTGCGGAACGCACATGAGCAGAACTTCAAACCGTCTTAATTCCTAAAATATTCGATTTTTAGCAGTATTGTTATATTCTAATGGCTGCCTCTCATCGAGGCCATTCAAATTGAGCTACTATTTCGCATATTTAGGTAAATTGGTTTTTCGGGCTAGTATGACGGAAAAGAGTAAAAATATGGAAGTTTCCAAACTCATTTTGAGAAAATTTCTCGGTTTCCCAGCGATATGATTGGTATGCCAAAATTTCAACCACACATGAAAGGCAAAACACGTAGGGTGCCCATTTTTGATGAATAGGTACATGCTTAAAATTCTCGATACCGGCTAATGTTCACCCTGTTTTGACTTATGCTATCTTAAACGTTTTTTGTCAGGTCACTTGACCTGTACTGGTGACCTGACCTGGGATGACATAACCTTAAAATTTTGACATAAGCTGTAAAAATTATCAGAAAAAATGTATGCCAAGCACGAAAAGGCTACGCGCTGCAGTTTTTATGTTGTCTCATATTCAGGATTTATGTCTGTGCAGGATATTGTTGTTATAGTGGACTCTCTGACCAACAGGATCAGGGGCGTAGCCAAGGGGGGGCAGCAGGGACAGCCACCCCCCCCCTGAGGGCCCGAAGGGCCCCCCTGAGGACACAATTCTGTAACAAGCAGGGCTCTTTTTACCTATCAGGGCACTTTTGGCGCTGTCGCAGGGCCCTTTTCGGGGCGCCGCCCCCCCCTGAGCGAAATCCTGGCTACGCCCCTGAACAGGATATTGTTGATTGTTGCCCCAGTCGATGATCCCTGTGCTTCTTGCCATACTATGATAATTTCCTTGCACTTTATCGTAGATGCTTTGATGGGAACTTCTCCTCACGGAATTTATTAGCTGCTGCATATTTTGTTTGAATGTGTGTCTAAAACAAATGTGTGTTTTGAAGAAAAATACGCATCGATATGATAATTGTTGGGTGTGGCAATCCTTCAGCTCACGTTTCTTAGCTGTCGGTCGTAGTCGCTTGACATCAATAAAAATGGTTCCAAATGACTCTGATAATCTCATTGCTAGATTTCTATTGTCACTTGCGATTTATATCCGAAAAGGTGCAGAGTTCACAAGTTGACAGTGCCTTGGTTGAGCTATCCTCTGGGCTGGCACGTGCCCCACAGAGAATTGCTCGCATTTCTATCCTGTAGACGGTACATGGGTGCAGATTTTACTCTCTGATACTCATGATAGCGCATTGATAGTTTTGGGACTACACACCCGGTTTAAATACAAAATCCGCAATTCTGTCTAGTTTCTTTGAAATACAATATAATTGAGTCCACAAATTATTGAAAACAGCGCAGCATAGTGTGTGTCATTTGGGCCAGCACCCTGTGGTGACGTTATTGTGTCTTTACCATCAAGAGTATTCAATGGTACCACTAATTTGTGACTCAGGTAGTTTGTGACTCAGGTAATGGGCAAAAACTCAAATTGAGGATCACAAAGATATTCCTTCGTGGTTTGAGTTATGACCTTATTAGGGTTCCTTACTTTGAACTTATAATTGTGCAGAAATTTAATAGAGAGCTTTAGGTGAAATGAAATACCTACGCCAACCGTAGATACTCGACACGCTCTTCAAAACTGCTATTTTAGTTCAAAACCCATAAAAATCGGCAGGTTCCTTTCAATTGTGTTTGGAAACGTAATGTGTTTGTGGAATGTCCCCTTGAAGTAAATACGTGGAAACGAAAATATACCCCGCTGAAAGAAGCAGGAACGGAAAAGCCAGCATGCCAGCCGCATTGGCAATTATGGTCATCAATGGCATGTCTGACGTTGATACGTTTGTGACTCAGGTGTAAAATAAGGTTTCCCGTAGTCAACACGAAATACAACTGAACAAAAGGCAAAGTAATGAGCTGATCCTCCCCGATTCCAGACGGGCACAGCGTTGTTCACGCGCAGAGACACTATTGCTCTCCCATGACCCTGGAATTGGGCCGGCGTCTGCGATGAGAGCATCTCAGCTGGCGGTTCTCAGACCAGGGATCTGTGCCCCCAGCGGCCGGGAGTCCAGTCTCAGCCTAGGCAGCTGTGTATCCAGTGCTCTGGTGGTGTGTTCCTCAGGGTCGTGCCTCAGCTGCGCCTGGTTCATGCGTCTCCTGGCTCTGTTGACAGTGGTGGGCAGGTAGAGTCGGGTGCCGGGCGTCTGTAGCAGTGCAGTCAGACACAAGTCGGCGCCGAGGACATTCAAACTGGATTCAAGACAAATGCACGCCCCACGTTTTTGCCCCTTTGTGTGTGCTTAGAATTTAGCCATAAATATGATGTCGCTGGGATCTCCTATTTCCTCAAAATGTGCTAGAAAAGTTCACATTTTCGACGTTTTTCACCCGCATTGACTGCGACAAGAATTATGGATAGTAGCCTCGAGCTGTATCTCATTTTAACTGTCTTGGTAAGACTAGTCGATTAAAACAAAGAAACATCGACGAAAAGTAACATGCTTAGAAGCTATTAACAAAGACCTACATGTTCGCTGATGGCTGCAGAGAAGTCAAAACTTGTGATTTTTGGCATTTCGGATTGAAATCATGATTGGAGCTCTTACACAGAGACCCGAAGCTGTTAAATCACTTATAATCGCTTACGCGTTTTCAAAATAGCTTGAGCTAAGATTCATCATTTAGCTAAGCTAAACTTCACTAAGCTTTACACAAAACTGATGCCTTTAAGTGAAGACAAACACTCCTGTGTTAAGTTTATGTTAAGTTTATGTTAAATGTGTTCCAAAATGCCCATACACTATCGTCAGTCCATTGGGAGGTGTGTAGCGGAAGGTTTTGATAGTGTTTATGATCTTGAGGAAAAAGTTAAGACATTAACACGCGCATTGACGGGGGCGGGTACCCGCCCCCTCGGGTTTTTCGGAGATAGCGAAACGGCGGCGCGTAGCGCCGCCGTACTTGGTATACCTTTTCCTCATAATTTTCAACTTCTGTGAAAATTGTAAGGTTAGGTCATCCCAGGTCAGGTCACCAGTACATGTCAAGTGACCTGACCTCAAAAAGTTTAAGATAGCATAAGCCGGAGCAGAGTGAACTTATCCGATTGAAACTCATATCCATAATGGGCCCACCGATTTCTCTAAAATATGTTCCGGTATTTTTTAATATTGATGACCTAAGGTCAGGTACGAGGCATGACCTCTCCATTGGAAATAAATGGGAAAATTGTTTTTACTGTATAACTCAGTAACAGATAGTGATAGAGCGTTTATTTTAGCTGCATTAGACTCGCCTTGGCTTTGCAGTTCTAATGATATGCATTTTATATAATTTGACGCTGACCTGACCTCAAGTAGGTCAATCCTTGATTTGACCTAGCAAGGTCAAATTATATATCATTCGATTCGGCTTGCTCCGAGGACTCATATAGTTTAAATCGTTTTGTTCTATCCTTACTTGTTCAGATGTAATGGCCAAAAACTTAATTTAAATGTTATCCCTGTGACGGCATGTTTTGACCTCTCGTGACCTTAAATGTGAACTAACAAAAATAATTAATATTTTGATGGGCGTGATGGGCTCCCACCTTTCTTTTGTACCTACTGGTTCTCGGATCTTGGGGTGGGGTACCCCCCGTAGCGGTGCTCCCGTGTTAAACTTGGATCTGTATTAATATTGTTTTTCGATTCATAAGTCACTTACTCACGAAAAACGAAACACCGCCGTGAACACTTTGTGCTATAGTTTAATGATCTGCGCCATTAACACGCACCCCGCAGGGGGGTGGTCGAAATTCGCTCCCCCTCCTGGTTTTCCCCAGACAACGCAAAAAACGAAAAACACGCGGAGCAACGAAACTTACAGTATCTTATCCTTGATCAATTTTACGCATCTGACCAAATTTTTTAGGTCAGGTCATGTCAGGTCAAGGAGCTATCCAAGGTCAAGCGACCCAACCTCAAAACCTAAAATCACTGAGTTTGAAGCGGCGCATAAGGAACATCTACCAACCGATCAGTTTGAAACTTTCACAATATGATAAAGTCATTAGGGTCTACAAATATGCTATCTCGGAATTTTGATATTGTTGACCTAAGATGGGGCCAATTTTCTGGTCACCCCTTATAAATAAGTCTATGGTGAAAAATTGAAAGGGCTCGTTTTTAGTAAATACTGGATAGATAAAGCTAAAAACCTCACACCGTGTATTCTTACCACGGTCTTGACGATAAAGTTGAGTTTTTGACCATCTGACCTCTCAAAGGTCACGTCAGGTCACAGGAACACACAGTGACTGTTTTGCCAATAACTTCTCACTGAATTAAGATAAAGCTTTTATATTACTTGCATTGCGCTTATATTGTCACGGGGAGTCGATTGATAGGCGACATGACCATACCAGGTCACCATGTGACCTTGACCTAGCTCGATGTGAGGTCATTTTCACCCTTTGCAAGGTCATATTATACATCATTCGATTTGCCATGATGAGAGGAATCCAATGATGCATAAATATTTGCTGTAGCTTTGCTGAGTACAAGTCTAGATGGGATAACATACACCGCCTTGTTGGAAGCCTATGGAACCTGCTTTTACCTTTGCTGACCTCAATATTGACCTGACATGAAAAAATGCTTCGTATAATTTCTCTTTGTCTCATCAGGACCTTTCAAACGCGCTCCTTAATTTTCCTTTAGCTGCCCTGTGAAATGAGATACGGAGGGGGGGGGCGAAAAACGCCCCCCAGCAAGGCGCGTCATGCCAGGGACCCCAGCGGGGCGCGTGTTAACTGAAATATTCTCTAGTATGGTTTCAGTGTTATGACGTGAACTGCTTTCTTCTTTGCAATTACCAGAAAAAATCAACTCTAAGAAGGGAATCTTCTCCTCGGCCATGTAGGGCCTTTTTTGAAGGCGAATGCAGGCCATTTTTCAACATTTTAACTGGGGGCCATTTGCCCTCCAGTCACCCGAAATTCCCCCCAGTGCCCGGAAATTGGCCCCCAGTGAAATAGACAGGAGATGACTTAAACTTCAACAAATGCAAACTCACCTAATGAAAATTAGACAGAACACCACCCTATAATAAAAATTTAGTTTTATTGCTGGTGCCAAATTGGCAATCTACAAAACTTGTGTTAAAAAATTTCCATCTGTGGCTGTCTCCTCCGTCGTGCGAAGACGAAACAAAGCTCGTAGTTATGGGAAATCCCGGCAAAGCAGCCTCAGCATCAACTGATCACAACGCTGGAGATGAACGCTGGCCTACAACCAATCAAACATTATGTTCTATCCGACCGGAAGCCCACACCCCAGCCAATATCTTGAGATTGTATGATGCTCTTATTTCACACAAGGTCAGTTGTGAGCGCTTAGAGCTCGTTCGTGGATTAGACGGGACACGGTGTAGTCAAAGCGCGTAAGACTGGTTGCTGGTGTGGCGGTGTGAAGTGCTTAGCCTTCTTATTTATTATTGTGGTGGTAGCATACATAAACGTCACGACCGGTAAAAAAGTGAGGGGGGCCAGCCAAACTTCCCTGATGCTGACAAAAAACATTCCACGTTAGTATCAAAGCTGTTCGAATTTGGGGTCCTCGTTGCCTTCCGCAGCGGCTGGTTATACAAATTTCCGGTTTTCTCCCATTTTGACTGATATCAGCAAATTCCTGGTCAAGAAGTGGGTGGGGGAGGGGGGCGGGGGCAGGCCCCCTGGTCCCCCTTTTCCAACGCTTGTTGTAGCATACGTGAAAATTATAGCGAGATCGCTGCATCAATTTGTTCTGCAAAGTCGATAAGTTGTAGGCTGACCTTCCTCATCGATTCCTTGATGTTGAAAATTGGGAGAGATTAAATATTCGGCCACAGCCCTTCGTTAGAATCATCAAGCTGTCTCCCGAGAAACCCTTCCAACAAGGAAAGGGCTGGTGACGCCATATAATATGATCCTGACAGTTGGTGCGTCTATAAGCCTAAAAATTATTAACTAGTTTTTGTGCTACAATCCCTAGATGATTTTGACAGCAACAGCATAGTTTCATTACACATCATAATACGTATGTGCATAAAAACTTATCTTGATTTAGTCCATAAACCACTCGTGTTTGATACTTTAGGAATTTACTTACCTTGCCACACTCATAAAGAAAAATACGAAAATAAGCTTTTTATTTGGGATATGTTGCGGCAGCGCCAGGGCTGTCAGGTTGGCCATTTTGTGAACAAATATCTCGAATAGGACTTTTTTGTGTGTTTGGCCCCGTGATTTTTTCGGTGTACCCTTTCTTGGAATCTAACCTTTTTTGCCCCTTTTTCTAACAGCTGGCACCTAAGCTATTCTGGTGTGTCGCTTCTATAAATATGGCTTCTTTTGACTTCTTTCGCTCTTGACTACGATATTCTGACACCGAAAAAGCAGCAGAGCAGCAGAAAAATGATATGGTGGTGGGAGGGAGGGACAGAACTTTGTTAAAAACACGATCTACAAGAATGATGGCCATCTAAAACCGGACGCGAAGTATGCGATACTATATGCGCCCTTTGGGTGGAAATTTAATGGCAAAGTGCGCCCTCTGAGGCTCCGCATTCCTCACTTACCAAAATCCTATAGATACACCACTGTTCACGAGCAAATGCATGGTTGGAAAAGAGAGAAAGCATTAAATGTTAGCGGGGGTGGTGTGGCCAAGATGATTAACACGCGCATTGACGGGGGTCTGAGCCACCTTCGGATTGACGAGGGGGCGGGTACCCACCCCCCTAAGATCTCGAGAACCACGGTAGGTAGCAAAAAACAGTAAACGGCGTTGGGTAGCCCATCCGCTTCCCCATCGAAAATATTTGAACCATTTTTTTGTCAGGTCACATTTAAGGTCACCAGAGGTCAAAAACATGCCGTCACATGCCGTCATAGGATAACATGTAAATTAAGTTTTTCGGCCATTACATCTGAACAAGTAAAGATAGAACAAAACGACTTAAACTCTATGAATCCTCGCAGCAAGCCGAATCGAATGATATATGATTTGACCTTGCTAGGTCAAATCAAAGATTTGACCTGACCTGAGGTCAGGTCAGGGTCAAATTATATAAAATGCATATCATTAGAACTGCAAAGCCCAGGCAAGTCTAATGAAGCTAAAATAAACGCTCTATCACCATCTGTTACTGAGTTATTCAGTAAAAACCATATTTCCCATGTATTACCAATGGAGAGGTCATGCTTCGTACCTGACCTTAGGTCATCGATATCAAAAATACCGGAACATATTTTAGAGAACTCGGTGAGCCCATTATGTGATATGAGTTTCAATTGGATAATTTCACCCTGCTCCGACTTATGCTATCTTAAACTTTTTTTGAGGTCGGGTCACTTAACCTATACTGGTGACCTGACCTGAGATGACCTATCCTTAAAATTTTCACAGAAGTTGCAAAAATGATGAGGGAAAAGGTATACCAAGTACGGCGGCGCTGCGCGCCGCCGTTTTTCTGCTGTCTCCGAAAAACCCGAGGGGGGGCGGGTACCCGCCCCTCCGTCAATGCGCGTGTTAATGATGCTAACAAATGTTCTGGTTATGTGAATAAAACCATTTGATGGTACCGCGGGATTGGAAGCGCATCCTTCCCTGGCTTTCTATTAAATGAGTAGTGTGCTAAAAAATATTGCGTCAATTTAATATCAAACTGTCAACAATTAGTCTTAAACAGTGATACAAGTCGCTTTTACTGTGGGCTTATAACTACCACTAGGGGCTGCTTTAACATCAAATCTGGCTTTTGTGGTATTTACTTGGCTATTTTAGTGAAAATAAAATTGTGCCCCTCTTTGGCCCTTTTTCTAACTATGTGTCACCTTTCCCGGCGACAAAAAACTTGGCAGCCCTGGGCAGCATTTATAATCTGGAATAACATGGAATAACACAAAAATTGAGAAACATTTTTTAACACTAATGCGTCTAAGTCTTATTAAACCCCCTCAAAATGGGGTATTCATCCTGTGAGGACACTGTAATGGCCAGCACAAGAAATTCCCCCCACCCACTGACTTTTCCTTAAAAAATGCCTTGGTTAAGTGTCGACAAGTCCCAGAACAAAAAGGATCAAACATTGCAGATGTGTGTCCAAAAGATTATTCTTATGTTCCGGCTGCTGATAGAACACCTCATAACTTGAAGTTTTCAATGTTGAGGATAGGTAAAGGGATATTTTGGCGCCTGAAGTGACAGGTGGTTCGCGAGCAGGGGATGGATACGGGCACCGAGGACATCGATTGGTGTTACCAATGGTATAATCAAATAACGGCATGGTATCCACACTCAGACTGGCAGTGTTACAGCTACTCGATAGTCCGAGGAAACATAAATTAGGTTTCAAATGTGCTGAAAAGCCTCTTATAACTGTGCTTCACTAATGTGGCCCCCAAGAACGATCAAATGTGAAACACTTTTCTGCAAACGAGAACTACAGTTTGATTTAAATCCGCGTAAATGGGTGATTTGAAGCGATTGACCAGCTTCAAAATTATTCGTAGGGGACTGAGAGTCCATCGCATTTTCAAAAAGAAATGCTTAAATCCGCAAGCTTAACCGCCTGTGCAGCCACCAGCAAACATTAAATTTACAATTATTTTTAAACCTATAAGTTTCCTCCCGTGTTTCTATGTTTTAATTGGGTAGACCTCTCAGACAATGAAAATAAGCTACGGGTCGAAGCACTTGCCTTTATTTCTTGTCCAACCCATCACGGCGGGAACACGTCGCTATGCCATTTTTAAGCGCATTACGAGATGCGAACCAATTCTCAAACGACATCATTTTTATGTCAAAATGCTAGAACCACACAGGGACAAACACGTGGCACGTCCAGTTCGGTTAAATCCATCTGTATTGGTTTTACAGACGCGTTGCTTTTGTGGCAAAAAGGCGTATCTGAGCGATAAAGTCCGACTTTGTGTCGGTGAAAGCTGAACACAATGTGGGTGCCTTGGTGTCTGATAACGTTCACCATTACCACCTTGGACGTCTCAGCGGGTAAGCACTGGTAGGCTCTTAGGCGGATCCAGGATTGCCAATCGGGGGGCGGGCAGGGGGCACCTTCCCGGGGGGGGCGCCGTCCGGACCAGGAGGCGCCAATTTTGGCCGGCAAAACCTATCAGGTGGGCAAAACCTATGAGGGGAGCGACATTTCAGAGGGCGCCATCGACCAATCAGGAGGGCGCCGTGACCATTTCAGGGGGCACCGAGGTTCAATGGGGGAAGGGCATCTGCCCCCTATGCCCTTCTTGTTCTGCATATGGGCAGGCAGCCGGGAAGGTAAGGTCAATCACGAGTCAATGCGCGTGATAAAGTAAAAACACATGGATCGAAACATGCAAAAACACATGGATCCCGGAAACAGCGTGTCGGGCCGCTGTACAAGGTTGTTACATCTGAAATAATCCGCGGAATATGGGTTCTTACTTAGGGCTACGCTTTTTTCTGGACCCCGCCTTCCCTCGCTCACCATGGGGAAACATACATATGCATTATACATGCATGAAAAACACGAACATTGCGTTGCATGATTTCATCAGTGATACCACTGACTCTGCCCTCTATTTCTAACCCTGATTTCCAGCGTCCAGCCGCGGCGGGGGTGTGTGCTGGACGGCCGCTCGATGGAGGAGGGGGCACGGGTGGCCCGCGCGGACCCGTGCCACACCTGCCGGTGCCAGCAGGGGCGCGTGGAGTGCGTATGGAAACGGTGCGGCAGTCCGCCGCCGCGCTGCCGTGTCCTCAGCGCTCGCAACGGCTGCGCCTCCTCCGTCTACCTCTGCGGTGGGCACCGCTGAATAGCACAGCAGTTTGCTCTGATGGATGGAAGTGGTTCACTAGCTCGTAATATTTTTGCCAGTCGTGAGTGGGCTTTGGTAATACAGATGTTCTTTTACTTATTGCTGGTATGCACCTATTTATTTATTTCAAAATTTTCATGGTAATGCTACTTATCTTCATTCCTCTGGTCTGTCCCTCTTGTTGCCTTACGACGCAATAAAAATCCTTAAGAGAATTTCAGGTAGCATAAGCATGAAATGCAGTTTTAACTGATTTAAAGCCACGCAACACGTCAATGCTAGTATATCTTATGAAGTGATATTTATATAGTATTGTTATTTTAAGTCAACTTCATGGTTGTTTCAGCGCTACCGGGAAGCCCAGGCGATGCTTCAGCACCATCTCAGTCAGAAGCATTATCAGCCGCTGCCCTTTCCTCTGCCTCCGATCTCCACGCCTCTTCCGAAGCTGCTGCAGACGTCGCCTCCCCTTCACCAGAGTCTGCGTGCTGCTAGATTCGTCACCCCGGAGTCTGCTAGTGAAGAAGCCGGTGACGCTACCGAGCGAGAAGCTTCCACCAGCGCCCCAGCGCACACCTATTTCAGCGAGTTTGTATCAGCTCCGATGAATTTCACGGCCCCCCTGGGCCGCGCCGAACAGCCGCGCTCGCTGTCCACCACCAAACGGCCGAAGTCGAGGCTGCAGTTTCTTCTAGAACGCAGAGCGGCAGAAAGCGAGAGGTTGTCCGGTAGCACCCCGAGATCCGGAAAGCAGGGCAGGTTTCGGTTTCCCTCCTTGCGGCCCCGGGCTGTGAACAAGGTGATGGACAAGATTCTGGAACGTCTGAAAAGCAGAGGTCTAGACAAGGTCAGTATAACATCTGGAAGAACCAAGTCAGTTGGGAGCAGGTCTCTGGCAACCAAAAATGCCAGAACTGGGAAAAGAAGAGCGGAAACGAGCACTCTTCCTCCCACAATTGCAACTAAGATTGACGATAAGAACGGTGATTCTAGGAGCCGGAATAACAGTGCTAATCATGATCCGGATCGATCACAAACTGTGCGGGGCCGAAAACCTATTCGGCTCAGAAGCAGAGCCGAACACCCAGCTAGAATCGTATCCAAAGCACCCACCAGGCCGACAGAAAAGACCAAGCGACTATCCACAAGGCGAGACCAAAGACCTTCAAGAAAGTCTACAAAGACGAACACTGTGATCACATCACGGACCACACCACGACCAGCTGCACGCTTCACCCGGCGTACTACAGCACGACCCGCTTCGCGAAAGTCGAAACCATCGGGTCAGGGAACGGCCCGGCTCAACGTGGCTTCACTGTCGCTGTTTTCCACCATTCAACCACCTATTGGTACCGAACAGCAGACAGAGCGGGAAATAGCTGCAAAGAATATAAAGCCGGCGGCTGCGTTCGTTTTCCCCAACGTCGCACCCCAGCTCCTGAAGTCGTCGGGGTCTCAACGAACTGCGGTAAGACTTCAAGAACCTGGTGCCACGAATTTGGAAACGAGTCTGCCAAAGGCTTCCTCTCAAAGACGCACTCCGCAAAGAAGAAACAGAAAACGTCCTGTTCGTCCAACCACTCGATCTTCTGCCCGAGAGCGCCCTGTTACGGCGCCCCGAATTTTGCCTCAGACGACAACTGTCTCGCCAGTGTTTTCAGAACCATTAATGAGACCTCCACCACGAGTCATCTTCATCACTACGCCCGGCCCTCCCATGCGTCGCCCTCCGGTGCGCCCAAGTCCCATCCCTGCTCCGCCTTCGGCGACACCGTCCCGCAGTCCACTTCATCCGGAGCCTACATCTTTGCCCCAACCAGCTGGGTCTTCTAGTTTACAGGAGCAATTTTCTAGCATTTTCCCCGAGTTCAAAGCGCTTCAGGCAGCTAAATCATCGGAGAATGGGGACAAGTCTTCAGGCACAGTGCGTGCGCCACCGCGGGCCGCTCCTATTGTTAGTTTTGACTACGATTTGGATGAGGACATCGATCTCACACAGTTCGCATTCCCTGAGTTTGGGAAGCGACTTAAGCGAGGAGCTGAAGGGCGCTTCAGTGCTGGTGCATTCAATTTGGAAAAGGGTATCGAGGGTGAGCGGGAAACTATCAACGATGTATTTGGGAAAAATGGACAAAGCAGACATATTCGGTCTCTTCTTCCTGGTGATGACCGTTCGGGCCGTGAGCATCATCACCGTCACCAGACAGATGATGATATTTCACATCAAAATGCTGCCAATGAAGTGGACTACGACTTGATGCTGGAGTCGGCGGAAGAGGACGAACGACTCAAGGCCGCGTCCGAGTCTGCCCCCTGCACCGTGTTTGGCCAGGACTACGGGCAGGGAGAAGTAATCGGTAAGTAAATCTATCTACATTTCTTAAACCGGTTCTGCGATAATTCTTTGCAGCTTTGCTTCAGAGTTCATAACACATTGCTAGTGCTCAAACAATGTCGATGTTCCGGCATTTTTGCAAGGAGGCTGTTCGTTTGGTCCCTATAATGACCTGCGTGTCATCTTACCGCACTGGCGTGCACATTGTAGCGTTTTGCCCTTCGGGGCTGAACGATATAAATCTCAGATATTGCAGATGTTGGCAGAATTCAGCCCTGTGCCACATTCTGTCTGCACGACTTACGCCGCTGACCAGTCAAAGCCAGCACACGACAGCAGCTTACAGTCACGAGTGCAACTCTCTCAAATGCAGCTGGCCACCACCGGCCGAATACCTCCGATGTTATATCAACTTCGCTCGGGTTATTATGAAACGGTGCAGCCCCTGAGGCGCCGTAAATGAGCTCGCTCATTGTCCGCCCTGGCTGAGGGGGGAGGGAGCCTCTAGCCGGGCGGGCTGGGAGTGACCGGGTGACCTCGTGAGATGGTGCACGCCACTCAGCGCCGGAATTGCCCGTCGGCGACTTTATGGGAGCAGCACCATGAAGCGGGCACAGACCGTGCGAACCGGCGCCAGCTCTTTATTTCAACGTGCGCACCGCGACGCACCTCATTCAAGCCGGCGTCAAGGTCGGCGTGAACAGCGCTCCCAGAAGATGGCAAATGTAGGTCGCCGCCGGCGCTCTCAGACCGTCAAGCCGACAGTTTCAGTCGCTATTACACACGTAGGGTAAACAGTTCACGGCCACAGTGCTATCGCTGAGTGATTAAATGACACCTGGACCGATAGCAGAGATTTTACCACTCTCACAAAACAGATTGGCTGCACCCATTTCCCAACACCTGTGAGATGGTGAGGTCTGGGCGTTAATGAATCGCAAAATTGTTTCCTCATAAACAATGCTCAACCGCAAACTTTCTCCCACTCTTGTCTTTTATCTAGGCTATTTGGAGCAAGCAGGAGCTCTCCGGCCTTCCATCCCACAACACAAATCGTGAAGCATCATGGAACAGCCGCTCCACACATTGTCAAAAGAGCAATGCTTTTTATTCTTGCTCTAATTTAATGTGGAGTGTAATTGCAAGCTAGGTTAGAGACCCTATAATGGAAACCTTGAGTCAGTTGGGACGAGCGTTGTGTGTGTGTGTTTTTTTAGACGGTAGTTAATTTTTTAAATGTCCTACCAGACCTGATAATGCTGTTGTCAGCGAAATATTGTCTCAATCTTAACCTTTTTATCACATATCAATATGAAAATAAACGGACGTGCTGAGCATCAATATTAACTACTTCTTCTAATCAATAATGCTGCCACAAGCGATCCAAATAATCAAAATGATTTGACGCACTTGCTTGGTACCGATGCTTCCCCATGCTATTTTTTTTCGTTGTTTCGTTCAGTTTTAAAGAAATACTAAATTTCTGTACCAACATTTAAAATTCAGTATCTAAAAATCACCAAGATCAGATCTTGGTCTTATTATATCGCATCATGAATTTAATTCCGAGTGAAACTTCGTGACCTAAATCTACATAATTTCTTGCTTTCCTAGAATAAGGAAGCAAGCTAAAGCCCCTGTTTGGAGCGGTTCCCGGAAATCAGAGCTTGATACCTGAACTTATTTATGCCAAATAAGCGGGCACATTGACTCACACATACATTGATATTTTGATACCTACCTACATTAACTCTGATACTTGATCATAAGTCGTTCGCCAAGCGGCAGTTCGGAGTTCCTCTTAGTAATCGCTCTGCATTTATGGTTTACCGTGCACGATAAGGTGTCAAGGTTTCCGGTGGACCTGATACTCTTTTAAGTACTACTGTGGTAAATTTTTGATCTTTACCGGCTCGCAATTAAAGGAAGCAGAAAATGTTCCTGCATCTTCTTGATGAACGAATTCCTATTGCAAATTTGGATGCATGGGCGGATCCTGGGGGAAAGTGGGTGCACCCCCGCGGTTGACCCTTAATGCCCCCTGAAATGGTCCAGGCACCTCCCCCTTTAAAGGTCAATGGCACCCTCCCCTAAAATTTCTCTTTCCACCCATCCTCCCCAAGATGCGGGTATCAGCGCTTCCCGCGATAGGATTTGGTGACCACCGATCGGAGATGTTGGATCTGCCTCTGCTTGGACGGTAGGCAGGCTATGCTTAATTGTGTCACTTAGTCAGAAAAATGCGCATCCCGGTGCTTAACATTCAGCCTCTGTTTTTTCCAACAGTCTAATCTTTTAACTTATACATACTTCAAACGTATATCTAGCAGTCTGTGTACCTATATTAGTCACTCCCTCTAAAGTGCACCTCACGAATTCAGTTTTAAAGAATTCAGTTTCCAAGTTAAAAATCATATACAATCATATAAGCAAGGTCCACCAAATTTCAAAGCCGAGGTGCTTATATGAGGGATCTCAGGGTTTACGTTCATTCTCAGAGGTGGTGATTCGCCGCGGGTACTCCGCTTCTGTGCAGCTTCAGTAGTAAATGGCGGCCGTGAACCCGGCTGCCTGGCAGACACCACCTGCTCTTGACCGCGATCCCAGCAACCCGGCTGCATCGGTGTTGACGGCGAAAAGAGGCTGTTGCAATGTTGCAGACTAATTGGATAATGCTGCCCGTTTTGTGCTCTCATATAAATTGCTTTATCAGAGGGGACGACGTTGAGACCTCGTTTGCACTGCAAACAAATGTGGATTGAGAAGACAGTGAAGCGATTCAGTTACATCAAATAGCTTCAATTAATGAAGCCAGTGGTATAGAGCTCGTTTGTGACAGCAGAATGTGTAACCGACACCCTGCGCCCTCAGGGTCGGTGTCGGACAGCTGCCTGGAGTGCCGCTGTGCCCGCGACGCCATGCTGTGCTACCCCAAGTGCTGCTTCTTCTCTACCGAAGAACCTTGAAGTCGCTACGTCAAAAGATGTCACACTGATATGGTGTGGTGCTATGTGTGAACTCTAATTTAGAAGTTGTTTTGCTTTCGTTTGTTCGATATTTGGACATGTGAGGTATTTAACAACGTGTTGGGTCCCATTTTGCGCATGTTTTGTTTGACAATTGAAAGCTAGTTAATTCTCACACGTACACGACTGGTGTCTGTTAACAGTTTCTACCCGGAGCCGGATCCTCAGGAACCAGTGCGCACCATCACTGATTATTATATATTTTTATTTACGCCGTAAAACTCACCCAAAACAAAAAAGAAAGTTGGAGGCGTCGGGAAGGTCCCGAGTAATCTCAACAGCCGAGTGGTTGAGGTTGGAGAGTCATTCTCGTTATAAACTATACCTCAGGTGCCTTGGCATAAACATCTGGCAAGATTGGCCGACATCCACCCGCTTGACCGAGTTCATGTAAAAGAAGAAGTCCCAACTCTGACTGACCGGCATTCGGCAGCAGTTCACGCACAAGGCTATGAGTGAAAAGAAACCCTGTCTGTACATGGACCGCTCTGGAACTTTTGGTATTAGAATGTGTTTCTTATGGGTCCAAAAATTCTGCAAAATACAATACCTTAAGCTCTCAAGCACCTCAATATCTAAAAATTCCGCAAAAATGTATGCGCTGAATGGGTTTGTTTTTCATAATTTGTATGGTACATCGTCATTATTTTATCGGGGATGATACCCAGAGGTGTATGCCGCTACTAAGGTTTTGAAATTGCTACCGGTATTTCTGCTACCTTGACTAGCTAAAACCATTACCGCTACTCGAGCTGCTTTGTCAAAACTCGAAAAACTGCCATCCGACGCTGTTATCGCTACCTTTGGTATAAAGCGCTGCTAGTACCACCCTAAAGATAGTTTTTCCTTGCTCTTTTGAAATAGATTTGAAGGACAACTCCTGTTTATATGTGTCTTGCACAGATAAACGATTTTGTGTAAAATATAGAAACAAAATCGCACAAAAATGCATTAAATCTTATTTTGCTTTTCTGATGGAGAAAACCGTTTCTCTCAATCTCCGTTTCCTTTTTTGTGGCGGTCCCTCTTAACAAGCCATCGTTTGAAAAAAATAAACGCTAGTGGTTTGGAATCTGTTTTAGTCATCTACCCCCGTACATTTTTATAGCAGCCGCTGCCGCTACTCCGCTACCATTTGGGGGTCTGCAAGTAGCGGAGCAGCGGACTGTCTTGCTCTGTCAATAGGTAGTAACGATAGGCACCAAAGTGCCCGCTAAACCCGCACAACACCGCACTCCTTTTTCTCGTGTGCATTCGAAGTGCACTCACATAGCTTTGATGTTTAAAGTTTTGGTATGAGTGCATATGTTATGTAACTTATAAGAAAAAATGTACAGGGGCGGCAAAGCTTGCATACTATTTAAAAGGCGTGGTGATAACTCGTGATGAATCAGTTTCGTGATGTAAGGTACGACAAGTGTGCCCGATAGCGTTCCACACTCCGCCTTATTCGGGTTTCAGTGGAATTGCAGTTGTGCTGGAAATTTTGTCAGAACGCATTCGCACCCGCTACGAGTTCACCTGTACGTCATGCCTAGAGCTGGACGGATCAAGTTTGCACGCAAGTGTGCACATCGCATGTACTGGAAGTTTACGGTCCACAAGCCTACAGTTTATATATAAGATAGTCGGTATATAGACCGTCTTTGAATAGCTACAGCTTCATTCCGTCGACTCGTGTTGTTATCCTGACTGTGATGAAACTTCCACTGTGTGTGCTTTTATTTCCATGGTGATCCTTGGTGGTTTGCTCGGTTAAGCATATTTATTATAGTAATGATACATCTGCAGCGAAGAAAATGGTTGTCTAAGGCGTTAAGGTGGACAACAGCTCCTAAGCCAGACTCGTGTAAAAAGCTCGGTGAGAGACTGTGTGCGTTTCGCTCGCTGTTGGCGGATCGGACGTTGATCTGGCGCTGGGTGGGTCGGTGGCAGTGCCTGAACGGCAGATCCCCCCACTGCTCGGGTCCCGGCTCTTCAAGTAGTTGTACTCCGGCCCCGGCCAACCCCCCACTCACAGGCTGAAAGTCAGTGACAACGTTCGGCCTAGGCAATTAACATGCTATACATTATTGCTCGCTTCATTATTATTAATTCAAATGAAATTCCATATAAAATGGCTCGATCAATTATTGTTCTGTTCAGCTGTATCACACCACTTTAGGCATCCTCCTCTGACCTGAAACGTTTTGAGACGGGTCTGAGACCATGTCTCACCACGCAAACGCTCCGTATTCTAAGCTGCTGGTGCGCCGTCAGTCACCCGGCCGAGTGCAACTTCAGTGAAGCAATCCCTCCACTGTCTCTGCGCCTGGGCCAGCGCCAGACACTAGGGTGATGCGTTTTATTGCCACCGAGTGCACCATAAACAAACAAATGACCTATTAGTAGAGCACAGCTTAGTATCTGAAGCGTGGGCAACAATACGGTGCGCCTGCTCTAAACTCGCAGGCAAAAACATGGTTCAAGGACGAGGACATCGCACAAAGCGGAGTGCTACTACCCAAAAAATGCAGAATCTAAACGCGGTGCATCCCAGACAGTGGACAACGGGTAAGCATATTCAAAGGCCTGTATAAGTAGCATTCGCTTAAACGAATACTTAAAATCCCGGCGCATTCCACATTCAACGACAATCGAACTCCATGAGCGAAAAAACTTAGGTTTTAACACAAAACCAAATCATAAAGCGCATTCTTCAACTAAGTCACAACGACGCTAGTGGAAGCTCACAGGGTTTCACTGCTATGTTCGCATATGTAACAATTATCAGGCTCTTGCATAGACAAGTACCTACACACAAGTAAAGCTATCGATTAACCAGCTACAAGACAACACATACAATTAGTAACGAACAATGCCCACAATGAAAACACAACAGTTAAACATGACCACAGGATAACGAAACAAAACATGTATCCGACTCAAGCACGACGATTTATAGGTATCCGCATATCTCGAAGGCCCCGAAAGCAAAACAGTGACGGCATGCCGGACCGGGTAAATTCCTCTGGTCAATATGTGCACGATTAAAGCCGAGACACTAGTTCTTGACAACGACAACGTGATTCTCGCCAATGAAAGTCATACCGGCACCGAGCCGAGCTCGCAACGGGTTTGCCACGAGAGCCGCCAGTATACGGCCGGACCGACCCCTTCCCACAACTGCAGCGTCGCAAAGCAACTGGCACCGGCGGAGCAGCTCACCAGGGGACGCAGCGGCGCCAACACCGCGACCAGCCAGCAACAGCAGAAGTCTGCGCACGAGCCGTGCTGACGTCACCGCCGGGCTTTCTGACGTCACAAATCCATTACGACCCAAAAGGCCGGTCAACAGGTTTTGGTAGATTTCGTCAGGAATGGATGCAGTGTCGAAGGTTTCGTCGTTAAGCAACAGAGTAAGGGTATCGCAGAATGAATCGGGGATCGACGACGAAAGGAAATCGTCCGCCTCCGCCAGAAAAAGACATGAGCTGTCGATATACGTCCTCCTGGGCCTGGCTGGCCTTTGGCCGAGAAGCTAACGTAGCCAGTAGTTCCAAAAGTGCATCAGGCACAATATCAGAGTCAATGACAGCTGGAGTGGGGCGCTCCTGCCTGGCCATCAAGAGGTGCAACAACACTCTAACAGCGCCCTCTGAGTCGCCTCCAGGAGAGCCACCAGGTCCGGATAGAAGCAACATAACTGCACCATAGAGAGCCTTCTCACTGGCTGTCGGCAGTGGTTCTCGTCCTCCCATTAGAAGCGTGAGAATGCGACAGTATACAGCCCTCAGCTCCGGAGTACTAGTGGAAGAGCTTTGTAGCGGCAAAAGGACGAAGTTCTTTAAGTGTTTATACAGATCTTGTTGATTCGCAGAGGGATCTATTCTGGTGGCGTGTAAGAGGCGAAGAAATTGGCGGTATGATTCTGCCGGCACAGCAGACCAGTCTTCTTCATATCCAGATAACAATCTTATAATATTGTGAACGTCTTCTCTCCTAAGAAAGTCGTCATTAATACCAGCTTGGGAACGAAGGAGACTGACGAGAAGAGTAATAAAGCGTGAATCTTTGTCGAAGACGTTTGGATCTGGATTTGAGGAGCTCGTAAATTCATCCATATCAATGCCCATCATTTTGATGAGATCATGTAAGCTGAAGTCATCGGCGGGAGTTGGTACGACGAGCTGCAGATTGTTATTCTCGCCGCTTGGAGACAATATTTCTATATCTCCAGACGTGTTCCTGTTCCCCCCACTCAAAAAACGAATCCATCCCTTGAGATGACTAGGAATGTCCTGTGTTGTACCCCGGGTGATGAAATACCCCAGGAGATCCTGCACGGGTATTTGGCCAGCGCCTCCTTGCTCCACTATCCTTAACAACCTTAACATAGGCAGAAGAGCTCGGAGTCCACCGATCAGATTATCATTATTCTCCGAGCTCCGCAAGAAAGCGATAAGCTGCGGCACAATAACCGAGTGTTGGCTGGATGGTGAAATCACACTTTCCCGCTCCAATAATGATGTTATCACGTTGAAGATAGTCTGAATGGTATAAGAGTCCTGTCTGGGCTCGTCCTCACTAAATACCAACTCCAGCAAGTCGATCATCTCAGGCAGAAGGTCGGATAACGACCAATTATGGTTCCCTGCGTCCTGCAGTCGAAGCAGAGCATCCTGCACGTTTGAGGAGATCCCGATGACCTCAACTGTTGGCTCACGTCCCCGCTGGTCGGAGATTGTAGCAGGGGAGGTCAGAGTTGCATCCAGGCGCGGGGAGGTGGCCTCTGCGCTGCAGACGCCTCTGCGCTCAAAAGCAGCCTCAGCAGTGGCAAGACAGACTGTAAGGCGACTGCCCTGGGATTTGTGTTCTGCTCTTGCAGGATTTCCAAAATTTGGGACACAAACTGATGATTTCTAGACTGGTCTTGGTTTTGCTGTAAAATCGAGGCAATTGTACCAGTGATGAGGGAGAGCAATCCTGGTTCGATGCTATTCTGGACATCTTGTTTAATGGACAGTTCTAGAACACGAATGATCTGTGGAAGATAGTCTGTCAAATGGAGCTCCTTGTTTCTGCTGCTCGCAAGATTCTCAAGTACCAGCACCTCATTGACTAACTCCTTTGACATTCCTATTGAAGCATCTACCGGCGTTGTTGTTAGCGCATCAGACCTATCATCTTCTACTGTATCTAGTCTTACTGAAACAAACTGATTGAACAAGTTCAGAAGTCCTCGGTCAGGTTGATTCCGGCCGCCATTATCGTAAAAGCTGACACTTATTCCCGAATTGGAGCTTTTTCTTTGCTCCTCTAAGAGTAAGAGCTTCTCTAGCTGTGGCAGTATTTGGAGAATATTATGCGCTTGTGAGGTTTTCTCCTGATCGTTAAGTTGAAAGAGGATTTGTGGAATTATAATGTTGCCGGGCTGTGGGACTTGCCTCTGCAGAAGCTGCTGCAGTACAGTGGAAACGAAAGGTAAATATTTCTGCGCCTCACTCGACTCCCTTATCAAAATCAGCCTAAGGGTCTGCAATACCGACGGAAGAACCTCCAGCAAAGGAGCGTTCTGTTCTTTCTCCAGCTGAATCAGGAGTGAAATCAGGTCTCCTTCCTCCTCGTGTAAGGACTTGGTACGCAGATCGGTACTCACCACGAAACCAGACCCACCAGTGGAAGGCTGCGGAGGCGGCGTAGGGGCGCTCAATAAAGTTTCTTCTATTTCTGTTTGGGGTTTATTTTCCTCTGACTTGAGAAGCTCTAGAATCCATGTGATATTATCACCAGAGTTTGCAGCCTGAGCAGGGACGTGAATCAGCCGTGAATTATGTGAAGGATCGGCTTCAGTGATGTTGGAGCTGGGTACCCAAGCAGTGATAGCAGGAGGCGGAGCGGGTGGTCTTTTGAAGTGAACTTCTTCACGCGGGTATACAATACTAATATTATAAACGTCTTCTGATCCCGCTGTGTTCGATGGCTCAGCTCCAAAACTAAAAATATTGGTAATGTTGAAAAACGATTTTTCTGGTGATGAGCTGCCTTTGGTGACATCTATTCCAGCATCAGGCAAGTCAAAAGGCAAAGTGAAATTGAATCCAGAAATATTTTTCGATGTAACATCCGCAGCAATAGGGAGGTCGGTACCGCCGCCAACCCATGGGTAAGTAATGTTAAGCTGAAACCCTCCCGCCGAGGAAGGAGGGCGGAGGAATGCCGCTTTAAGCTCGATGATAAACAATAGTCGTCTGAGCCTGTCTAAAAGAACATCGGACTTCACCGCGACGTAGTTGATCTGGCGGATCAAGAACTCGATCAGCATTGGAAGCGTTATTTTCGAGGAGTTCCCTGATGCTTCAATCAATGGAAATAACTGGAGGACCGTCTGCAATAAGTCGTTTGGAGTCATTTCTGTCATTCTGCTGTCGTCAAGAAACAACATAAGTCTTCTGAGATTCTCTTGAAATCGGATGTCGGCATTAGATATTGGTAGCGACCCGATCAGTTCCCTGAAGTCCTGAAGTGACAGTTTGCTTTCAGGCTGAAAGAAGGTCATTGGGAAATTACTGATGAAATCATTTCCAAACAACTTTTCCCGCCAGTCTTGAAAAGTCAGATACTGCACGAGCATTTCGATCAAAGCGTTGCCATGCTGATCCTGGTTCGATATCATTTTTTCCATTTCATCTGAGATTGCCTCCAAAATGTATTCAATCCCTCTGTAATCCAGTTGATCAAATGGATAGGCGTCATTAAAGATATCAGAGAAGTTGAGACGAACTCCATAGGACCGTGCCAGATCTTCAGGTCTAGGTCCTCCGAGCAAAACCGTCCACAAACGCCGGGCACTGCCCCAAGGGTTTTGACTGCCCCCTGTCACCGATATGTTTGGAAGCTTTTGACCGTCAAGTTCAGAAGCGAGAAATTCCACAATTTCATGCAAGTATTGGGGCCCATTGTCTTCCTTGTTCAAGAGAACGCTGATTATGTTTCCAAAGTAAGGAATAGTTGGTCTGTTTTCCTTATTGATGTGCGATACGATCAAATTGAGAAAATCTCGGAAACGTCTAGAATCAGGTGTGGTTTGGTCATTTACTCCGCCAGATATGTTGAACAACTTTGGCGATTTGGGGTGTTCATAGGTATTTACCACATTTCCCAAGAGTATTTTCAGAATGTCTGCAGCATCCATGTTGTCCAAGGAGGTTTCGTTTGCCAAGATAGCTGAGATTGATACAACAGGATGATGAGACATACTTTCAGTAGAATTCAGTAAGGACAAAACCACCATAATAAGGCGCGTTAAGTCGTCAAAACTTGAGTCTTCGCCGGGCACCGTCAGTACTTTGGTGATGTTGATGAAGTCTGGATAGTTGGATCGGTGAATGTTGTCCATCTGCGAAAAAATATGTTCCAGCAAATGCCGAATATCATACAATTCAGGTCCATGCTCCTGTGGAAAGAAAGCAGATATGTTGAAATCGGCGGTGGGGCGTGGATGCTTGCTGCGAATCTCCAGCTGTGCGAGAATGGTTTGGAGGAGATTTATAACGTCTGTGAGGTTTTCACGAGTATCATGCGGTATGGTTGCTGATACGTTGAAAAATATTGGTTTAATCGGTTTTGGTTCAAACTCAGACAGAACTGTCAGCAAGAGCTCCCTGATCTCAGCTAATGTCCCCGGTTCATCGCTGGGCAGCACACGCGAAATGTTGAAGCTGGTCAGGCCTGGAGTGTCTGCGCCTGGGTTTAGCCGAGTTAGGAGGAACTGGAGAATTTCTTGGATAGGCACATAATCTCTTTCGTGGTTGTCAGCGGTAGTTGTTATGTTAAGCTGAACTTGTGGCCGCTCACTTTGTCGCGGTTGTTGCAGAAGCAACATCAGCAGCTTCAACAGTCCAGGATTTGGTGTGGTTCTTTCCTGGCCTGCCAAAGTAACGTTCACCAAAATTCTCCTCTCTTCTGGAGAGAGCGTTTGGTTTTCGGCGATGAGAGTCATCAATAACTCTATCAATCCTCTTTGAATTTCAGTAACAGAAGCTGTCTCGCCCTGAGAAAAACTATTTTGTAGAAGCAGGATAAGTGGGTGCATACTAGGCATCGACGAGTCTGGTGTTTGATTGAGAACTCGTGTTTGTTCGATCAAAAAGTGTACCAGATCAGGACCGGCTGAAAACTGCGGTTCATCCAGATCTCGAAGAAAATTTAGAAGCTGTGTCAACCATACTTCATGATGAGTTGCAGGCTCTTGTTCGCCAGAAATCGACACATTGATCCCTTGGGTCCTGGGTTTGGGTGTGCTTGCGCTGCTTTCAAAAATCTTGAATAAAATGTCTTCAATTTGAGGGAATACATCCTTTGGATTGTCAACATCTTGCCTTCTCCCAAGCAGCAGAAGTAAAATCCGCAGCAAATCGTCATCCGGCACGTTCTTCACGGCATCACCATCAATGAAGCGGAGTAATACACCAAGAACCCTTGGCGAGGCTGCAAGGTCTGTTTCACCAAGTCTACGCAATAGTTTTACCAAGAAATTTCGCATCTCCTGACCCGGCACACCTCGCGTCTTCCTTAACTGTTTTATGAGAAGCAAGAGCATAGGACTCAGTTCTGAAGGCAAAGTCTCGGGAAGAAGCTGAGTCAGCTCGAAAAGAAGTTCGTTGACTTCAGGGATGCGTGTCTTGTTCGAGAGGGCAATTCTTTGCAGAAGTGTTATGAGGACAGACAGGAACCGCTCGTCTGGGCTTTTAGGGGTAAAAGTACTTTCCGGGAAAATTGGGCTTGTTCCACCGATGTAAGGCCCAGGAAGCCCTCCCAGCAGACGAATAAACATTTTCTGAATACTGAAAGGTTCTTTCTGAGTATCTTCTCCGTAAGACAACATCTCCAGAAGCTTAAGTACAACTTTTACTAGTTTTTCCGTTTGCATTTTTGGAGCGAACTGCACCAGAAACCGCTGCACTTCAGGGGCAGAGAGGCGTTTGTCATTTTTCATCGCTTGAGTCAGCGTCACCAGAAGTCGATGGATCTCGGGGGCAAAGGGTTCATGGCCAATATCAATATACTGTAATAGCAGAACAAGGAGAGGGCGAACCGTAGGAGAGTGGATATCCTGCGGCTGTCTCTTCAGGAGAAAAATGAGTCGGGAAAAGAGTTTCCGAACGGCGGGCCTGGTAGTGTCGTGCGATCTTCCAAGTCTTCTCGCAAGCTCAAGAAGAACTGAAATACTGTCTTCTGCGGCGACATTGGTGACTGTAGCATTATTTGTACTCACCTCTGTTGTGGATGAATGTGGGAATCGGTTGTACAGAAGCTTAAGAATTAGCTCAATGAGACGGTAATCAGAAATACTGTTCACATTATTGCCAGTTCCGAACGGTTTCAGGATATCCCGGTCGTTAGATGCTGCAAAATGGCCACTCCTAAGCAAAAGTTCCAAAATATTTACTAAGAAGGGACGAATATTTGGAAGTACCGCAGTTTTGTCTTGGATTATTTCCAACAATGAAGCTAGTGCCAAGGACACCTCATCCGATACATATGGTGCATGCTCTATCAGCTGCGTAAGTTGTATCAAAATAATACCCCCATCACTTTCGCTGGATGGACTTGGATCTTGCAAATGTCTCGTCAATGTAAAAATCAAAGAAAGCATCTCCTCGTCCATAGTCGACTGCTGTTGTCCTTCTTCAGTAGCTGTGACATTTTCCTCACTCGAAGAACTCCCCGCCGATGCTACACCCAACAGCTCAGTAAGAAAGTTTTCAAAACCTGAATAATCAAAATGTGCTCCATGTGGCCTCTCCAGCAGCCAAAGAACCAGACGCAAAATATCTTCTCTCGGTACCCGATTGTTCTCAAGGTCCGTTAGAAACCGGATAAAAAGCTGTGACTTGTCAGGCCGGTCCAGCATCCCAGATGGGATCAAAGTCTGTAGAAGCTCAACTAGTAGCTGGTCAAATTGTGGGACACGGGTAATTTGTGTTCGACCCAATTTTCGCATGATAGTGATCAGAATTGGACTAACGTCTGTTGACGTTAGATCTTGACCTTGCTGGATAAGCTCGACGAGCCTTTGAATAAGCATTTCAAAATCATCGTCAGTGGTACTTTGCTGGCCATCTAGATGCCCCAGAAGCTCCACTAGAACTGTTAGCAAGTTTGGGTTACGATCAACAGGATGTTTCTCTTTAATGACAGTTACATTTACTTTACCATCCTGAACTACTGGTACAACGTTTCTACCACCGAAGAGCCGAATCAGCACATTCAGGAAGTTCTGATTTGAGTCAGGCAAAGAATTCTGAGGCAAAAACTCGAACAACTTAAGCACCAGTTCCCGCAAGATCCGTCTCAGATATTTGGTTTCTCTGTGGCTCTCTCAAGATTTTTATAATATATGTTTTGAGGTCAGGTGAGTTTGGATGCTCTGCACTTACAAGCTTTTGTAACAGTTCTACCAAGAAATCACGACCTTCTGGTGTGGGTCTGTTATTTGTCCGTTGTAGGTGCTCCACTAGAAACACAATAAAGGGTTGGATGGTTGGTGACATGATATCTGGCGACTGACGGATAAGCTTCACTAATTCAAGAAAATTTTTACGAACATCGGCGCCCGTAACATCTTCAGTCTCCCGGAGTCTTTGTAGCAAAGTGACCAGCAAAGTTGCTAGCTCATTCTGAATGGTTTCTTCAGAACCATCAGTAGAGGTTGTCGTGCCAACATTGCCAGTGAGTGAAGTTGGAAGTTGGCCGAGCCAACTGATCACTATGTCTTGGAAACGTGTTGGTCCTGTTTTTGATGATGCGTTTGTATCATTTATCACGGCTAAAACCAGCTTTACCAGTTCTCTAGTGGGAAATGTAAGATGCTGCTTTCCATTCAAGAAACTGAGAAAAAACTGCATTTCGCCGGGATGTGTCTGGTCTATAGGCCAATAGAGACTTTTTAGGAGCTGTATCAGGAATGCATTAACACTTGGAGCAAAGGAGTCTTGAGAACGAGCCAGCTGTCTTACGAGGTGGACAACAAGCTGTTTATCTTCTGAAGAAGGGGTCTTCTTCTCTTGACCGAGTAAATGTGTGAGCCAAGTGAAGAGTCTGCGAATGTCAGGTGTGATCTTATATTGTGTTTGCGGCAACCGCTGGGTCAGGGTGATCAAGAGCCTCCTTATGCCATCATTCGGACCATCAAATTGATCATTGGTTCCATCTATGGTGATATCGACTTCACCTTGGGGTGTTGTCGCAGCTTCTGTACTGCTTTCGATAAACTGGAAAATCACGTCAGTAAATATTCTCCCATCAATTGTGGGCCTTCCTGGCTGAACATTCCGCTCCAGAAGGAAAATAACAAGTTTCAAGATGTCTGCTGTTGGTTCGTGAACAGAACTTACACCGTTTATCGTGTCCCGCAGGAATTTTGTTATTTGAGGGTTACCGCTCTCGTCCATTCCACTAAGAATTTCTAACAACTCAGTCAAAAGAAGCTGCACCTCTGGCACCGATGTACTTCGCAAATTCTCCAGCTCCTTTAAAAGAACAACAAGGAAATGATACGTGACTGGATTGTAGATCTCTTCGGGATTCTGCTTCAGTTGACCTATGAATCGCAGCAGGAGCTCACGGACTCCTACAGATGAAGGATCTTGGGTCTGCCGAATTTTTCCCAGCAAGGTTGCTAATGTTGATACCAGTTGTATATCCAGCTCCCCTGGTTGGAATGAGTCTCCAGAGATGGTCACATTTACTTTTGTGCTTGGAGATTTTGAACCAAACAGTTGATCGAAAAGAATCTGAAGGCTGTTCGGCAAGTCCCCAGTTACAGTATTTGTGGTCGATTCCGTCGCTGATGTTGACGTCACTGTCACGAATTCTACCGTAGTCGTCTCAGGCTCAGACTCTGGTATTAAAAGTTTATGATCAATGGCTTTAATCACTTCGTTCATCAACTTCAGAAGGTCAGAATTAGACAGAGCTTTGCGTTCCACAACCATTGCTTTCAAAATAGAAACTACGTCTTGGGAAAGCTCAAAATCAGAACCCCGTTTCAGCGACGCGAGGAATCCCAAAAGGTGCTGATGAAAATGTTCCGGGAATTGAACTGACATTTTTCCGATGGAAACATCGCGCAGCAAAGTTTTCAAGGTAAAGCCAACGTTGAGCAAATCCGTGACCATACCTGAATCAACAAAGAAGTTCGCCTGCTGCAGACTTGGAGCAAGGGCATCCATCAAGTTCATCAACTCATCTAACGTCAAAATCCGTGCCCTGGTGACAGCGCTAGTAGTAGGGGTCGCTGCAGTGGAAGTGGTAGTAGTTTCGCCGGCTGCTGTGGCTGGAAAGGATCGTCCAAACAGACGCAGGATTTGTTGAAGCTCCTCCCGCAGCGGCGTTTGCTGAGGTGCGTCATCCATCAGCGTGGTGTACATGTCGGTGACAGTAGTCACGTTCAGGACCAGGTCCACCACGGGCCATGTGTCGACAGCTGAATTCCAGGCTCCAGAGCTGATTTTTTGGTCGAAACTCTTCACCAGCCAAGAGCCCTCTCCAACAGCATGTACCAGCTGAATTCTCTTCTTCCCTTTCGACAGAAAATACATTATCTTAATCTCTCTGAAGTGGGAGTAGTTAGTGATATTTTTTAGATACAATGACGCACAAGCTACTGAAATAGCACATTATCATAGGAAAAGAAGAGAAAGCTGGGGTTCAGCTGGGGCACGGCGCCAAATTCTGTCTCTGGGTGGGCTCGAACCCGTGATACACCAGAAATACAGGATACTACGGCCCGAACCGAGCGGGCTCACTAACTTACCGTGCCACCCAGACCCAGAAGTGGGAGTGGTATAGATCAGATGCTATGTATGTTATATAGGTACAGCGGTAGGCGACGTTATTAGTTGTTGAAAACCACTACCGCTATTCCTACGACATTGGCTAGTATAAGCTGCTACCACTACTCTAATTCGTTTTCAAAACCGCGGAATCGCCACCCAATACTCCCCTCTCGCTACTTTGTGGTATAAGGCGCTACTAAAACTCTACCCAATTGATTCATTGTTTTTTATATAAATGTAAAGGACAAATTCTGCTTACCTGTATATTCCATAGAATATTAGCAGGTTTGTTGTAAGATATGCAGATATAATCACACAGCAATAAATATTTCTTCAACCTCCTGCTTTCGTCATGGATAAACATATTTCTACCAATCTCCATCTTTTTTATTGATGGTCCCCTTAACAGACCGCCAGAAGCCTTAAAGGATTTTTGATTATTCCGAGTCCGCTGCCCCCAGTGCGGACACCACACTCAGCGATGGTGATTATAAAAGGCAACGCAGAGAAGTCAGTGGAATCTACTGATTTCAGTACATCCTGCCAGGTGGCAGAGCTCAGAATTGAGCGATTGTTGTAGAAAATGAAACAAACACATGTGCACTCAGATATTCACTGCCGCTCGCACATAGGCGTAAGCACATAAGCGAGCCCGACTTGAATATTTAAAGGACCATGAAAAGGATGCTTTACTGTCTATTCCTGTCGTGCAAAGTGACAGAGCCCATGCATAAATATCTGACTTCCCATAGAAACAATGGTGACTGACATTTGCTACCTCTGATTCTCAGAAATATACTACTATCACATCATAGGTGGATCGGGGATCTTCGATCGGGCACAGGACGCGGTCGGGGCCCTCTACTTTTTGGCGCCAAAACCTTATCGGGTGGGCGTGGGCCCCAAATCCTATCGTGGGGGTGTCAATACTGGCATTCGGGAAGTGGTGGGGGGGGTGGGTGGGAAGTGGCATTGCTGGGAGCGTCATTGGCCTTTCAGATGGAAGGGAGAAAGAGGCATTTTAGGGGGTGCCGAGGGTTGATCGGGGAGAAGAAGTGCCCCTTGGCTCCTGCCTCCATCTATGTATCATGTCTTTGGAATGGCGTCGTGTACAACAATAGTCGGATGATTACTTTTCGGAGGGAACCTTGATGACCAGAGAAACGACGGACAGAGAAGGGAGATGTCTACTCACGGCAATTGTAGACAGGGCAGCAGGTGAAGAAGGTCTGCAGGCGACAGGGTTCCAGGTCTGCCCTGGAAGGGGGCTGACAGTGCTCCATACGCCCAGCCAGAGCACCACTAGTCACCACTCGGCCCTCATAGCACGCCAGCACGCCACGCCAGCAGCTGTCAGCTCTCCGTGATGTCATCCGCGCCCAAACCTGGCCTTCGTTGGAGCAGGCTGAAAATGAAAATAACAATGTGCTGGGTGACTTTAAGTGGCAGATCCAAGGGGAGGCACAAAAAGGCCTTGCACCTACCGAAACAGAAATCTCGGGCAAGACATTTTCGCCCTCCCCCTCAAAAACTGTCGGCCCTCTGCCCCTGTTCCCTTTCTAGTCTAAACTCAAGGTTTCCATCCTGCGACGGTAATACAGGAAATGCATACTTGGAACACATTTTTGTAATGGTTCAATACATACATATAGAACACGTACATATAGAACAGTGTAATAAGTCTGCTTGAGTCAGAGAAAACAGAATCAGTTAAATAATTTGTACAACACCAAATGCGAAAAACACTAAAACAAGGACCATAACTAGCAAATCCAGGTATCTTTCATTGGAATGAAAATGATAACTAAATGTTTAATGAGAAATGTTTCCATAACAATATTTTGTACTGATAAGACATGGTTTCAAAGGTTTGGGAAGGGGGGTAAAGCATTAACCGTTCCCATCCTCTCCTCCTCCTTACCGGACCCACTCGTGAACGCTCTTTTGAATTACGTAGCCTCAGGGCACTCACGGTTTCCGACTGTCAGCTGATCGATACTGCTCGAGGCCGGGTCTGGGACCGTCTCCGTTCTTGGTAGTGTCGCATTGACAACAAATGTCGTCACAAATGGAGGCCTCATGCCCGGCAAACCACCGTTGTTGATAGGCAGGCCTTTGAACATGCGGTCGAGGACGCCTCCCAGGCTTCCGAACCATGACGTCCACTCCAAGCCCGGTGCATCAGATCCACTTGACTGTTGGCTGCCGTTCGGGCTTGGTTCGCTGTTGTCTTGCGTTTGTAGGAGGGAGACAATGTATCGCAGGATCTGGTCGACGGTCAGATGAGGCGAAGATGCCTTCTGAACTTCACGAAAAAAATCGTCTAGTGCGGCGACATCGCCCGTCGAGGGCAAGGAAACTTCACCGGCTTGTATCGAGTATCTGAGATAGTCCATCAGCTGTTCTCTGGTCAGCGGATGCGGCAGTTGTCCACTGTCCACACGGGTGAGAAGATGCCGCAGTGTACGCCAGACCGCTGTTCGTCTTTCGGGACTGAAGGTGTTCAGAGTTCCCAGAAGCGTGCGGACACCCGGAGGTACCCAGCCGGGCTGAAGGCGATGACGCAGCGATTCGATCAGTGCGAGGAGGTCCTCCTTGCCGGACACGCCAGGCAGCCGGGGAAAAGTAGACGCTGGCGAAATTGAGGAAGGCAGAGTGGATGATGTAGACAGAGTAGCGGTGGCGTTGATCGCGTTCAGGATCTGCTGCAGTTCTTGCTGGATTTTCTGCTCGGGCGTTGAAAGAGGCAGCGGCCTCTGGTGCAATGATTCCAGGATGCTGGATATGGCGGCAGATGTAAGGCGGGGCTGCGCCACTGGAAGAATCTCTGGGGCTGGGTCGTAAAGCTCCGAGATGTTGATTCTCCCTAAGAAGTCCTGAAGTCTGGGATTTGCAAGGTTGGTGTGATGTGTGGTCTCCGGGGATATCAAAGATGCAAGTTTGGCACCTGCGGGGGAAGAGGTATTTTTCATCAATGAGAATGCAAATGTCATTAAATGAGCAATAGCTACACCAGGTTATTAATATATTTCTTCAGGGCTTATTGAATGTACGGACTATAAGCCACCCATTCATTGAAAAAGGATAACTCTATTCCATAATTTGTATGGCACCTACCTACATACCTGCTGCAAAATCCAGAAATATAAACATCATTTTTGTAACAATTTACATTTAATTCTGCTTTTGACTGCCTAAAACACTTCAATAAAGAGGAAAAAACATTCTCAACGTCAACATATCAAATATGATTATAATTCATTTGACCAATCCTTTGCCATTTCTGAGGCTATTAGAAGTGTGTTATTTTGATGGGCAAAACACGTGTATTTTTCTTTCTTTTCTCTCCCTATAACCAGTAAATATGTTAGCAGCAATTATACACGGAACATTGATTGCGGTTTCGCCAAGACTTTTCTTTATCATGCAATAACACTTAGATCGCTACTTTAACGTCAGCTAGACCGGTAGTGAGAAAACCCATCAGCCAGCTCGACTCACGGCAGTCGTAGAGAGGGCAGCAGGAGAAGAAGCTCTCCAGCTGGCATGCCTGGTTGCCGTTCAGCTGTGCCTCGCACAGGTGGGTGGTGTCGTTGACCGGCTGCACCAGCTGGCCCGACACACAGGCAGTGACGCGGCGCACGCAGAAGCCCTCCTGGTCTGGCTCTGAGCCCTGCATCCACGCCTCGCCGTGGGCGTGAGCCGAGCCCTCGCTGTCCAGACACCCTGCGGTCACACATGCGTCAGCCGAGCCCTCGCTGTCCAGACACCCTGCGGTCACAAATGCTTCAGCCGAGCCCTCGCTGTCCAGACACCCTGCGGTCACACATGCGTCAGCCGAGCCCTCGCTGTCCAGACACCCTGCGGTCACACATGCGTCAGCCGAGCCCTCGCTGTCCAGACACCCTGCGGTCACACATGCGTCAGCCGAGCCCTCGCTGTCCAGACACCCTGCGGTCACACATGCGTCAGCCGAGCCCTCGCTGTCCAGACACCCTGCGGTCACACATGCGTCAGCCGAGCCCTCGTTCCGCTGTCCAGACACCCTGCGGTCACACATGCGTCAGCCGAGCCCTCGCTGTCCAGACACCCTGCGGTCACACATGCGTCAGCCGAGCCCTCGCTGTCCAGACACCCTGCGGTCACACATGCGTCAGCCGAGCCCTCGCTGTCCAGACACCCTGCGGTCACACATGCGTGAGCCGAGCCCTCGCTGTCCAGACACCCTGCGGTCACACATGCGTCAGCCGAGCCCTCGCTGTCCAGACACCCTGCGGTCACACATGCGTCAGCCGAGCCCTCGCTGTCCAGACACCCTGCGGTCACACATGCGTCAGCCGAGCCCTCGCTGTCCAGACACCCTGCGGTCACACATGCGTCAGCCGAGCCCTCGCTGTCCAGACACCCTGCGGTCACACATGCGTCAGCCGAGCCCTCGCTGTCCAGACACCCTGCGGTCACACATGCGTGAGCCGAGCCCTCGCTGTCCAGACACCCTGCGGTCACACATGCGTCAGCCGAGCCCTCGCTGTCCAGACACCCTGCGGTCACACATGCGTGAGCCGAGCCCTCGCTGTCCAGACACCCTGCGGTCACACATGCGTCAGCCGAGCCCTCGCTGTCCAGACACCCTGCGGTCACACATGCGTCAGCCGAGCCCTCGCTGTCCAGACACCCTGCGGTCACACATGCGTCAGCCGAGCCCTCGCTGTCCAGACACCCTGCGGTCACACATGCGTCAGCCGAGCCCTCGCTGTCCAGACACCCTGCGGTCACACATGCGTCAGCCGAGCCCTCGCTGTCCAGACACCCTGCGGTCACACATGCGTCAGCCGAGCCCTCGCTGTCCAGACACCCTGCGGTCACACATGCGTGAGCCGAGCCCTCGCTGTCCAGACACCCTGCGGTCACACATGCGTCAGCCGAGCCCTCGCTGTCCAGACACCCTGCGGTCACACATGCGTCAGCCGAGCCCTCGCTGTCCAGACACCCTGCGGTCACACATGCGTCAGCCGAGCCCTCGCTGTCCAGACACCCTGCGGTCACACATGCGTCAGCCGAGCCCTCGCTGTCCAGACACCCTGCGGTCACACATGCGTCAGCCGAGCCCTCGCTGTCCAGACACCCTGCGGTCACACATGCGTCAGCCGAGCCCTCGCTGTCCAGACACCCTGCGGTCACACATGCGTCAGCCGAGCCCTCGCTGTCCAGACACCCTGCGGTCACACATGCGTCAGCCGAGCCCTCGCTGTCCAGACACCCTGCGGTCACACATGCGTCAGCCGAGCCCTCGCTGTCCAGACACCCTGCGGTCACACATGCGTCAGCCGAGCCCTCGCTGTCCAGACACCCTGCGGTCACACATGCGTCAGCCGAGCCCTCGCTGTCCAGACACCCTGCGGTCACACATGCGTCAGCCGAGCCCTCGCTGTCCAGACACCCTGCGGTCACACATGCGTCAGCCGAGCCCTCGCTGTCCAGACACCCTGCGGTCACACATGCGTCAGCCGAGCCCTCGCTGTCCAGACACCCTGCGGTCACACATGCGTCAGCCAAGCCCTCGCTGTCCAGACACCCTGCGGTCACACATGCGTCAGCCGAGCCCTCGCTGTCCAGACACCCTGCGGTCACACATGCGTCAGCCGAGCCCTCGCTGTCCAGACACCCTGCGGTCACACATGCGTCAGCCGAGCCCTCGCTGTCCAGACACCCTGCGGTCACACATGCGTGAGCCGAGCCCTCGCTGTCCAGACACCCTGCGGTCACACATGCGTCAGCCGAGCCCTCGCTGTCCAGACACCCTGCGGTCACACATGCGTGAGCCGAGCCCTCGCCGTCCAGACACCCTGCGGTCACACATGCGTCAGCCGAGCCCTCGCTGTCCAGACACCCTGCGGTCACACATGCGTCAGCCGAGCCCTCGCTGTCCAGACACCCTGCGGTCACACATGCGTGAGCCGAGCCCTCGCTGTCCAGACACCCTGCGGTCACACATGCGTCAGCCGAGCCCTCGCTGTCCAGACACCCTGCGGTCATACATGCGTCAGCCGAGCCCTCGCTGTCCAGACACCCTGCGGTCACACATGCGTCAGCCGAGCCCTCGCTGTCCAGACACCCTGCGGTCACACATGCGTGAGCCGAGCCCTCGCTGTCCAGACACCCTGCGGTCACACACGCGTCAGCCAAGCCCTCGCTGTCCAGACACCCTGCGGTCACACACGCGTCAGCCAAGCCCTCGCTGTCCAGACACCCTGCGGTCACACACGCGTCAGCCAAGCCCTCGCTATTCAGAAAACCTGCGGTCGAGTGTGCGTGAGCCTAGCTCTCGCTATTCAGAAAACCTGCGGTCGAGTGTGCGTGAGCCTAGCTCTCGCTGTTCAGAAAACCTGTGGTCGAGTGTGCGTCGGCCTAGCCCTCGCTATTCAGTCACCCTGCGGTCACGCGTACTTTGACCTAGCTCTCGCTGTTCAGACACATTGCGTTCACGTGTTTGCTGATGACTTGAAGTTTTCTGTGTCGATTCGATTCTGAGTCTTGACTTAATTTTTTACCCTGATTTCGACGGGGTCCAGCATCTGCTTTGAGTCCGTGACTCATCTAAGATTGAATTTGAATTAAAAAACTGACAATTCTCAACTATGTGAATTCAATAATGAGTCAAAATGGAAGTTTTCTAGGAGCAGACTCATAAACGCAGCAGTGGGTGAAATGTATATATATGCTGTGATACCCATAAATATCATTCATATCACATTGTCATATAAGAATGAGAATATAAGCCTGTAAAAACTTAGCCCAGGGGAGGCATTACTTCGTTTGTACGCTGACTGTTTTCTGAAATAGTATACGCATTTTTATGCATATTGTTGCGAGGTTTACTATAATACATTCAGAACACTGCAGGAAGCTTTCAAATAACTTTTTAATAAGTTTGACTTTTTTTGTTTAAGTTTGATAATTTTTTTGTATACGTTACTGTGTTTTGAAGGAAAGGACGTGAAGTACCAGCATTTGTTAACAAATATCACCAGACACAAACATTTTTTTCATATCTTGCAGTTATTTCCTCTTTCTCGAACCTTCCCAAACTCGTTTTGCATAAAACGCGTTTTTGGTCTCAATGCAAATTGATCGGATGTCGATGTGCGTGGAGGCAACTCTCTTGCCTCAGAATTCTTTCAACACGTATACTTTTTTTATAAAATGTGGACTCGCTGGTTATCAGAGCTGTTTTCAGTCAAGTCACCACAAAAGAATCGCCTGGGCACGCCACAGACGAGGGTAGGCGGAAAGATTGGGTTCTGTTATCCTTAAAGGGAATGGACCATCCTGTCGGAATTCCAAAAATGACTTTATGGACGAGATAAGTCTGTAAATCTGAAAACTACGTTTTATTTTCACCTTCAATCACCCAGAACGAAAATAAAGCCTTTTCCTTACAATTTCTGATGTCACCAAATCAGAATGTGGCTCACTTGGGCAGGGGCGCAGCCAGAACTTCAGCATGGGGACCTCAACTCTGAGGGGCACCCTTAGAAAAAGGGCACACTTTAAGGCGACACAAAACCTGGTATATCTTAGGCTAGACCAAGGGGCACATTTGGCTTAAAGGAATTCAAAATCAAGATTTGTGGAAAGGCTTAGCTCAACCAAAATAGTAAAAAAATTGTTAACTCAAATTCACGATTAAAAAAACAAGCCAGAATATGGTTGGTCTTATTGGATTTAAGAACGAGTCAGCTAACTCGTGGATACAATTAGATTATCCATAAATATGACACACATCAGCGGAAGGTGGGGTGTTTAGGAGCCGATACGGGGTGTCCGTGAGAGGGTGGGTGGAAGGGGCCCTCAAACGTTTTCATTTATTGAGCTTGGAATCTTTGCAAACTGAATAATTTGTGAGGCGCCCTATTTTTGCTGTACTTATTAAGTTTGCTATATTCATGGGCCCCAAAACCAACCCTTGGAAGCCCTTGAGACTAGCTCCGAATCTAAGTCTTGGGGGTCCGGGAACCAACTCTTGGGGCCCCCGAGACCAAAGTTCGGGTGACGTGTGGGTTACTCAAATCAACTTTCAGAATATCCATCCGATATCACCGGGGGTCACATGTGTTTTTATATATTTGATATTCCGGGGATCCTTTCCCTATTCATGTCAGGATCCTGGCAACCCGAATTCCTGTCAAGGGGGAGAGGGTTAGAACTTACCCACAAGGTCTCAACATCTGCTCATCCAATTTCGAATGTTCCAAACGGAATCGGTTCCTTTCATGGTGAACTCTATTTGAAAAAAACTGAAGACAAATTGGAACTTGTGCGCAGGGGCGTGCCAAATACACTTTTTTCAACCAGTTCTAGATTCTCCGCAGCTATTGATCCTTTGGTTTGATTGTCAAGAAATAGTAGATGTTGACAGAGAATTGACGCAAAATTTTCATACCTGTCAGTTATATGGAAGTTCAAAATTCAGTGGCGAATGCAGGACCAAAATTATATGGTGAAGTGTATACATTTTACCAGTCTTGTTTTGTAGGTATAGATTAGAAAATATCAGATGATACAATACATTTTTCACATGAAAATAAATGGAATAATATAAAAAAACGTCAGAGGCGGATGCAGGAAAGCAAGATGGTAGGGTGTGATGCATATTGCCAATATCTAAAACGTATGTATGTAGGTTCATACATATGTTACTAAACTGTTGCTAATATTCGTATTGACGAGCTATATATATTTTTTTTTGGGGGAGGGGGTTCTCAAAGCACTAAGTGCCTGGATCATATGGCATTGCCAACTCTTTCTCTGTTGAAAGGGCCTCTAGGGAGCCAGCTTGCTTCTTGTTCAAGGAAGCCATCGGGCTTTGAACCCGGATCGGCTGCGTGGAAGCTGCGCTGACCACTCCGCTACCACGCCTCCGTATTGAAGAGTTGGTGGAATGATTGCTGGAGGTGTAACATTGTTTCTAAATTCCTTATACCGTATGACCCTTTTCCGCAGTTATGGTGACTTTTGAATGAATCCAAAAATTATTAACGATATAACTATTTGACTTATGTTTCTTTAGCTTACAGTTTTGATTATACAACATCATGGAACCAATACGTAAACACGTGGCATACACGTGTTTACAAGTATACCTACATGCATGCATACCTACATAATAATAATTGTAAAATATTTCTCGTGATTCTTTTCGATACAGCGTCTCCCGGTTGGCATATCCTTGGTTCAATTAAGTATTCCCTGAACGGTTGTCGAATTTAAATTCCATTTTTATCTCGCATTGCTAGAGACATTTATATATTCTGCTCTCAAATACCACTAAATGATACGAAATACTTAATTCATTATTCATTCATAACAAAATACTCTTCATTCTTCACAAATACTCTTCCTTTATCCATCCTTACTAACCCAGGGGGTTTCGAAAGATCTTGCCACATCAATCCGCCCTCTATTCGGTCTCCGATGTTTGCCCCATTTATTGCACTCAGTATACCCCTAGTATTATCATGCACATGCAGGAAACCTCCTTAATAGCATTATCTCAGCACGCATGTGGCATCTTATCATTGTATAATGTAGGTTTGGGAGTATGTTATAGTTACTTGTGTTCTTCCTGGCTATCCTGTGAGCAGTCTATTCACTCGGAAAAAATACAATCCAATTACATTTGAAACCACCCATTTACAGCTGTAAGAACCGCCTCTGAAAAAAATCATATTGAAACCAAATATTCAAATGAAATCATATCAAATAAAATATCGTATTAAATTTTATCAATAAAAATAAAACAATCTTCTCTTAATTTTGATCCGGACGGCTTCGGTACACGAATATCGCACCGTCCTTTAGAAAACTCGCGGTTTGCGAATAGATCCTCCTTAAATATCGAGTCATAGTCCTGCCCCTGGTAAATATATTATCCCAAAACTACCAGGGAATTGGCCCAATTTAGTTTCAGGAGAGCCAAATATGTTTCGAATACCTATCTCGAACCGTTTTGGAGATAACTGCAAAGCCTGATGAGTAGGCAAAATCTCCCCGTGACAGAAATAGGTTTAAGCTTATGCAAAACGGATATATGAAATTCATGAGCCGAGAGAGCACATTCGGCCCCAGGGCACATACACAAGTGAGTTATTAAATTCAGTGGCGCAGAGGTATTTCCAGCTCAAGGGCACACGCACAACAAAGCTAAACGTTTTAGCCGCCGATATGCACTTAAGGCTTACGGGAACATATAAAACAGATATAAACGTTTCAGCAGCTCGGGTGAATTTGGCTATCTCGAGTTCAACAATGCCAAACATGAAAAAATACAAGATCCTACGGGTCAAAGGTATTATTTGAGTACACAATCCGCTGGGTAGGGGGCAGCTTCTGGCCGCTCCTCCGTATCCTGTTTCCTAGCTGAGCTAAGGCAAAATTACGACGGTTTCCGAAAGCTCTTGACCAGAAAAGGCGAAATGATAAGAAAACGTTCATTTCATACCAATATTGAGGTCACCAGAGGTCGCATAAGGTTCCATAGGGTTCCAATACAGGAGATTAAACTTTTTCCCTCGATACAAGTTTTACTGAGTGACGCTAAAGTGGACACTTTTAGAAACTATTTGACTCCTCTCATCGTGGCGAATCGAATGACGTATGATATGGCCTTGCTGAGTCAAATTGTTAAGGTGATCTGACTTCAGGTCTATTTTAAGCTGGGCCACATGTTAACCTAGTATGGTGAAAAAACATATCAAGCAACTCCCAGTGACAGTACAAACACAACGATGTCAAGATAAGTGCTCTATCGTAATGATAGGCGGAGTTGTTGATATAGAAGTTGTAGCCTTCTCCTCAGATGATCTCGAAATGATCTCTGAGTGGTCAAATATAAAATTTATGGGGTGGAGACTACCCTAATTATACATGCAATTCGCAATTCCAATGGGATACAGAGGGACAGTATGGGATTGCTCCCACCCACCCCCCCCACCTCCCAGCGGGGTGTTACCCTTTACCTTCTTCCAATTGTCAGATTTTTAACTCGAAATGGCCAAATACACCAGATGAAACATAATCAGCTAGATTCAGGGACTGAGAGTGACAAATAAAGGGCCTTTGTGCGCAAGAGTCGAACTTTTCCAAAACTTCGAAACACAATTTTTTACACCTATTTATTAAGAAAACACATTTCAATAGTTTGTATGTCGAAAATCAAATTCCTTAACTAAACTTCGATGATGTCAAGAATGCAGTTTTAATTTCCTTAGGGGTTACGCAGGCCACGTGACCAGAGGTCACGAATTCAAAACCGTTACAATGAGTGTAAATTAAAAGAAAGCCTACAAAACTTGACCCTGGCCCCAGTGGGGGATGTTTAAACACTCCCCCTCAGGTTATTCCAGTGGCAGCAAAAAACTTGGCACACCTTACTTGGCACACCTTATCCTTGATGAATTCTGCAACTTTTCCAAACAATTTAAGGTCGGGTCACCTCAGGTCAGGTCACCAGTGCAGGTCAAGGGACCTCACCTCCAAAAGGTTTGAAATAGCATGAGTGAGAACATGAGTTATCTATCCAATTGAAAATCAGATCCCACAATGGGCCCACCGAGTGCTACAAAACATCTTCGGGATTTTCATATCGATGACCTAGGATCAGCTACGGATCGACGTTTCCATTAGAAATGCATGGGGAAAACGGGAGTTGGGGGAAAATGACACCATTTTTTGTAGATACAGCTTAGAATACCTTCATATTCTCCAAATCGTAGTATTCTAGGCCCCTTTTCAGGTCAATGTTGCAAGTGTGGATCTGTGACCTCTCAGGGGTCATCTGAGGATACTTAAGCAGATTTTCAGACTTAGGTCAATAACTTTACAGGAAATAGTGATACAGCTTTTATTTTGATACCATTACGATTGTATCATTTTTGAGCGTCGATTGATATGCATATTGACTGTGCTAGGTGAGATGGTGACCTTGACCTAACCTTAGGTCAGGTCATTTTATGATTTGACCTAGTATGGTCAGATAATGCATCATTTCATTCGCCGTAACGAGAGGAATCGAATGGTGCCTACAATGCTTCTAACTCAACTTTGTCAGACACTAGAGAACAGAAACCCTTCTATAACATGCCACCTTGTGCAAATTGGAGAGATGAGGGTTGCAGGCCTTGCTTCATCTGTGATAGAATGCTCCAGGAATGTTTTTTCAACAAGGGGATGGTGGAGAATCTTCCGATGACCAGCGAAAATGAATCTTTCGAAAGGGCACTTGGCAAAAATGTTGCGTCCTCTTCTTTAATGAGCCGCAAGCATCTACTACCATGAGCAGTGCTATGGGGAGTTGACTAGGGAGCAGGGTGTCGAAATGACCCCCTGGAATGGTGAATTCTAACACAACCTCTATGGCGTTGGCTAGAAAGAAATGAGTTGAGCCCATGCTGCCCTCTTTTCAAATTCCAACCGTCCCCGACCAACGGCGGATAAACTTCTTTCCCACTCTTTTGTGTTTCTGAGCCATACCTAGCACAGAAAACGGTTCGAAATATTTTTCAACGGACAAATAAATGAAGGCAGCCATTACATCAAGCAATGCAGAAAAATTGTCCCACAGTTTTGTAGATTACATATTTAGAGCATAAATCCAGCGTGTTTCTATGCCATTTCTGGTAGGGATGTGGATTAGGTATAATTGTTTTGTACGTTGAAGCATTGATTTCCATCAATTGAAATTTATATGGATAGGATGATTGGTTGACCTTCTCTCTCCAACTACTATTCTACCTTAAGTTTTAGACTTAAATTTTCATTTTTAGATGATGGAATTCCAATAAAGAATTCTCTTCATGCTTGGAGTGCACGTGTCACAAACTCTTTGAAGGTTGCAGAAAGCTAAAAAACGTAAACATACCATGGCGATGTCACCAGACCATCTCATGCAACTGCACCCACCTGGCTGAGTGGCATCTAGTATACCGTCTTCGCAGTCTTCATCTTTGTCTTGTAGTCTCTTCTCAAGCGCCACCCATCCGTAAGAGTCGTCAGGGGAAAGGTTGCCCGGAGGGGCTGTGTCTTGAGGCCCGTGAACACCCGTAGTGCTCCCCTGAATTGTTTTCCTAGCTGTGAACCATCCGCGGAGACTGCCAGGCGAATGCTGCTCCAGTAAAAAGGTATCTTGAGGTCCATTTCCGTCTCTGGCATCTCCCTTCAGTGATTCCTCTAAGGTCACCCATCCGTCGGGACCATAGGGTGACAGGTTTGCCAAGGGTGTAATACCTTGAGGTCCATTCACATCCATGTTGTTTTTACGCAGTATTTCCTCGAGTGTCGTCCATCCGTGAGGGCCTTCAGGTGATAACTCTTCCTGAATAATGGTATCCTGAGGTTCGTTCCGAACCACAGGCCCCTGTGGGAAGCCTTCATCATTGGCAGCATCAAACAAAACTGCATGCTGAGGGTGGGCTCCATTACCATCGCCATAATGATAAGGGGATGTCTCCGGATGGATACCAGAAGCTCGGATCCACTCTTTCGGCACCTGTTCTTCAGCGACTATTTCATGACCCGGTCCGCCAAAGGAGAAGGTAAACCTTGGTGTCACAACCTCCTCTGATGTGTCTTGAGGAGAATCTAATGGTTCGCGTGGCATCTTCATTTCCATCATCGCTTCAGGCTCCAACTCACCAATGGTTTCAGTAGTCATCGAGTTCTTCGGCATGACAATCCTCATTGCCGTCACCGCCACCAGGCTGGCCAGCAGCACGGGCAGGCTCTTCGAGGCGGCCATGGTAACCTCACACCGCTCACTCAGCGTGTAAACACCCTTCAGCCAGGTCACTCTGTGTCCGCCTGACAGGAAATAACGGATGGCTGTGTACAGGCCAATCCTGTCCTCGGGGCTTATAAGCCTCATGCAGAGCTGAGTCCACTCTGCACCCAGCTGAGCAGGGGTCCCAGTGTGCGCAGCGGGCACGTTCCGGCCGATAGCGGGCGGCGGGTCACCGGTGCCCCGGCACGTTCCTCGGGTCACGCGCGGTCAGAGGCCCTGCGGCAGGCACGTGACCCCGCCGGTAGCGAATCAGCAGTGACCTGGAAGCTTGACCACTGCGCTCTGACCCAGGCGAGGTATGCAGTGAACCCAGTAGCGGTTCATTGCACCCGACAGCAGAATTAGTCTATATGCTCACTTTTCTGCTCAGTCAGAGCTGGGGTCTGCAGAACAGGGTATAGCGTTTAGTTTCAGTGGAGTACGAGCTTTTTTGTCTCCCAAGGCCTTTCTGATGTCCAGTTTACTGAAAATTAACTTCCAAAGATGAAGGAATAGAAAATCAAGGCATGACAAGTGTGGAACCCTTCTTAACACGTCGGAAAGGTGCGTCCATAGTAAGTATGCTTGGGACGGTAATGTCGATTGAACGGTGTTTCAGGCTCAAGTTGTTATTCAACCTAAACTCATTTTCCAACCGGAATGATATAGATGAAAATAACGTTTACAGAAAATTTCTAACATCAGTGTTCGGTATGTGCACTAAGTGACTGGCTGGAAAGCTAGACCTGGTTTGGAATAAAAAAATTCAAATACGATTCGAACTCGAGGGTGTTTGTTTATTCCAGATGGTGGGTGATATGAATGTAAGCATTTCGTCGATAACTGTTCTCTTTTTTATTTTTGGTCGAACACTGCTTGAATCTAGGACTTATTTTTGAGGTCTATTGCCTACATACAAAAAATAACAATATCGATTCTGCAGCGTGTCGTGCGCAGATTGCAAGGTAAAAATGCGTCACATGTATTGATGCCCGTGCCCGAGTGACAAACGTACATACGTCACACTTATTGTTACGCTGCGATATATGAGTCAGACGCTGTAGAATTACCTACCGTGAATCGTTCCAATATTGTTTGCTCTTCAAATACTTTCGATGGTCCAAACTGTAAGTCTGCACGCTCAGCGCCAGACTGATTGGTAGGCATTACACCTCAGCTGCTTTAGAGAAGCTTACTCTCGACTCTCAACTCTGCAGCTCTATTGACGGCGTGTATGGGGCACCATATGTCTGTGATTGGTGCATTTGTATTGCATTATCTCACGAACTCTGGCATTTCGTTGATATTTTACGTAGGAAATGTATAGCGATTAAGTAGGTTTCCTTAACCCATTAGAGATTGTTTGCAACATTTTTCCCCGAAATAATCCCCGAAAGAATGCATGTAATATCATCCTTTGGAAACTGATTTAATCTCGAACCTTAGCTGGCTTGAGTACCTATATATTTTTCTGTAGATGTAAATTACTATTCAACGCAGCTTATTTCTCATTTTTCAAATAATTATATGATAGTGTCGAGGAATTTTTAGAAAAAATTACTTAGGTAAATCACCAGAACATTCCTTCTAATTAATTCCAACACTCATAGAAAGGGATTTGGCTATTGAAGACTTGTATGTCTTTGATTACATCTTATTGCTATTACTGTATGTAGGTATGTACATGATAATTCACTACCATTCATTATCTGTCAATCATAACTACCTATATGTCTCGTAAATGCCTTACTTTTTTAAGAATATGAATAAATATGTGGGGTCCAAATTTTTCGATAAACTTTACACGGTGAGAAATTACTTTCCTGTTATCATTTTATCATCATCACTCTCGCCGGCCGAGGAAGATACCAAGTATAATACTAAAACGCCCCCGCGTCAACTCTGTTACTCTAGACCAGCTATGAAGCCAATTGGGATGTAAGGGGGCGCTCGTGGATTCGGGTCCCCAGTTACGGATGGGGGCAACGTAAAGGCGCTCTGGATCTGGGTCCCAGTTACGGATGGGGGGGCAACGTAATGGGGCGTTCGTGGATCTGGGTCTCCAGTTACGGATGGGGGGGGCAAATAGACCGAGCCCGGAATGTATAAGAAATTGAAGGGACTGCCTAGTTATGTTTTTCATGTTTCTTTTACAGTTCTATGCGTACATTTCAAATATGTAGTTCGTAAAATCCTTGCTTGGTGCCGTTTTCTGCAGTATCAAATTTTCCGTCGTGCTTTTGTTGAATCTTGGCGGCATCCAAGCCAATTATTTTATATTTTTTTGCATGAAATTTGATATCTTCGGAAAATGATTTTCGTGAACTATGCGTTTTTGTCATCTGACAAACCCCAGGACGGTTGCAATATCCGAAATTCAAGCGGTGAGGTTTGCAAAAACATACGCTTTCAGTCGGTAACGGAGACGTAGCCAGACATCCGTCCGAACAAAGAGCCCTGACCACGAAACCTTGAACACCACATAGCAATCAATATGTGTGGCTTTCTAAAATAAAAACAATATACAAAGATAGTTTTGCTCGATGTTGTGCTGCATATTTTCCAAGGGTCTCCGAATGCACGTATTCTGATGAAAATTTGTATTGGTTCAAGCCGTTCTTTCCGGAAATCCACTGACCTGAGTTCAGGTATGCATGATCAGAGCTTGTACCCATTACCGGTTTAGTGACCGGGGCGGACCCGGCGAACAAAACAGACTGTTTCTAACCATATGCGAATACTGTGCAGCTTGGAGGGTGGCACGTCAGTTCAAGAGCGCATATAACTGCATATTTCTAGTAAAAATGCTCATCCTCGGTTGTGAACTTCTGAGAGTGAAGGGGTTAAAAAATGTGTGGCATACCCCTGCAGTTGCACGAAATGAATATTCAACTGAATTAAATGCCTAAAGATGAACTTCCCCTCCATCTTCAAATTGAAGTGTGCTGCATGAAACGCCTCTGCTAGCTTTACACCTCGGTCACATTCATGCAAAGCTGGCTTCCGCCTCACACACTGCTGATCAGCTATAGATAAGCTCGGTCCGCTCGGTCAGCTGCGGTCTCTGACATTGAGTTCTTGGACTTCTTGCGTGTGCAGTTTAATTTGAATGAGCTGGATTTCCGATAAAATTTTAATGCTGTTTAAAAATGGCCAGGTTTTCTGCCTATGTTATTAATTCAGTTTTCTGTAAAATCTGGCCAAACATATCTCCCATTAAAAGCACACACATCCGCTACATGTTGTAGGAAACTATGCTGTTTCTCGAGATGTAATATGTCCGTGGCATCTGTCATTAGCTTCATTGTTAACGACTGTTGCAGTTTCTTGTCAAAATTCAAGATGCTACGAGGCGAATTAAGATAGGTGATTCGAATAGTTGTATTCTCAGCATTTTGGTGATTAAAAAAGACCAAATATGATACTGTTTCGTCCGATATTGTGGAAGCTGCTAGGGTAAAAAGTTTTTGGTATTTCAACTGATGATTACAAAAAACGGCGCCAAACGCATAATTTCATAATTGAAAAATACGCATAAAACTATATCAGAAACAAAGAAAAACCAGTCAGGTGGTCTTCTCAGTTTCTTATATGTATGTACATGAGCTGACGCAGCTTGGGGAAGGGGGGGGTTCGGGATGGAAAAAAACCTGTTGAACAGGGATGGTGAGGATCTGCAATACTCAGCAGTGGACACGGAAAACTGATGACGTTCGTCCAATTTTTAAAGACTTACCCAGTTCTTAAGTTATTCCTAATTAGCGGAAGGACCGTTTGGGGGTCAGTCATACTTTTCCAGCCTTTTGAGAGGGTCCATTATCCCTTTGTCCTCTTAAATCCGCCAGTTTTGGGGCTAAATTTAGGCCAACAATTTTCGGGGAGCCAACCCAGCCACAATCCTAAAAGAGTCATGGTAAAAATATCCTCGAATAGCCTCTTACTAAAAAGGTACTATGGAAAGTCAAAACAATCGGAAAGGAGAGGCATGAGCCCCCAAGCCCATGTTTTTATCTTTCGCTGTTCACGGGTCTAAAATATATATGCTTATGCGTTTCTTTCTCTTTTTCCAGAACATAAAATAGCGTGAGACAGCTTGGTCGAGGAGAAGACGGTGGAAATGGAAATTTATGGTGCTGAAAGAGTCGTTGGCGACAAATATTGCCATAAAAAACCTTACAATCATCATTTGTGAGTTTGTACCGTGTCTCCGTATGCCTGGCGCACTCGGCTGCATAATTCGTGTCGGAATCCGAGGACTTAAACCATGGATTCCATGATTTAAACTGTCTTGATCCTTAATGGGTTAATAACGCTACTTTTGTCGCTATTTTACGCTAGCACTGTTTTTTCTACAAAAGCGTGAAACCGCTACTCACTTCCCCGCTATTTCGCTATCAATACTCTTCTTCAAAGCACTTCTGAGGCCTTACCCAAAACAAATATTTGTGTTATCACACAGAGAATCTAATATAGGCATGGAGTCGATGCAGTATCGATTGGAGAGTGAAAAACATGACAAATACATTGACACCGTAAAATGTACTTGTAAATGTACTGTAAATGTAATTCTCTGTGCGTGCGGTGTCGGCAACGGTAGCACTTCTGAATTCTTGCGAGTCTGCTACCCGCGAATTTTCGTTATGAAGCCGCTCTCATTTTGAGAGCCCGCAAGTAGAAGAGTGGCGAAGTAGTGTGCTAAAGAAGCAGAGTACCCGGCTCTGGTAAAATCCTACATGGGATTCAAAGGCTTAAATGAGAGACAACTCCAAAAACATCCTGAGGAACGATATTGGCCTTGTCAAGAGCTAAGCAATCGAGCAACAGCTCTGTCAGTCAGTTAATACCATCCAAGATCACGAGCAGAGCCGTTCAATCCAGACGCGGTCACTATGGAGGGAGAAGCGTTTATTTTCTACCGAGGCCATCTACTACACAACGGTCTGATATGGAGCACATGCTTCCCCGTCGGCCGCGTCGATGTCGTCGCGACCAAAAGGTACCGGTCGCAACTGTCTATATGACACGGCTCTTATTGCTTGTGCTAGGGATACTCTCACCTCCGCGCAGGCGCGGCTCACTATGGACATAAGAAACATGCGCTTTTGATTGTGTTTGGCTGTTGACAACGCCCTGTCGAGCTGGGGCCGGTCTCGCTACAGGTATACAATTCGAAAGGAGCATCATGAGTGAGCGCGAGCGGCCATGCAACAGGTAAACAGAAGGTGACCGATCGGCGGCGAATCGCTAGCAGTTGGTTTTGACGGCCGGCGGCCTGAACAACAAGGCGCGTCACCGAGAGCCAACGGCCAGCTCTCCCCCCGGCTGTCATCGGTTCGGAATGTCGGAGCGCGCGAGAAAATACTCAGGGCCGATAGTTGACGACACTCGCATTAGAAGCGCCACTGACCACAGGCTACACAACAAACTAAATAAATTACACGGGCACCGGCAAGTCCGCTCGTCCCCCGCACACACAAAACTGACCGGCACCGTCCCGCTCTATCGGCCATGATAGGATTTGTCTGGACCATTGTCAGAATAGGACCCGATTTGTATCCCTGATGCGTCAGCCCCGTCGGCTTTAGCGGGCGCCGGTCTCCTCGACGGAGTACCGCGCCGACCGCTGCTGCCCCGAGCGCGAAGCTGCGCCACACCCGGACCAAAGTCAGCGTGCAAATGCTCGCCACGCACAAGCACGCACACACGCACGCACGCACACACCGAGCACACCCGACAGTCTGACTCCCTCCCAGCGCCGCGCGTGTGATCAGTGTCACACGATGGCCTAACATCGCAGCCATCCAACTTCTGAATAATAGTACACGTACTCAATGAGCCTAACACCCCCCGCCATCAGAATATACCTTCCACTTAGAACCGAAGTGCTCTGGTAAGACCGCGCTAGCATCGGACAAACGCACACAAACACGCACGCGCCCTGGCAGCTGGAGCCGTAAAAAACACGGCGCTACAGTACCGCCGTTTATGGAGTTGCACTGGAGTAAGTATGTAGAGTCCCTTCGGACTGTGGCGGGGACACGCCGGCGGCGCCAGCAGCTGACGCACCGGCGCCGCCGACCACCAACCAGCAGAGATCGCAGTTGAGGCCGCCTGTATCAGGCGTCCCTCATGGCTATTTTGTACTGACTGTACTACCGTATAGAGAACTATTGCCGTGAATGTCGGGCGCTAGGAACGCGGAAGCTTCCAGATGGGGGTGGGAGGCGTGTGGGTGAGAATCAGGTGAGAATACTGCACAGCGGTGGAGAAGCGCGCGCCGCCACCGCGCGCCACAACAAAACCCGTAGGATGAGGTTGGACATCTATATGCACAGCATGTACTACACAGGTACGTGCCAAAAATATACACAGGTACAAAAACGGCGGGCCAGTCTTGCCACGGCCGGCCGCCGCAGGCAACCCACAATGACGTCACAAGCACATAAAACTCGGGGCACATCAGAACGGTCGCTACTCTTTACAAGAGACGCGGTTTGATTGGATATCTGGTCGGCTAGAACACTGAGCTACCGTTTGGGCGGGCTCCAGCACCATCACTGAAATGTCTGAGTGCCAACTACCAGCGCTGCTGCCTGTCAGCAGATTCACGCGCTGGCCGACTCTGTCACTGACTGAGCCGACTCGTCGTACTCCATCTTCACTGCCGGCATGCTCAGGTCCTGGGGAAAGTCAGACATCTGGTCACATCATGACAGAGGCATCAGTAATGCAAAGTTGAAGACGTCTTCAGGAATATACACCAATGTTCCTAACTGCATGCAGTAGAACACTGCCCGGTTCCTCGCTGCGAGAAAATCAGATCACAAGTTCGAATTGAGGTATTCACCTACATGAGATGACACCATTAGCCCAAGCGTATTAAACAAACGTGCCCGCCTCCTGGCCCCGGTCATATCTAGGATCGCGCTCTTCAGCGCAGGTGGGAGCCCCACCTCCGCGTCATTGTTCTCCGAGTGTGCAGAGATGGCCTCGCGCGGCTTGTCGGCGTGGTGGCTCTCCAACTCGGGTGTGCGAGGAGGCACACCGTACTCCGACTTCACGCTAATGGTCTCGGGACTTCGACTGCCGGTACAAACTGGGCGTCATGGCTGAACGAGAACACTAGCGTGAAACGCCACACTTCTGGTGACCTCCGAAGCAAGTTGTAATTGAGAAATAAATGCAAGCGCAAACTTGGCACCAGCCCTTGAATGGACCACCTTTAGTGAATTGCACTGGCCCACACATGCTGCCAGTTTGAGCGCAAATCAGCTCAAAAAAACTATCAACCACCAATACTTAATTCAGCCCTTGAAACAAACTGTTCCACGTTCTTCACTTCATTTGCCCAGTCATCCCACGCTACAAACGCCAGTCAGCCCACCATTCCTCTGCCCGTCTGCAGTCGCCGGGGATGGGGGAAAGGGGGCTGAGCCAGCTCACCTGGGCAGTATGGCCGGCAGGGGGCTGGGTGAGCGACGCTGAAGACCCAGCAGGGTGGGGGCGTCCTCTCTCCCTCATCTCTCGCAGCCGGTCGGCAGCCGTGTGCATGAACGGCAAGTTCGAGTCCACCAGCGCCGACTGAAAAAGGGGGAGAGGGGCTGATGCAACAGTATCGGGGCGCAAGACAGGGTTAGAGCGCTTTTCACTAAAGCCACGACTGTCGAATTTCGTAAACATATCATAGTCTTCTTAGTCACCTTAGTTTACAACACCTCACTTTTATTGTTTAGAAATGTTCCTTAATTATCTCCATATTGGTATATTTTTACTGAGACAACACTAGTGATATGCATGTGGTACTAAAACGATTTCATGTCTCACTGATATGCACATGTCCGTTTACGATAGGAAATTAAACCTAACCAAATCAAACAAAACAGTTTGCATGTTTTTAGTCTGCATGCCTTCACGAGCCAGGCTGCAGGGGTCCAGAGAAAACCCCTGTATTTCCATTGTTTGGGCCCGGACTGCAGGTGACTGGGCTTACCTGCAGTCCGGCGGTGAGCGCGTCTCCGTACAGGGTCGGACTGCTGGAGAGGGTGGGGCTGCGGGCCTGCCTGCAAACACAACCAGTGACGTCATCACACTGGTGCTCCTCAGCGGAATTCACAGCAAACTGGGCAAAAGGTTTGAAAATTGAAGCTACCGTTAACGTTTTGTCTACGACAATGTTGCAACATCTTCAGCGTGGTTTACTTATAAGACATGCAGCCATTGATATCAAAATCGTTAAATACGACTTACAATAAGGAGCTAGTAAAATACGTATTTGAATAATTAAATACAATATTTCACATACACATAAACTTTCAGAGTATCAGCTGACATGTTAGAATTGATATAATCTTTAATAAACGGTTCAGTGTGGATATGAATTAAACAGGATGAGCGCTACGGAAAGACATCTACGGTAGACTTATATATGGCTGGCGATCTATATAGTTCTAAAAAGTACCTATTGTACCTCAATTCTATCATTTAAATATATACCATGAAACAAGCAAATTTCCTAAGTTCCAAAACATGTTTTATTGGATCCTGCAAGTTCACATACTGAACCCCAAAAAATACTTCAGATTTTTTTACTTTCTCATTTTTGAATCAAATCTTTGTTAAGGTTTCAGAATTACGATAACATAATTTTGACACTGTCTGTTAGTATAAAACTGAAACTGCGTAAGCCTCTGTCAAGGATTTTACTTCATTTCAAGAATCTAAATCGACAAGGAAGCTGACAGACAGACCCTGAAGAATAGTTCGAAAGCATGAGACATCGTCCAGAGACGTTTATGCTGAAATATTGTTGAATAAATCTCACGGATTGGGAAAAGCTCTACCAGTTTGTGTAACTATCTTGAGACACCATCATCCTTTTTTTAGATTTACGCCTAAGAGTAAACTAAATAACGATCTAAGAGCTTCAAATTCGCTACGGCCTATCTCCTGGTGAAACTGTCTAGATGTGTTGGGAGCTGCATCTACAAAACACATATGTGCCTTACTGCCGAGCTTTGCCCTTCCCGCTCTTTTTGCGCGAAGGTCTTGAAAGTGGCGACTTCCTGAACAGCAAGGAGGCGTCGACAGCCCAAGCCGAACCAGCATTCGCTTCTCGCCGCACGAAATACTTATGCAGGGACAGATTTGTTCGGATTGCGTTCTGCGCAGGCGACCGAGCACAACAAAAGACGTGTGAGCGAACTCTAGCACAGGCGGCGGAGCGCACAGCTGTGACAGACGCCATCCAGCGCTGCCCTGGCGGCCAGACAAGTTCCCGCTCTGACCGCCAGGGGAACACGTTCCGGCGCCCGCCGCAAGACAGCGCCAGGGGGACGTACCCAGCCGAGCGCTGCGAGCGGCGCTTGCAGAACTCCACCTCGTCGACAGTCCAGACGGCGCCCTTGACGTTCTCGACGCGCGTGAAACACTTGTGCAGTGACAGGTTGTGTCTGACTGCGTTCTACAGGGCAGACGGAACACAACAGTGGGTCAATCTACGGCGGCTGAATACCAACAACTAAAGTAGTCGTAACTCCGCAAATGATCCTTCGCACACGTACTGAATCTTACTGAGTTACTTCGGGGGATTCACAGTTTGACACTTCTTTGAGCACAAATATTCAAATCTGCTTATCGATTTCGATCTGCTCTGTTTATCTGTAAACGCGATGGCAGGGTTAGTTTTCAACAATTTACACCGCTATTACACACAATAGTTTATTCGTTGCCGACCAGTGGCAAGCCACGGTGCCACACCCAAATCAGGTCGAGCTATTCTGGGGTGGTCAACGGATGAGAGAAGCGTCAAAGTGTGGCAGTTTAAACCCCGGAAGCGTTGGCAGAGTTCTCACCCCCCTCCTAAAAAAACACAGCAAAAATAATTCCAAACCAAACGGGTAAATAGACTGCTAGCGGTCGAATACTATACTGGTCGAATATATACATTGAAAAAGAAATTAAGGGTACAGCCCCCTCCAAAAAAAAAACACTGCAGGACGTATATTCTAAGAAAGTTGAAGGACCATGTTGCTACATTGTAATTATTCCAATCACCTACTGCTGTGCGATGGTGAGGTACACAGTGGTAGCGAATTCAGATCACAATGCTTTTGCACGTCTTTCCACAAAACTTAGGGCATCTGTGTGGAAAGACAATCTATCAAATTGGTTAGGTTCTAACATTCACAGTGACACCATTTCCCACATCGTAAGTCGTGATGAAGGAAAGTGGCATACCGCTGAATGGGTTTTGTCAAATCATCACCCATCCACAATGGCGTCACAAGCACACAATTTAAAAGTAGCCGAGCAGAGCATATTTCAAAGATCGCGGTGCTGTCAAACATATACAGACTCCAAGATACGCTCAAAAACCTGGAGCCGGGCTGACAGAATCGGCCGAGCGTTAATTATGTTCCGTTTCATTTTCCAGTATGTTTTCCTTCATGAAGTTAAAAGAATCCGACTATATCAAGCACTGATTCCGGTACCGGTTTGCCGTGTTCCACCCAGCGATCACAACAGGAAAAGCAAGCATCGGCTGCGTAAAGTCGGCCGTACCTTCCATGTTGCAGCATTCCGCCGGAAGTAGGCGAACGTGTTCTGGAACCAGCTGTAGATCTCATTCAGCGTCAGCTGCTTCTCTGGAGACTCTATGATACCCTGCCAAATAGATACGGCACAGGCTTCAGCGGGCATGTTGAATAAATAATACTGCAACAGAGATATCAACCTGTAACGGATTTGTAAATATCACCGTCTAGTACAGCACCTGGCCGTTTCCGTCCTTCCGTCAAGTTGACGGTATCTGTTACTGCGCCATCATTTGGAGAATTACGCAGATATTTATAATTCATGTCTGTTCAACCCTCGTAACATGAGATCAAGTAACCATAAAAATCAATCCAGGCGGCATCAGTGACGAGCACCAAGAGAACGAACATGGAGGTAGTTGGCATTTTGTTTCAACGGAAGCAGGAGGTGGGCGTTTCGGATGAAACATACCTGCCGTATGAGAGATGCGTAGGTGAATGGTGGGCGAATGTCCGTCGTACGGTAAAAGTCGCGATTACGAGATAGCTCTGAAAACGATCCGTTTGTTAGCATCCCGCCAAAGATCAAAGTGGAAATATCGAGAGGGGATAGCTCATAAAGTTACAGCTGCCATTTTATAACAGGACCACGGTAATGCCCGTGATCCCGCTTAGGTATTACCATGGTGACCCATCGCGCAACACAGTGGAACACAAGCGGTGAAATTTGACACTTCTATGCCGTGGAAAACGTGGACCAAAAAGTCTGCAGAATAGCATCGCTCAGCACCGTTCATCAATTCGTTTGTGGATCTCCTCTTCATAAGTATGGGAGGCAGGAGCAAACTTCCAAGCTATTCAGATTTTCTTTGTTTATCAAAGAATAGCTATGGTTGGAAAAAAGTGCAAAGAGTGCCCAAGAAAAACAAGACAAGCAGGGCCATTGCTGCCTACTCAGCCACTCATTTTGAGTCAATGTGACCGAAATCCATCGAAAATATCAATGTGCACCGTGATTTGATTGTGATAGTGTCGGGACGTAGGGGGATGATCGGGAGTAGAGTTTGAGCCGAGTATTTACCCTCGGTGATGTCTTGGCCAGCTCTGTCCGCCGGCCGGCGGCGCGGCTGCGTCGGCGGCTCCTCATACGGTCCTGCAACGTGATTAACGTGGGTTCAATCCCACGGCGAGAAACCGCCTTCCGTGTCCGATCTGACCCGGTGGAGAGGATCCTTAAACACCCACGCCAATACTCCCTGTAATTGGGCAATGTGCCTGTTGGGAGTGGCCCTAATGAAATAAAATAAAAATAAAAACAGTTACGGACGTCACACGGACTCATACAGACTCGCACGGAGGTCAACCGTTCAACAACGCCCTCCCAGTCTGTATCAGGATCAGGTTTAGGCTAATAATGCGCGACTATTCAAAACAGTGGTAGAACCAGAATAGGAGAGTCGCAAAACAAAACAACAACAATGTGAACAAAACAATAAAACGGAAGTAATGGTTCAATTCTGAGAGTGAAACACACTCGACTCATTGTCGAGAAGTTAGCATGTGATGATACGGTATCCCTGGCCCAAGGCTTCTTTCATTTAAAAATAAGCTGACCGGAAACGAATGTATGAGCAGGCCTTTCACCTCATAGCAGCACGCAAGACAGCCGAGGGTGTTTTCTTAAAGGGTTATTACCGCTAATTTCAAATGTAAGCTTTCTCTCAAATATTTTCTTTTCAACTCCTGCTCAGCAGCCAAGAGACCAGCGTCAGTCCATTGCACCAACGCGTTGAATTATTCGACCGGTTTCTGGGAACCCGAGACTGTATTTGGGACTGTACCACACCTGTTCTCTGTGTTTTTCGTTGTTCCATATCTAACATATATTTTTATCATAAATTAGCATGGATGAAAGAGAGGTGCCAGGACGTGGGGTCGTTTCGATTGCAGCATGAGAGATGAGACACTCACCTGGGGTCATACTGCGGTCGTTGATGCGCCTGCGGACGGGACCCGCCGTGGAGGCGGCTGGACCCTGCAGGATGGCCGAGCGCAGGAACGGGTGGCCCGAGAGCAGCTGGCCCGGCTGAGAGGTAGCTGGCACCGCTGGAACGACGGAGGGCCGCGCCGGCGTGTGGCTGGAAACAACCTGCCAACAGAGCGCACCACTAGTCAGGCCCTGCAAAACAACGGTCACGTGTCTTCGAATATTCACTTTTGAACTGAACACTGATACTGTTATCATCGCTATTGGGGTATTGTGGCGCACTGAGGTTTCCACTCATTTTGTAGTTTATTGGAAGGAGTGCTGTCCGGACAACACAAATATGTGCACAAAGCACGATTGCTTGCTCGCAAAATATGACAACTGAACTATGCCCAAACACAAGAGTGACCCAGGCGCCGGAAAGAGACCGGCTGCTCTTCCTTTCTGCACAAGGTGATCAATCAGAGCATCTTTTGCTTAGGTTATCTTCTTTCAAACATTTTAAAGACAACGTTAGTCATCATATTTCCAGGAGAGTGACTAACTAATCGGTTCAACTCCTGTTCATCATCCTCACCGGTGGTTCCGGCGGCGGAGGCTCCGCCATCTTCTCCCGCGCCATGCGGAAGTGAGCCATCATGGCGGCCAGCCTCGCCTTCTCCTTTGGCCAGGTTACTCTCAAACAGCTGGACCACCTGCACCTGGACCCGCGCGTGCGCCGCCGAACGGTCATCCAGCACATGCTCCGTGTTCAGGTGCCTGTCGCGGGAGAGCAAATGACGGCTTAGCGAAGCTGGTGGTGGAAGATCTGAGAAAATGAAAATAAAAGTGCATGGGAACTGTAAGAACTCGGAAGAGGCGGCAGTAAGAAAGGGGAAGAGAAAATAGAAGTCATGAAGAATAACGATAAAACATAAAAGAAAGTGCATGGGACTGTAAGAACCGGAGAGAGGCGGCAGTAAGAAAGGGGAAGAGAAGAATGAGAAGCCATGAAGAATAACAATACATTTATATACTGAAAACGTCTAAACGTGTTTTAAGGTGACTGTAATGTCAGGGCCAAACTGTAGGTGACGAGTGCTAAACGATGGTTGTAGCTCAATCGACTGGCAGCCTGGGCTAGTTGACTCCAGTCATTACCTATTGGATCCAAATATCACAGCCGACTCGCTCATTAACTCTGATCATTTCTCAAACATGTCAGCACAAACACTCCACTCAAGCCAAACTACCACGCTCACGCGGCATTTACATTGGCACTGAGACTAGGTCCACCACATCCTGGCAGCTAAACGTACTTGAGAAAGGCCTGGAGGTCCTCGCAGGGGCAGTCACAGCCCGGCCAGTTGCAGACCCCGTTACAGTACAGTGGACTCGTCTTGGCGACCAGGTCCTCCTCCTCCGGCCTCTCGTCGTCTCCGATTGCTCCGTTGCGCTGGTCCGGGCAGAGGTCGTCGCGCGGCTCGCGGCGGCCGTTGGTGACAGAAGGCGTGAGCAGGCCGTTGCCGCTGGGAGGCGAGTGCCGACTGGTGGGTGGCGGCGATGTGTCGGAGCGCCGCTCCTGTACTGGGTCCCATGGCAGCGCCTCGCTGGTTGTCGCTCCTGGAAGAAGGAAGCGTGGTTATACTCGGTATCTGCACGATGATGGATGCGATGCGATGATGATAATCTGGTGATATAGATCAGTGAATATTTGACGCTGTAATTCAACTGAAACGGTTACAATAAATTATTTGGGGTAAGAGATTTGGAATGGATATTTATTTAATGGTATGTAAGAACAGGATCTCTCGAGAGAGTTAGCATAGTTAACACAACTGTCTGTGTAACTGTGTGACTCAGACTTCGCAACATGAGCGCCACGATCATATCGGTTCGGTTTCTCCAAATCACGTGCCACCGCGGGACAGTGCAGTCCGTATGACGTCACCCGTATCGGTGACATCATCAGCAGTCCGGTTTCCCGGACCGGCTGCTCCAATCACGGCAGTGCGTGCACCGCTCTGAGATGCTGCAGTGAGCGGGGGGCTTCTGGCTTCTGGAGAACCCTTGCAGGAGCGGATCCTAAAGTGCGGTCTTACCCATTGGTCAATGAAGCCCCCCCCACCTCAAATCACGCGCCGATGGCGCATCTACATGGACATCCCGTCGCCAATAAACTACTAAAACAAGACGATACAAGCGCCTTGAGGTTGACTTTGGAAGGTGGTCCAGGGAAGGGCACCCTGATTCCGACGCCACTGCTGGCCGCGTACCACAGCTCGACTAGGTACTTAGATCAGTTACTTCCCGATAAAACATTTAAACGAGTGAAACATCCATCACACATTGGCGTGTTGAGAGCGTCTCTCGTAATGAAGAAAGGAGGTGGTGAGATCTGGCATTCTTCCAAAGGAGTGATTGCCTCTTGGCCCTCGGGTTAAAGAGCGGAAGCCAGCTCTCATCCTGCGCTACTATCGTTCTCCGGAAGGTCTCGCCACCTCATCGGTATCTATCTCCGCAATCTCTCGAGACCGTCTGGTGGGTAGTTTTCTAGCCGCCCGGGCAGACATCGGGGGACCAATCTGGAACGGATTGTAGGCATCTTCAGCTTATCCTGAATGTTGTTTGATACAGTCCCAGTGTTTCAGCAATCAAATCGATGGTTCTACGTTCGTCCGTCATTGCCATTTTTTCCACGAGCATAATGCGGTCAAAATTGCACGCAATGGGGAGCCTTCCTTTCCGAGGTCAGAAAAGCCCCAATCTTGCCAACGGAGTTGAATAAATCTCGGCAAACAAGAATATTCAACACTTTTAATCTAAGCTTTTTACCCCTTGAGGCGCAAACATCCCTACAATATAGTATGTTATCACAACCTAGCACCAAACCGTCACAATCCGCGTGTTGGGGACAATCATTTACTCTCGCAGGCGATTCCAAAGGCCACTGAGTCTGGGGAAATTTCCTAATCTCGGGGTAAAAACTGCACTTTTTTATTTACTAGCTTCACATACCAGCAACCTCCAAAGAGATGAAGGAGATGTTTCTGCATAGATACAGAAATAAGAGACATAAATGTGCCTGCTATCTTACCCTTGGGCTTTAATTTTGGAAGTCAAATTAGGATTGGACTTGCAGGGTATATGGTTTTCTGCCTTGCAAAGCGAGTTTATGTTATCTTTGTGAGCAAGGTTTTATTTTTAGACGATAGAAACTATGGTTTTGATGACGTCATAATTTGAAATAGAAAAGGATATATGTTTGCTCCTGGCGACTTCAAGCAGGAAAAGGAGACGCCCAACTTTACGGCTTTCTTTTGTCCCAAATCATTTTTTGTTAGAAAGAGTGCTGCTTACATTTCCTTTTAATATTATTTCGCTTCAATGCGCGAGGTTTCGTAGAAGACTCTTGCGCTTACAGTGGCAGCGCTTCCATAAGGAAGCTTAGGGCATTGCCCAAACACACTGTGACAGAACATTGGCAGATCCAGGAACAACTTTTGAAGGGAGCCAAACCAACGTTTTGTGAGGGAGGACTAAATTGATAAAAATCGCGAAATCATAGTATCTTTAAAGATAAAGGGCTAAAATTTAGTTCTTTGGGGGCCAAAAATACTATATTAGGCTTTGGAGGCGCCACAGCCCCTTTGGCCCCCTTGGATCCTCAAGTGTGACTGAAAGCCATCGATTTGCATCTCTGGATGGGAGCGCCGTAGTGGAGCGGTCAGCGCAGCTGGCTTCCACGCAGCCGACCACGGTTCAAGGCCCGGCGGCTCCTCTGAACAAGGAGGAAGCTGGATCCCGAGAAACCCTTCCAACAGGGAAAGAGTTGGCGACGCCATGTGACCCAAGCAGTTGGTGCATTGATAAGTAAAAAAAATGCAGCACTGGGTATCCACGCCCGCAGCACCGATCGTCACCTGAGCGGGGTCAGACACTTTTAATTGTTCCCAGCACCGTGTCGGATTTTGCGTAAGTTTGATTATAAACATTTAACTACTTAATAAATGCTTAACTTGCTAAACTGCTTCATTATATATATTTCGAGTAAACTATTGTGAACGTTAGTGGTGAGAATTCCCAGTTTTGTTTATTTCAATCAAAGCTGATGGAGCGACTGACTCCTCACGAACTCCTGGCTTTCCAGGCATCCAGGAATGGGTGGGGAGTCCTCGCTTCCCAGGCATCCAGGAATGGGTGATCATAGTGTGTCACGGCTTGCATCTGACTTAACCTTGAGATAAATGAAACATATGTAGAAGCTCAGGGGTGGAAAAAAAGTTTTTCTCAACGGCAGATTCGTGAGTAGGTAACATAGCTACATCACGTGGAGATAATGCCCGCAGTAGATTCTCCTGTCCTGAACTTGTGCGGGGATATGCGTGCGGCAGCGTAGCAGGCGCGGCGGTTTAAACTATTCCGCGTGTGTGTGGTGTGCACAGCAGTCGCGCCGCCGACCCTGCTCCGTCCAGCTATGGAAAATCAATGTGGCCGCCCGCGTGGAGCAGCCGTTTCATGGAATTGAGAGAGCTAGAGCGAGAGAGAGAGAGAGAGAGAGAGAGAGAGAGAGAGAGAGAGAGAGAGAGAGAGAGAGAGAGAGAGAGAGAGAGAGAGAGAGAGAGAGAGAAAAAAAAAAAAGAGAGAGAGAGAGAAAGAGAGAGAGAGAGAGAGAGAGAGAGAGAGAGAGAGAGAGAGAGAGAGAGAGAGAGAGAGAGAGAGAGAGAGAGAGAGAGAGAGAGAGAGAGAGAGAGAGAGAGAGAGAGAGAGAGAGAGAGAGAGAGAGAGAGAGAGAGAGAGAGAGAGAGAGAGACATAGACAGAGACAGAGACAGAGACAGAGACAGAGACAGAGACAGAGACAGAGACAGAGACAGAGACAGAGACAGAGACAGAGACAGAGACAGAGACAGAGACAGAGACAGAGACAGAGACAGAGACAGAGACAGAGACAGAGACAGAGACAGAGACAGAGACAGAGACAGAGACAGAGACAGAGACAGAGACAGAGACAGAGACAGAGACAGAGACAGAGACAGACAGAGACAGAGACAGAGACAGAGACAGAGACAGAGACAGAGACAGAGACAGAGACAGAGACAGAGACAGAGACAGAGACAGAGACAGAGACAGAGACAGAGACAGAGACAGAGACAGAGACAGAGACAGAGACAGAGACAGAGACAGAGACAGAGACAGAGACAGAGACAGAGACAGAGACAGAGAGAGAGAGAGAGAGAGAGAGAGAGAGAGAGAGAGAGAGAGAGAGAGAGAGAGAGAGAGAGAGAGAGAGAGAGAGAGAGAGAGAGAGAGAGGAGACCCTTGCTCATTACGAGAAAGGTGATGTGGTACACTCGGATGATACTTCGACAGCAAAGGGGACATCGGTGACAGCAGCCGGCCTCGCCTGTTCCAAACCACGCAGCCATTTATAGTTTCAGTTGCAGCGATACCGTCTATTTCTCATCTTGAGAGGGAGAGGAGCATGTGTGATTCTCTGTGGTACGCTCTGGCGACTTCCACAGCTACCCTGAGGCATACACTGAGGATCAGACCCTGCATGCAGGTGACGTGAGACTGGGATGGGGCAGTGGAGCCAGTCAGATGGAGAAGCTTGGTGAATACAAGAACCAAGACGAGCACTACGCCATTGCGATATCGTTTGATAGTCCCACATATTGTGCGCTCGGATGAGATCAGTCTGAATGCGTTGGTGCGAAGAAAATATTTATGGTTGAAGTGGGACAAGGGATAACGCTATTTGACATACAAACAAGAACGATCGGGAATATGAAACAGTGCGACCCAACGTTGTATGTCGTATGCGACATGGCATCGGCAACCTTCAGGCGCAGGATGTGAGAAACGCTTGACCCAAGTACACACAGATCGATCCAATTTTGGAAAGTTTGCGATCTAAGGGAGTTTAAATGGGCAGTCTTCAGACAAAGCACGGGAATGATTGAATAACCCACCCGGGGAATTAGCAGGTTACTTGCATTAGCCAGCCCTTGAAAATTCACCGATAACTTGAAGAATGTGATCATTCCGAAATATCCACCCGCCCTGACCTACTGTCCCAGCACTGAGGATCACATCATCTGCATCTCATCCTTTCATGACCGCTGACGAATCATAACCTCCCTTACGTGGACAAAGAACATGTGTGCTGTGTAGTGACTGCAAGGGCGGATCTAGCCGGTCGGTTTGGGAGAGGCAAACCAAAGTCAAAAGCAAAAACAAAAATCGTTGCACAGTGCAAAATCGCGCTACAATTGACTTTCCGGTAGGATTTTGGGTATTTAAGGCGAAAAGAAAAGAAAAACGTCACTGGCAGAAAAATATGGGCTCAAGATACTTTTTCCTATCAAATGCCCCGATATTTCCACTGAACTTAACTGGTTCTGTTTAAAGTTGAGAGTTGAAGAACCAAAATCTTGCTTATAAACTAAAAAGGAGCCTGGGGCAAAAATGAGGTCGGTCGCTTTTGGGGGGCAAAAACATCGTTTTTCCCCGAGCTTTTCCGCTTGGGGAGGGCAAATGCCTTTTTTACCCCCTGGATCCGCCACTGAGTGCCTGTCTTGCAAAACATCGCCTTCCAAGACACCACACCACACTGTAACCCACGCAACCATCGCCAGTGACCTTACCTGGTGTCTGACCAGGCTGCGACATGCCTGCCTGCTGCAGCAAGTAGCGCTGCTGCAGCAGCTGCAACTGCTGCATCAATTGCGACTGGTGCAAGGACAGCGCCGCCGATTTGCTTTTATCGTGCTGCGCCTGGGAGAGACACCGGGGGGTCAAGTTAAGTCGAGGAAATATCGTCCTCTTTCATGGTGATGCTCATTTTGTTAGTTCTTACAGAAGTGACCTGATTTATGCTTAGCTGTACGACAAGGAAGCGTTACAATTAAAAGGTAAGAGGAAAATACTGGCCAAAGTCCTTTACTACAAGCATTTTACCGTTAACTGATCTGATTCAGGTAATTTGTGACGTACTATGGATTACTGTACTACACCAACTATACCATTGACGGACTGTAGCAATACGTTGCCTTCAATAGCCAGTAACTATTCCAATTATCACAAACAAACCAAACTAACTTTAGTTTACCACTAGTGGAACTCTGGGGACCGTGCCCTGGCAACTCCGGCTCTCCCTAGTTGGAAGACGTGCCGCTGCCGCCACCGCACCCACCTGACTCTGCTGGTACATCAGTACCTGCAGCTGCTCCTGAAGCTGCCGCACCGCGTCCTCCAGCTGCTTTTTATTGAGCTCAGCCAGCTGGTTGTGCTGCCGTCGTACACACACTGGAGGTCAGGTCGGCCTGACGCAGCAGACAGTCACGGACCAAAGCCATGGTCGCAGAACACAGCATCCAACCACATCCACACAAGCACAGCACACAGCACCCAGCCACATCCACACAAGCACAGCACCCAGTCACATCCAGAAAACACAGAGCACAAACCCAGTAACATTCACACACAGTGCACAGCACCCATCCACATCCACACAAATACACGCACAGTGCACAGCACCCATCCACATCCACACAAACACACAACACAGCACCCAGTCACATCCACACGAACACACAGCACAGCACACAGCACCCAGTCACATCCACACAAACACAACACCCATCCACATTCAGAAAAACACAGCACACAGCACCCAGCCAAATCCACACCCAGAGCACAGGACCCAGCCACATCCACGCACAGCACACAGTAGCCATCCACATCCACACTCAGTGCACAGCACCCAGTCACACCCACAAAACACAGAACACAGCAGCCACCCAAATCCACGCACGGTACACAGCAGCCACCCAAATCCACGCACGGTACACAACAGTTGTGTGAGCAGCTGATTCAAGCGATAAAGGGTTGTTTAATCGATCATAACCATTTTCGCTTTGGTATTTTCTTTGTGGCGCATTGATCGCTTATCTCAACCATCTCATCTTGAATTTTTTAACTGGACAGCCTCTGCATTTTCATTCTACTTTTCAGCAGAAACCTTTAGCCACGTCGGCTTTGATATCTACATGACGCTGAACAGGAACCGCGAACTTTCATTCACGGGGCCCGGCATTTAGGTTGACTCTACGATGTGTACGTTATGATTTGAATGATCATCAGTCACGTCTCAGGTTCTCAACTTTTTGTGATTTATTGTTTTTCCTGGATGCTGATCTTACCGCTACAAAACCCAAACACTACTATCTGAGGCATAAAATACCGCATGTGCCGGTTCAACACCGCCAGCGCTGACTCGGCCAGTTCTTTTACACACCGGCATGGCTAAAGTGTACTGTAACAGTGTTTGCGCCCCCGGATGACCTCAAATTGTATCAAGAGGTTGTCCGATTCGAATACGTAGACAGCGAGCTGGCCGAGTCAGCGCCGGTTGTGTTGAACCGGCACTTGTGGTATCTCAGGCCTCCGACCGCTGTGTTCGCGTTTTGCAGTGGATAAGATCAGCATCTAGGAAAAAGGAGAAATCGCAGAAAAGTTGAGAACCTATCCCACGGCCGATCAATCTATGCACAACGTACACAAGGCAGTCAATCCGGATTCTAGGCCTCGTGATTGAAAGATCATGCTTCCTGTTCAGCGAGCTACAGATATACAGGCTGACGTGGCTTCATCTTCCTGCTGAAGCGTGGAATGAGGATGAGGAGTTCGTCAAGTTCAAAACGTTCTGCAGCGTACTAAAGGTTACGATGACGTATGGACGTGAGGGAATTAAGCTGTTTCAAGGGTACGTGAACTCCGTAACCGAAGAAGAATGGCAGCTTCAAGGGCTCTGGCAGCACGTAAAGCAACGCACTCGTATACCTGATATCGATTTTTGGGGATCGCCTGTCAAATTCTGTTTCAGATAGGCGATCAGACCAAAGCGGAGATGCTTTTGATTTGTTTTTCTGATTGAGACCTAACTCCTTGTTAAATGTTCCCTCCTTGTTAAATGCTCCTGCGTGGTACTGAAAAAACGGAACGTGAACACTACTGAACCCACTGAATAACACCATCGCGTGAATCGGCTGCTTACACCATTGTTCTCAGCCAAAAATAAGCCTGCACCGGAAATTTCGAGTTCTACTTTCCGTGCTTCGTTTGCAAAAGGAACAAGGACGTTGAAAGTTTATTACGATTTATGGAAAACTGATCTGGGCGAAATATGTATTCTCGAACACCTACTGTGGACGTTCCTGCTGGATCCAAGGGGCGAGGGATTTCATTTACCCTCAGGCACCGGAATTTCTCCGATTCTTCAAAATTACAATATCTCACGATTTTAGGTCCAAAAGCCACCTCCCCCTCGCCCCTAAAACAGCTACCGGTCTAGATCTGCCCCGACACAAAGCAGTGCCATGCATATACGAGTCCAAAGAAAATTGCATTTAGGCATGGTTTGAAACCCGACAGATGATATTATGAAACGTTAGGCAAATCAAACTGCTGGACTAAATTCGACACATGCACGTTGGTTCGTGTCCCCATATTCCCATAATATTTCATGGCCCGACAACGCGAGCCACTGATCAACATTCCCACCCCCCCCACACTTGACGCAGCGTGTACTCACATCACTAACCTGCTGCTGCATCAGCAGACCCTGCTGCTGGAAAAAGCTCTGGAACTGCGCCGGACTGAGATGCTGCTGGATCAGATGCTGCATATGCTGAAGCCCAGGTGGCATCATCATCGACAATGCGCCGGTGCCCGGGTCATGGCTCTTCAGCGAAGGAACAGACTCGTGACTCCGCGCCGACGGAGAAGAGTCGTGAGTCTTGATCACCGGCGTGCTGCCGCTGTAGTCGGGCTTGCTGCCGCCTAGCCGGATGACGGAGCTGACCTGGGAACCAGGGAGACTGAGTTAGGACCGAAGTCAATCGTCGGGAACGACAAAGTCTGCTGGGGAGGATTCCAACCCGATGCCGGTTTGAACTGTTTGCCGACAAGGTAAGAGTTGACGATCGCTTTTTGACCCCGGCAGTCCTTGCGTTATTTCACCATAAGAAGAAGCAGAATAATAATAACAAAGAGTTTATTTGGAAGGTTGTAGTGAAGTTCTCAAATTCCTACGGAATCTAAATCTATGCCGTCACCCCTTGTCACAGAGCTACGGAGTCGGAGTCTGTCGTAGTCGACACTTTTGACCGGAGTCTCAAAGTCGATGACATTTCTAGCCGACTCCGACTGCGGGCCCGGAGTCGGAGTCCAAATTTGTCACGAGGGGTCATGAGTTGTACAGCAATGATAAAGCCTGACATAGCCAAGTGTGCCTGTTGGGAGTGGCCCTAATAAAAAAATAAATCAAAATGTGTGTTGGGTGACACCCAAAGAGTGACTCTCGAGCGGTTGGGACGAGAATGAGAGAATTGTCGCCAGTTCATCAACTCTGACCGAGTGTCAGAGCTCAACAGCCAATCGCCACACGGTGGCTGGTGTCACGTGTCCGGGTGCAAACACTGACCAGGGCCCGGCCCTCTGCCGTCAGCGCCACGTCTCAACAGCTGACTCAACATCAACGGTCCCTGCATTATTTAATCATCAGTTCACGGAGCCGACCAAAGTCCGCACCAGGGCAGCGCCGGCCGACCGACCATCACGAAAATGAGACGGGTTTGAAATGCAGGCCGGGGCAATGCACGCGTATTTCCCGATCGAGTCAAAGCCTCTTCCACTGCGCGATGACAAAAATACCCCAAAATTACGTCGCAGGCCGAAACAATTACTGACCCGGTGTAGCTATGATTTTAAGGAATGGCTTGAACTACTACTGATGTCACAACATCCGGTACTTATGCCTATCTCACGTTACAAATACTAACATGAGTTATTGCTAATTACCTACAAATTAGACCATATAAAGCTGGGGAGGAATGTCCATCAGTTTGATTTGCAAAGATTACAAGAAGGACAAATTATCGCTTAATTCAACTCGGCCATAAGCAAGGGGTGGAGGCAGAAATTCCACACAAGGCGACTATGCAAATCCAGAAAATATATAGATGTGTCCTTGCTCTAAAATTTTGGGTAACTTTTACTGCCACGCCAATTTAATCTCTTATATTTTCACCCACTACAAATATAATATTAGCTCCATAATTAACTTAGGGTACGTTAAAGCATCCATCTTCGATTTCCTGTAAGGCTTTTAATGACTATACCACCGCATTGGCGCGTTCAAGCCGTGAATTACAGCGTGCCTACTGGTCAACAGCCAAAGGAGTCCGCTATGTGAATATACCTGCTCGATGTCGTCGATGGCGCCGATTTGTAATTCAGACAGTTTTTGCTATAGTTTTGAGATAACATAATTTTGGTATTTGTGCGGAAAAATTGGTATTTGGGGCTAAACGTTTTCAAAACAAGTGTGCTGTTGCCCTAAAAAGATATGTTGTATTTTCTACGCTCGAAGCTTTTGAATCTACCTTGCAGTCGCTAGGTCAATAAATGACGTCAAAGACCAGGCGGAAAATTAAGACCGTGACCGTTAGAGTCCAACACCTTTGGGCTTCCCGGCCGTGGAAAGTTGTAATTGAAACTGAGCTAAACAACTGCGTAAACCCACTTCCTACCCACAAGTTTCCAGATGTTCCCGACCGTGTCCTTAGAGACTGGCTGAGAAAAAGTGCACGCTTCTGCCAAGGGTCAATTTACTTCCAGCCGATATAAATCGTGCTTGAATGGTAGCGAAACTCGATCAGTTGGATAAGTGTGACGCGAAAATATGCTACGCATTTAGAGGATAGTGAGCTCTTCAGAGTCGTACGACTGACTTGATAGGACTTCGATTTATCTTTTTGCCTCACTGTATCAAAACAGAAAATATAAGTATCAAATTGTGCTTCCGTGTAACGCCGTGCTGAAATCATGTGGCGATAAAATGTATCTTTTCCAAAACATATAGACGTCGCCACTCGTATTACTAATAGCTATAAAAACGGTCATTGCCTTTCATGAGCCGTTTTGTAGTGGTGCAAAGGGGAAGGTTTTGATGGATTAAAGCATTTGATGGTAGTGTGAGGTCTAAGTATGTATTTTAAAACGTTGAAGGGAACAAGAATAATCCGTATCGGAGCCCTGGCCCACTAACCCCGGCTTTGCGAGTAAAGAAAACTGATACACTCCACGGACTAAATGCTAAAGGAAACCATCCATAAACTAATATTACTTATTCCACCACGCTTTGTTTTCGGACCTTATGTGGAGTTTCAATATGTTCGTCAAATCCCTCCCAACAGGGTGAGAGTTGGCGACGCCATATAAACTCGGCAGTTGTCCCACTAGTGCCCGACGGAGATGAAAATATCCACAAGACATATTAAAAACTAAAGCCGGTTATTCGGGAAAGCGTCAAAATTGGCGAGCACAGATGTCCCATTTTTTCCAAAGGTTCTTCTCATGTTACAGCGGCCTAAAAGTACTTGCCGTTCTGTAGGCCAGTATTCATGTCTGGTGCGTACATGTTCATCCCTGTGGGTCCCCCCTGGTGGCCAGTATGTATGACTGGGGCGGACATGTTGGCCACTGTGTGGGTCCCTCCTGGTGGCCAGATGTATGACTGGGGCGGACATGTTGGCCACTGTGCGGATCCCTCCTGGTGGCCAGTATTTGTGACCCGGCCGGACATGCTGGTCCATGTGGGTGGCTATCGGGTATGTGTGTCCACATCGTCGTTCGATAGACATCCGTTAATGTTGGCACAGCGTGACCAGTGGATAATGCACAGGCCACATCAGGCGCTCCCATCAGCACCCTCCATGCACCACGTTCGTCACAGAGTGCGATAGAAAGCGCGCTGTGGCAGACAACAGGCTGGCAAACGCCCAAAACGGCCGGAGGCCGCCGTGGCGTTGTCACCGTGCCTCATCTTTACTTTGTTTGTTTGTTTGCATGTTGTATCGGTTTGGAACTCACACGACTTGAAAAGAGTTAAGCCAGAGACTTCATTGGCTCAGCATGTTTTGTTGGTAGGTATGTACATACATACCTGCAACACAATAAAATAACGGCCTGCTTACCTGCGCTTAAACAGCCACGACAATGCCAACTGCTCAACAATGTCAATGGCAACAAGCAGCACCATGATTTGCGTGGGAAAATTATGACACATTTAAAGTGGGATACCCACGCGAGGATACAAAGTACTGTATAATGCAGCACACCTTGTCATTCAGACAGAGTGATGAATTGTATCAATTCAGGTGGGTCAAATGATAGACATTTATGAACTTTAGCAAAATCTTCGGTTTCGTAACAATTCAGCTGAATGGCACAATGCATAAGCATTCATCCCGGATTAAACCCTGCAAATGGTGTCCACCACCAGTGGCGGCTGAAGGGTTTGAAGGAAAGGGGACAACGTGGCGTTTGAAACCCATGTCTCTCTGGCCAACACCTTAGTGTTAAAATGTCCAACTTCTGCCCCCCTCGCCTGTGGCTCCGCCCATGTCCACCACCAGTCAGATCAGAGCCAGCTAGACGCCAAAATCAACATCACAGCTCTAGCAAAGTCAAACAGAGAGGGCTGTGCGTTGCCATAGCAACGACGCCCGGCTCTGTTGGCCGCCAGCGTGGCTGCTAGTACGGCTCCAACACGCGTCGCGCCGACCTAAGCCTGCCTACCCGGGCAGGGGACTATTGACCTCTGAGCTGAGTCCAGACGACACGAGGGAGCAGCAGTCACGTGGCGTCAGGTGCCAATAGCGCCTCAGGCTACGGCACGGGGGCCACCGACACAAACGTTCTCACTGACTTCAGGTGAACATCTGTGTTCTCATTCACAAATGCTCATCTTTATCTTCTTCAGTTTATTTTTTTGTGTTTTCAGTTTATGTGTGCGTGCGTGTGAGACCCGACAATCCTATTCTTATCCTCTTCCTTATCCTTTAACAGCCTGGAGGCAGCCAACGCATGCACCATGGACAGCAGCGACCCCTGCAGGTAGTATCCCCCTTCATTTACCCTCATCAACCCTGATATTCACGCCCATTAAGACAGCGTTCGAAGAGCCGCGTGGGAGTGTTCATAACAAATACAAATTGACAGCTGACTCAATGTGCTCGGCAGCGTCCGCATGCGGCGGCCATTCGACACATCGGCAAAAATACTCACAGCTGATCCAGGGCTCACCTCACTGAGCATATAGATGGCATACCGGTAAAAGGCCGGGACTTTTTCCGGCGGCCGAACTGGTGTCACGTGACCTTGCAGGACATGTGACTCCGGCGGCGGTAATGCCTCAGGGTGAGTCAGCTAATGGGCTGTCATCATTAGTGAACGAACAAATGTGGCTGTACTCAGTCGCTGTCAAACGCTGGAATGGACGACGGAAAGCTTTTCTGTCGTTCATACTATTTGCATCCAGTCAGGCCCTATCCCGACTAAACGCTGGGAGGAAGTCCCGGCGGATAAAAACGCAATGAAATAGATGCCCTCTGGAAAAGCGAGACATGACAGCACCTTAAAGGGAATGTGGCACCTTCACAACGTGATTTTTACTGAGATAGCCAAGTTGTAAAGCAAGTCGGAAAACCTGGTACTCAATATATCATTTGTCTAGGAACTCGAAATCCGTACAAAACAGCTAAAACCTACCTGCAATGTACCCCTCATGTAGCCTTAGCAGCAGGCCACAGTTGTCATGGCTGCTGGTGTGACGACATACGCTGACGTCACGGTGAGCATCAGCCAATCGAAGCCCTTGGAGCGTTTCGAGTATGGTAGTGGTTGCCAGATCATGACATCATCCATAAGCAGATATTTATTTCTTTCCCTAGATATGTATTTTAAAAATCAAAATATTGAGCTTATTGTACTTTTTCCGAGAAATAATGTGTGGTTTCATTATTTTCGGCTAAAAGTACGCCTAATTAAACTAAATTCCAGGATTCGACCAAGGTACCACATTCCCTTTAACGCGCGCAGACGTGCACTGGCGTCAACGTGCACTGCAAGGGGCGGGGAGGGTCCTAAAGAGTGCCCCTGAGATCTTGTAAACCAAGAAGGTTAGGAAGACGCCCGCTTGAGGGTATGCAGGGGCGATAGTGATCTGCATTATAACCGATTTTCATTCACCTAAGTCAATATCTCCAAGGTCAAAGGAGGCCGTAAAGTTCAAATTTGGTCTGTACTGGACACCTATTGAGAAATCCCGTAATTACGTCGAAAATGTAAAAATACACTGAAAACGAACTTAGGTCACAGAGGGAAGGTCCCACAAAATAGTCTCTCAAAATTTGAAGTCAAGGGTTTTCATGTTCATTGATCTATGACGTAACACTATTACATATTCCCAATACTGCACACGATCAAGTTATATTATAACACAAGTAATCATAAACTATAATTATAATTAAGTTACGATACAATGTAAGTTATATGCCAGTTCTAGCACACAATAATCAAAATACAGTAACCTTTGGGTGGGAGATGGGGTTTGACCTTGAAAACGACCTTTGACCTTGACCTCGACCTTGAGTAACCTTAACCATGACGTCATAGCATAACATACATTATACTGAGCAATGCTATCTGACCGGAACACTGGGGCCAGTGACCTTGAAAATGCTTGTAGAACCTTGACCTATGACATTTGACCTTGAACTTCGTGAACACATAATCCCGATTACATGGCGTTATTGCGTCACCATTCGGTTCGCAGTGCAGGCGAACTGGTGCGACCGCGCGATTCCGATAACCTCAAGATATAGGTCTGAATTTGAAAGCCTATTAGTAAAAAAATGATGGGCCAATTTCCAAAACTCCACCAATCGACGCCCTCATGAATTCGCCCAAATGTAGCTAAGTCGCGCTTTCCGACTGAACACGATTTTCCGACCACCTAGGAAAAATATGTGGGGGGAACACTTTAGAACCCTCTCTGCTGAATAAATCATATATCCGCTTCAAAAAGACCAAACGAGTTGTGAGGGCCACTTGTGATGCAGTCTAGGACGCAAGCTATATCCACCAAATGCAAATTGTTTGCAGTAAACATAGTTCTTATTCGACGTTGTTTCGAGTGGGTAACGTTAAGCTTGAATAATAGTTCATAGGCGACTTCTGTGGAATTGAAAGGTATGTGCAGATACAAGGGGCAAGTGGGGTACTTGCCACCCCCCCCCTTCCCCCGATCGACCCTCTGGCACCTCCTGAGATGGTCAAGGTGTTCCCTGAAAGGTCGACGACGCCCACTGAGGATGCGAGTGTATCGGGTATCCGGTTGCGGACCAAAGTACGTAGGGGAGAAGTTCGTATGCCTAAAGTACGTACGCAAAAGTTCGTATGGCTAAAGTACGTATAGATAAAGTACGTACGTGGATAATAATAGTAATGGAAAAAGTTAGTATGGAAAAAGTTCGTACGGGTCAAAGTACGTATGGGTAAAACGTTCGCAATGTAAAAAGTTCGTATGGAAAAAGTTTGTACGGTTTAAAGTACGTAGGGGTAAAATGTTCGTAATGTAAAAAGTTCGTATGGAAAAAGTTCATACGGGATAAAGTACGTAGGAGCAAAATATTCGTGGGGAGGACGTGTTTCGTAATGACACAAATTCGTATGAGTAAAGCTCCTAGCGGTAAAATATTCGCCATGAAAAAAATCGCATGGAAAACTACACGGCACTAAGTACAGAGGTAATCAATCGCCTGCCCACATCTCGCCGGGCTTTCAAATAGTATGACCACTGACCAGGGGCGTCGCTAACCGGGGGGCCTGGGGGACCGGACCCTCCCGCACTCGGAAAGTGGCGGCTGGAAATACTATTGAAAATGCCAAGTTTGAGTGAACATAGGGCTTCATCACGAACCCCAGCCCCCCCCTGGCGCCGGCCCTCCCACCCGAAAATCTGTGACGACGCCCCTGTCTATGATCACGTTTCAGGTGGCCTGGGGGGCTTCAGCCTCCCCCACAATTACCTGCCTCGAACATACCCCAGCCTATGCATTTATTATGCACATTTGTTTATGTATTTTTACATACGTGCTTTTGCGCGGCATACGAGTTTATACCCTACGTAAATTTGCTTACGAACTTTTGCGTACGAAGTTTATCTATACGTACTTTAGCCATACGAACTTTGGTCCGTAAATCGCAAGTATCGGCGACCGTGCGATAGGACTTGCCGCCCACCTGATAGGTTTAGCCCCCTCTGGTCCGGCTGGTGCCCCCTTCCACCCCCCCCATCGTAAATCCTGGATTTGCCTATGTCAAAAGGCTCTTTTAGCAGCACTTATTCTCTTGTCCCATTCAAAGTAATTTGGCGATCATGCTGACGATATGTGATCCTGAAAGCATATGCAGTTGGGGGGGACAAAGGGGGCACTTTTCGCCTCGCCCGATAGACTCTCAGTGCTCCCTGAAATAGTCTCAGCGCCCCCTAAAAGGCCAATAGCGACCCTTAAATGTCACTTTCCTCCACGATGTGAGTATCGGCGCCCCCACGATAGGTTTTTGCCGCCCAAAAGTGGCATTTCCTTGGGCCAGATGGTGCCCCGACCATGGCCACCCCGACCAGATAACACACCCCCCCCCCACACCTCAATTGGAAAATCTGGATCCATCCATGCCTGGAGGAGAATAATATCCGGATGGTCCGGTCGTTTTTAAGCGCATATCTCCGAGTCAGAAACTTTTCAGATTTCTCTGATTTGAGTTAGCATCCTTTGGTACAATCGTCCAAACACTATACGACTTAAAAGCATTTGAATGTGCGTTGTAAACGTAAGAAACTTACCTACACACGCATGAAAACGATCCGACAAACACTTCATTGCATCTAGACGGAAGCTAGAGCGGCATTATCGATGAGACGAGGCAATAGCATTTATCCTTCAGCACCGCACGTCATTTGTACTAGATTTCTAGTAGGGATTATTTCCTGTCATCAATCGTGCTTCAAATACGGAACTGGGCGGTAACATTTTGATCCATTTTAATTCTGAAACTGATGCTTTGTCAGAACTCAGGCCCACAACATAATACCGTAGGTAGAATTTGACACAATTAGCTTCGGTTGGTCGAGTCAGCCGCGGCGGGGAGCGCCTCGGCCTCTATAAGCGGCGTCGGCCGCCGCCTGTTTACTGCAGTCGTGTTGTTGTCGGCACAAAAGCGACGCGGCGGCGCGCTCCATTGCCGGTAAACAGGCGGCCGCGTCAACAAGCCCACTGCGCACGCGTCAACAGCCGTGCGTGCCGCTGCCGTGCACGCACAAACATAGAGACAAACAGGGCGAAACTGGCGCCCTCTGGCGCACCGCCAGGGTCACGGCCGAACGGGTGCAGGCCACCCGGCGCAGGCGGTCTATCGGGTCGGCACGCCGACATGCTCCATACCTGAGATTGTTGACGGTAAGCGCCTGTAAATTTTGCCGTATGCGGCTCAGGGCATCATCTGATACCGCGTACTATTTTTAACACCCGATGAATGAGGACGCATTTCGCCAGCATGCATCGCCTTGTCACAACTCTCAGTTTCACCATCGGTCCGAACCAGTCCGGAAGCCTGTTTGTCGCATCCAACGAAATTACCAATCGAGTGAGGTTTGTTTTCCAGCGTTCAAGGCTGAAAAACAGCGGCGCGGTTGTTTACCCTGCGCGTGGCCGCGGCAGTGCTGACGCGGCGTTCTGCCGCCGCCGCCGAAAACAGCGCCACCGGCATTTAGGTCGTCGCTGGCGGACGCGACTCCCGCCCGCTCCCGGACAAAAACAACAACAACAACAACTGCAGATGCTGTCGATTGGAGCGACGGGCCGGTGGTGGCGATAATCCATACCGGAGCGGGACACAGGCGGCTATGAACTCGCTACCAGTCTCCCAGTGCTCTAATAAACCCCCGGCATTAGATTCGGGTGGCGGGTGGCAGGCCAGGGGCCGCTACATCGAGGGGGGAGGCGGCAGACAAGAGGGAGGAAGCCTTTGTCCACCTATCCATGCACTTTGTCTGCAAGATAGAGTATGTAGAGATATAGTATGCAAGATAGAGCAGATAGGAAATCATCATCCTAATTAGGAGGTTTAGGTGGCGCCGACAACGCAGGTCATGTGGCTAGAGTAGATAGGGAAGTGCAATGTTTTGGTCGTATTTAACGCCGCTGCACCATCATGAACATGGCCAAAGAGAACACAGGCATCCTTGAACTAGACAATCCAGGCGATATTCTCAGTCAAAAGTGGGAAGAAGTAGCCCCATAGTTTACGGGCGTGGGGGGAAGGGGGTAGCTTCCTCCACCCTGGTTGCAATGTCGCTACCGGTAGGGCCAGGCCAGGGTTTTGCCTAGAGTGAACCGCAGACTAAGTAGAGCGTTCGCAGACTAAGAAGCAGTTCAACTGTTATAAACAGCATAGATCCGGGGGCAGTGCAGCCGAGTCATCGCTCCAGACTCTTCTCTCGCCTATACTTCCTATTAACCAGCCCTGGCGGCCTAGCACGTTACCCCCGAAGCCGTTAATCCGTGACTGCCATGTATGAACTGAGTTCATGTGGGCCTGAGCTCAACTATCTCCTTTCCAGACACCATAATTTGCCGCACTGCACATCGATAGCGCATTCGCCACGCGCTTCGCCAAGCGCTTCTCCGCACGGAGTCAGGATCGCCTCAAATGATGGCGTCCTACCGGCAGAGGTAGACTGGGGCATGACCAGCGGTCTGTCCGCTCGCCCTGCCACCTGGCGGCCGGTACCACAACTACGTCTTTCGTAGTTTTTTTTAGTACAGGATTCAACCCCGCCGACCAGTTCGCAAATATGCTCGTGCGATTTTGGGAAACCATATAATAGCACATTTGAAACAAAGCATGAACAAGTGAGCATAATATCAATATCCGTCAGCTATAAAATAAGTTAATGCGAGGATGGAACAGCCTTCATAGATTTCCCCGTTGTGCCAGTATAAAAACACACTAGATATCCTTCTAGCTGCATAAGCTGCGATGTAGGGAAAAATGTGCATATAACACACAGTGCCCTATTGCGCACTTTCGCAATGACATGCCTCCAGATGACGGAAAAGAACAAGTTGAGTCAGATGAAATTATTTCCGGGCTCCGTGGTCCCGTCATCATGCGTGTGTAATCAGGCAGGTTTATAAGTTTGTCACAGTGGTGATTTTTGTAGAAACATTATTTTCTGAATGCTACGAAAAATGTCGTCCTGCTATTGGCCTTCAGTCCGATGACTTCTGGGGAATTTTCATATTCAACCCGCACACCGTTGTCTTGTGGCAGAGAGAAGGGAAAGGAAATTTATGTTGATTCATGAAGGTAAATACCTTATACGCGTTTTGAAGCATCATTTGAGCATTGGTCCTTTTAACACACACGGTGTAGGTTTCTTATCACTTAGATGCTGATTTGGGCCTACTTTTAGGCGGGAAGTAATGCTATTCAGAAATAAAGAATTGATGAATGCAGCCAACAGCCATTTTTGGCTTCACCATGTCGCCGGTTTCCCTAACCTTGCTTATATTTGGATGTTAGTGATTTACAAAATACTACGGTTGCCGCATGGTAAAAAATAGTTCCTGACGCCGTAACGTGGCAAAAAGAAAAAGAAAACGTTAAAAAGAATGATGTGCGTCTACGTATAAGACCATGATGTGCATTTGCTCCTGTATGTGGTGTAGCTCTCAGCTGTGAGTTGCGGTTTTATTACCGCTGCACTACACAGCGACAGCGTCACTGAAGGGAAAATATGACTCCACTCAGGGAACGATAGGTTACAATCCACGGGAATCTAAAACACTAACCGCATCCTAATCACGTATGCTGGATTTTTGGAATCTGGTACCGGCTAAGCTATTTTGGTTGAACTTCTCAACGAAAGTAAATATTAAGTGTCCTTACTTCAGAGATCTGGGTGTACGTTGTAAGACACCTAGGTCATAAATACGCACAAATGCAGACCTCGGGGACAGCATTTAACTTACAGCCAGCAATGCAAATAACTATGGATTTCACGTTCATATTAAAGATAGGCACTTGCATGACAGAGGATCTAACAAAGTTTCATCATCAGATAAGGACGCGTTTTCACGATATTACGACTGTTGATGATTGCGTGCGTAATATGGGCACCTTCGCTATATGGGTACTGCCGGAGGCTATGGGAAGCCCCTGCGGGGGTAGGTCGGGAGGGTGTGCCGAGTTCGTGTGCTTCTGCAGCTCTCGCGAGCCGTCGTACTGCAAGAGAAGCATGTAATGCTGACAAGCTGTGCTGCACAGAACACGGGGGTTCCCTTCAGGTAAATGCTCGAAACACTACTCGGTGAGCTGCTGACATAATGGGGTAGTTAAACACTTCCTGGGGAAAAATAAAAACTGTAAAAACACTCGTCTTGACTGCAGTTTGCAACGTAAAACGATACAGCTCTGTGTTGCAACGGACAACTGCACATCCGGGCCTGTTAACGTTGACCGTGCAACGCTAATGAGCATGACACCACTGCCCCACCGTACATGACGGCGGCGTTTTGCGTGACGCAGGCTAATTCGCCGCGCAGCATATACACTCATATCGCATTCTGCGAGCATCAACTTTGCTGCAGCGGTGTCAGGCTCTCTGTAATGACGGCTTATCGCGACAGAGCGAAATAACTTCGAGCAAATAGATGCAAAAGACCAGCACACACAATACCTGTAGTATCTCCGGGTCTCGGCTGCGCAGCTTTCTCTCTCTACCACGCAATTCCGCTCCAGCACTTATGAATCTCCCCTCACGCACGCGAGCGGCGACGCACTCCCCCTCTCACGAGCGACCAGCCAACACTGGCTGGCGCGGCGGCGGCCGGTGCCCGATTTGGCCGGTGCCGGGCGGCGGCGGAGCTGCGTCTGTTTACAAAGCGGGCGCCTGTTTACCGCCGCGGCGCCGGCGCTGGTCCGGCCGCCGCTGTTGACTTGTTTATCTAATGGCGTGTCATGTGGCGCGCCGCGCCGCAGTGCGACGCAGCCGGCCCCGCCGCGATACAACGGACCTCGTCCTGTGATAAAATATATCAGTGAGCGATGGGTGAAACACTTGTGGGGGCGTGCTGGCTGTTTTTCTGGCTCAGCTTTCAGTTTGGTTTAATTTGAATTCGAATGTATGTGCACCATGTCTTAGCAGTTCAGGCTGTCTGGAATAAGCTGTCTGTACGCTGTCTGGGCAAGAAGGGACAGATATGAACTCCACTAGCTATGAGCTTAGTTTTACATGTTGACCTCGATAAAAGTAGACGTGTTTGCTTCTTCTTTTTTAGTTGTTTACGTTATACAATCCATATGGAACAGCATCATGGGTGCTGCACTGAAAAACTGTCCAACACACGGAGGCAGAACACAAGACACTGCAGGCCCACCATGCAACTTCAGACAGTGTGACAGTGTGCTTTTACTTAGTGACCCCTATGTTGAATAAATAAACCGGGACAAACAAATTAAAAGTGGTATGCAAAGCAATCAAACCATTTTCAAGAGAAGCGATTCGGTTCTACGGTCTGGGTCTGACCTATAAATGCAAATGCAACGGCTTAAGTGAATATTTTATAACCAAAAAGGTGCAGCTCACCCCAAATGAGCTCCCGAGGAATCTGCAGCCCGGTGTTCAGCCCGCTAAAGGCAATTTGTCAACCAATCGTGACTATCGACCACAGAGGCATTGACGTGCCAAAGAATGCATTGGGTCATGACCCTGGTGACGGTGGTTTTACGCGCCTAACGAGGTATCTAGCAGCCGGCTCTGATCGCCACTGGACGACACCGGACCGCCAGCCGGCTGGGTCACTGTCCACGGCGGCTGGGCTGGTCGCGGCAGCACCGCCACTCATCGCCACACAGTCAGGCTGGTCGCATCCGCACACTGGCAGCATGTTGCAACACCCCACGCGCTCTGCTCAGCCTCAAACCGCTGCTTTCGCAAGTAACTTGTTTTGCAGTGCGCTGCCAGCATTGCGCTACTGCTTCTTCCAAATGTGCGTGCTTTCTGGCGTTGCAAATATGCAGTAAACAGAGCTTATATAATGTGTTGGCACATGTTTACATCGAACTTAAACACAAATGGTTGTTTTGCCAAATTTCCTAACCGCTTAATCGCTGGGATATTTGGGGTCATTAGCCCCGGAAACGGATTTATTGCGAATCTTCGGCACTGGCCGTTGCGATTGCTTATCATAACTATTCAGGAGGCGCATCGAGGCCCTCGCGAGAACTCAATTACATACAGTTTTAAATCGTCATCGCAGCCCCAAAAATCTCCCAACAACGCGGAGCTGACGACGCCGTATAACCCGGCAGCTGGTGCGTCGATAAACCCCAGCAATTCGTATTATCGTCACCGTGGTCCTTTTCGCGCAGTGTACAATAAGTTGGGTGGGTATCGTGTTGGTGCTCATTTTACAAATTGGTTTCCTGAAAGGAAACTAGACGGGTACGTTCGACCCTTGAAACAAGACATGCATTAGAAACAACTCTTGAAAGAAGACATACATTATAAGCTGCAAATTAACAATATATATATATATATATATATATATATATATATATATATATATATATATGGGCAGCAGCCTGAGGCGCTGCGGCTTAACATTAGCAGGGAGGGCGCGATCGTCGTTTCCATAACCCAGCTCAATGGCTTCCTGAGCGGATAACAGAGCATCCGAATCGTCTGAGTGCAATATTTAACACTCCGGCCTACAGCACTCCAGCAGGTTCAACAAATCGCCGAGAAATTAGTCCAGATCCAGCGGCATTACATGCCGACCAGCAGCATTCATCGGAGAAACGGCCGCGGACGCAAAATACGAGCGGAGGTCGCCGGCAATATCGGAGGCAGGCGCCGACTGTGTAAGATATCTGGATACCCGGGCAGCGGCGCGGCGCTCGCATACACCGGTCGGCTCGCTCGTCCGTCAATGCACATTTGGCTCTTTCAATAAGGGGGCGGGCCGAAGACGACGCCGGCGGGCATAAAACCAGTAATGGCCAGTTACCCGGCCCGGACAGGGCCGCCGTGGTTTATGGACCAATCCCCGGATACCTATAACAAATCTCAAGAAACGCCCCGCACGATTATTGCCACCGTCCAAACTGCCGTCAGATTTTCCTCGCTCCTGGCTGACCATTGAACTTAGAAACGCGCATCGCTGAGAGCCGAATTAAAACACTGGCCTCTCGAACTTAAAAACGGGTTTTCAAGTTAAATCTAGCCATTGTCAGATACAGGAGCAGCTTTTGGAGGGGGCCAAATCAACTTTTTTTGGGGAGGGGGCTAAATTAATAAAGGGCTAAAAATTTGGTCCTTTTGGAGGCCAAAAGATGCTTTATTTCATTATATTTTTGCTTTGGAGGGGCCACGGCCCCTTTGCCCCTCCCCTCCGCCACTGAATCTAGGGCAAATATAAATATTCCAGGCATGATTTCCCCTTGGGTCGTCGGCAGACAAAGGAGTACCGGCGCCACTGCTCAGGCCACCCTGTCTGATCCTTTCCCCCTGGCGTCGGCAAATGTTTACCGTCGGTCCCGTCGCATGCCGGTTGATTATACGGCTGCTTTGTTTGTTAACTGGCGCCGACTTTTGTGCAGTCCGGGGCCGTATCACGTGATCGTGACGTCATCGGCAGACACTGACGCCGGCGGAAGGTGAGGTCAACACGGTGAGCTGTTGTTTGTCGTGGTCCTTTTTATTTGTTTCTTTTTTGCTCTTGTCAGGAGAAATTCAGACGCGGTGTACCGGTTTTGTGCTACAGAAACATCTGCGATTGGTAGACGAAGTATGATTATGATGCAAACCATAAGCTGTGTGTGTTGGTAGGTACCCTGGCCGATTTTCAATAAAATAATTTGAGCAAAAATGTTTGTAGTACCATATATATATAACAGGTTTCCCTTTTAGTTACCTTTGTGCTTGGTACAAATTTGAGGGGCGGAAAATATTATTTCCTAATCCACTGTACAAGATCACTTGAACCCCACATCATATCACGGATTTCGCTCTCATCGATGGTATGATGAGTTGCCACAGAAACAAAGTTTTACTATAGGTCTACCAAATGTCTAGCTGGATTTAGTGGTGGATCCAAGGGGATGGGCCAACAGGGCATTTTCCCCCAAATGAAAAGTTTGGAGCAAAGCCATGTACCCCCCCTCAAAGCTGTCAACCTCCTTTTTGTCCCGGCTCCACTTTTTGTCCCGGTAAGACGGCTAAGTTTTTAGTGTATAAGCAAGGTTTTGGTGCTTCAACTGAGCCAGTCAATTTCAAGCAGAACCAGTCAACTTCAGTGAAAATATTGGACTTGGTCCTCTTGGTATTTAAAATCGTTTTTGATTGAATGATCAGCAGCAGCCTTGGGACTTTACGAAACGCCGACTGATGATGTCATGGTGTCGCCAGCGCTCATCCTGTCGGGAGGGCATATGTGGATAGGAAAGACAGAACACCCGCCCGGGGAATTAAACCCGGGTTAGCGGCGTGGAAGTCGAATGCTCTTCCCCCACGCCACGCATACTTTGAACAAACGATCTTTTGATAGCCAAAATAAGTATATTGTGGTCACACCTTTTACCCCGTAACGACTTTTTTGCTTTTCGACTTGAGCTCACCGCCCCCCCGAATCTACCGTCTAGTTAAATTGTGGCCAAATCTTTGGCCGCGTGACGTTTTTTCTACTTTGGTTCCCCGAACCTACCGGCTAGATCCGCCACTGGCAAACAGACCACACATCAAAGATCCACACATATAAAACAGTCCACATTGAACCCTTAAGATTTGTGATAACCACGGCAATTGACACAAAAATTCCTGCCGACGGCTTTCCGGAAAATACTGAGCCTTGTTCGTGCTTTGAACAAACCACGAAAAGTAAAGTGAGGTGCGGACCGTATATGTCGTGACTTTCGGTCAAACACGAGGCTGTTCCACATGTATACTTAACCGTACTCTTCCGCCAAAGCGCAAGCGGTTGGGACTATTTCCTGCAAAATGTAAAGTTAAATGTCAAATACCTGTCAGGGCAAAAAACGAGCCTGGCTTACACGAACGTTCAGGAATCCTGGGCGTCTGCATCCGCCAGCCTTCTCCCTAAAACAGGCCAGCGGTCAGCACCCACACTGGCTGAGCTCGATCGGGCGATCAAACAAATAGCCCCAGAAGTGTCAGCAAAACATGCCCGAAAATCCATTTCAAACACCCGGGGTGGTATTTCCAGCCAGAGAGCGGTGCCGTCGTCGGTGGTTGGCGCGGTTGGCGGGCCCCGGCTGGTGGTGTTTATGGACGACGCGGCGCCGGCGGCGATTCCTGTTTACCCGCCCCGTAAACGCCGCCCCTTGCAACGTTGCACCCGGCGCGTGCACTGTTGATCGGTCGCCGCCGCCGCTGTGTATGTTGCAGTCAAATATTAGCGGGCGGGCGCGGGAGGCGGCAGCGTGCGGTAAACAGGGGTGCCAAGCTACGGACGCCGAGTGCGCGCCGCGTACCCTCTGCTGCTGATGCAGCCCGTCAACACGTTCAACCCCCTCTCAGGTGTTTACCTGGAAACTTCCGCCCACCGAGATGGAGCTAACCGGGGGCTCTGCCATTGGTTGGTCGAGTTCTTTGAATTTGATGAGATGGAAAGGTTCACAGAGCATACGCCGCAGTAACGGGAAAGGAGATTTTATAAGTTTTTGTCTCATAATTTGAATCATTTTGTTTAATTGAGGCAAATAAATCTGACACGTTCAGAACGGAAAATAAAAAGTGTGGGTGTAGAACGAGGGGTTAGGCTACCGCAGGTCACACAAAGTAAAAGTCTTCCTATAAATGTCGGCGGCTGGTAAAGCCATGCCAGGACCGCTTTTTCATTGCATAATTCCATACACATATTTATTGTGCACCCAGTCCCTGGCCATGGAGTTTTTTTCGTCCGAGGCAGATTTGGCATAATAAGATAAAAATATATATATTACCCTGTTTATGTTGTAAAAACAAATCAGGCAAAGCATATTTTCATTTCGTCCTAACCAACACCATAGGGCGCAATGGCAGGCTCCGATCAGATATCATGAAACAAATTCAGATGAGAGGAGCCTAAACCCGTAAATTTCGATAGTGATGAATCAGACTCGTACATCACACTATGTGCTTCCCGTGAACTTACAGATGTTCTTAATACATGTAAATATGTTCCATCATAACCGGACTTAATCCCTAATATAATGTTGCAACACCACTCAGATTATTATCTATTCTTATCCTCTCTCTCCTTGATATTTTCAATAGGACGTGGATCAGAAGCGACTTTCCGGAGCATGGGAGGAGGCGGTGATTCTCCCTTTTCGGAAGCCAGCGAAGGACGGGAAAACTCCGGATGACTTTTGTCTTATCTTACTCACATTGTGCGCCGGATTGTTTTCTCTCGAAAGGATGGTAAATACGCGCTTCCTGTCGCTGCTGCAAAACTTATCTCTAATGCTCAGTGCAGATTTTGGCAAAGCCGAAGTACAGTCGACCATGTATTGGCAGTTGATGCAAGAATACGCGGGGGTTTCATGAGAAAGCACCATGTTTTCGCTGTATTCTACGATATCAAGCACGCCTATGATTCCACATGGAAGCCTAGTATTTTTTTAATGTTGTTCAGACCTGGGATACGAGCTCGTATGGAGTGGTTTATTTCGAATTTCCTAAACTGTAGATTTTTTCGTTTTAGAATAGGCAATACGCTGTCAAACAAGCATTTTCAGGAAAAAGGCACGGCCGAGGGACCTGTGTTATCAGTGACAATATTCGCAATCCCTATCAATGACGCCGCAAACGGTCTCCCTTCAAATGTTCATACCGCACTGTTAGCTGACAATTGTATTATGTGGACCACATCATCCTCCACCGTTGCTTCGCAAGGATGACCGCAGATCGAGGAGAAGTTCCAGCAATGGAATGGGGAAAATGGGTTGCAGGTTTCTACTGATGGGTAAGACAAATCTGCTGATTTCTGCCGGAAAAGAAACCAGTGTGACGATCCCATTCTCACTCTTTAACGACAAGGGATCAACATTGTGAAAGCAGCATGCTTTCTAGTTCCGGTTTAAGCGGAGACTTACCTATTTTGTTCATTTCAACCAGTTTAGGAGGAGGTAACTTAATACCCTGCATATTTTTACAAAAAAAGAACCTAACATGAGTTTTGGAGCCGACCGCAAAATTGCCCTGATGCTGTATAAATCATTAGTCGGATTAAAGCTGGAGTATGGGTGTATTGTGTATGAATCGGGGAAGGCGAGTGCCAAAGAGGCATCGGGCACCCTTCATCACCATGCTTCTCAGGATAATCATACCAGTAATGCGAAAGGCACCTGTTTTTCGCACGCCACTCATGCGAAGCCTCAAGGTGGACGCTAATGAGATGCCCCCACCACTGTGGCAACTCCTGTTACCAATGAAATACGCTTTAAATATCAAGCAGTTTCCCGACCACCCAGCCTGTCCAATACTATTCTCGGAAGTGCTGCAGCGCCACGTCGATAGTAGTACAGATTCGGCACTATGTCCTGGGCTACGGGCATGTGAAAGGTTGAATGAAGCTGACGTCCATCTCAATCACATTGAGACCTACAGCACCCCATTAGTGGAGCCATGGGTGCTACAGGAGGCGAAAATTGGCACGAGCTTGCTTGTAAAAACAAAATATTTGACGCATGATACAGTACGGCCGCTGTACAGACCGCACAGACCGTAGAGACTGGCAGCTGTACTAAACAGCCAGCGCAGGGCTGGGTACCCACCGGGCCAGGTGTGTTATGCTCCGACTGATACAGATAAATCACCAACAAGTCTCCCAAATATGGCAGCATACCTGCGACAACCACACTTACGGCACCAGGTTTCTGGCATTGAAGTCCAACTTAGTGGTATGGTGGTCGGCTGCTGCAAGTTGTATAAGGGAGGAGGTGATTTTCACGAGATTGCATATAGGCCGAACGCAATCACACATTCATATTGCCCTGGCGGTGACGGCCCGCAGGCAAGTCAACGCTGCGGTGAGCTTCTTACTGTTGCCGCGTGTTGACTGTGGCCATGGGCGCCGAAAGCGGGGGGACGGGGGGGGACGCGTCCCCCCTGCTGGCCAACCAGGGGGGGACGTCCCCCCCAAAATTTTTGGTCAATCGTCATTAATGCTGTTAGGTACCGAATATGCTCAAAATTCGACTCCCCCGGTCAGCACCAGCCCGGGTCCGTCCCCCCTGTGAAAATTCCGTGGCGGCGCCCCTGACTGTGGCGGTTTCGAGGCGGAGAGCGCGCGATATCGTCCGGGCACCCCGACTTTGAAGGCTCCCTTGCACGAAACACGGATTCTTTAGATTTCCAACGGATGTTTACTCTTTGGTGGTGTTAATTTAGATATGATTTAGTGTGTTTTGGTTCTAGGGTGCTTCAGCAGCTATATCGCTCCGGATTTTGTGATCAACTCACCTGGTGGGCTAGCAGGATGAAAAGCGCTGCGGTGTGAGTCTGGCATTGCGCATAGGTGCCACATTCCCTCTAAAACCGGGAAACGAGTTGGACAGATATGTACATACATACATTCTCTGGCACCGATGGCCAATGGTTTGTCTGTCAACAGTCAACTGCTAAATAGAACTGGTTAAACAAAGAGTGATTTTCCTTAAAAATGTTTCTTAAGAAAAAAACAAAAGATCATCACGTCGATACTAATTTTTGAATTGGGAAAACTATTTACATTACCACGCAACGTTTACAAGTTGGCGTAGTTTACGTAGCAATTACAAGACCTTTTGGTTTCGGCTGAAGCTCGGCTGAAACCTACTCACCGACTAAAAGGGCGGACTTGCACGTTCTTTAGCGTTTGATCTTCAAGCACTGTATACAGTCTCAGCCCCTTAGACATCTTGCAACCACTCCAAGAGGCATGTACAGAAGCGTGAGCGCAAAAGCCATGAACCGAAAACATTCAGCAATGAGCGGCACTAGCATATAAAAAACCGACAACTGTTCATCTTGATAGCCATCCATCAACACCATGAGTCTTCTCGCCTTCACGAGTGTAACATTTCAAATTTCAGAGGTGCTCGAGCTTTCCTCGAGCTCAGAACAACTCCCTGAATGTCGAACAAATCGCATGTCCAACGTAAAGCAAGTGCTGAAGTCAGGTGAACGTAAGTCCGCAAAAACAGTCAGTTCAAAATATCTGGGGCAGTGGCACATACAAGGGGGCTGAAGCCCCCCAAAATGTCCGAGTGCCGATAGTTGATACATTGGCGGAAACGGGTCTGAGGCAATGGCGAGAGAGGTTCGAGCCCCTCACCCTCTCAATGAAGTCCTGGATCCGCCACTGTCTAGGGGCATACGTGCACTCTCTACCTCGCCTCTATCGGTGATCGTAATTTCAGTCAGCGGGTAAAAAAAACGCACACACCCCTGAACATTTTCAGGCCTTTTCACCCGTGCTGATCTTCAAAAGACTAGTTAATTCGTTCTGCTCGAGGCTCGTTGGGACAATTTGAATCGATCAATTCAAAATCTTAAAGAATGCAAGAAGTTCAATACTGATGTAAACATCTAACAGCTAGAAAACAAAAGCTGTACCTATGTGGGTGCCAAATCTTACCGCTTCAGCGCCCTCAGCCGAAGCTCGACAATAACGAAGCAGCGAACGCGGGCCCGATACCGGCATCCTCCACATCCTGTCTCCTCGCGCTGACTGTGATCAGCATATTTGTGACGTGCGAACAACGCACAAGCCCGCCAATCACCGGCCTCGCACTCAGCCGGCAACCAATCAGCGGCCGCCATCGCCGCAAGCATTCCCAACGCGAATCCCGTAGTGTTCGTTAACCATTTGCTACATGAAAGGTGCGAGCAGGCGTGAACATTTACAAACAATAACTGGTCACTACACAATAATGAACTTACGTTTTGTGTGGATACAGCTGCGAGACAAATTGTCTAATGCATTCAAGTCATTTCACTACCAGTCTGGACCCTTTACGCTACGAGTCATTAAAAGAACACATATTTAAACCGCGCCCCACCGGGGGTCCGGCGCCACCTTCGCCCCACCGGGGGCCATCGATGGCCTCCCCCTCTAACTCCGAAAATATGGGCGTTAGCGCAAATCTGCAAAGTGCAATAGAAAGCTCGCGTGAATTCAGTAAGAAATTACTTCGCATGTTTTAGTGCCCAGGTCAATGGTTTGACCTCCAGAGGTCAAATTAGGTCAAGATCGGCTATTTTCACTCAAATATGCAATGATTAAGCAAACTGGTCATAACTCTTATGTCATTAGAGCTATTGAGGCCTGGTAAAGTTCATTTGATAGGAAATTGCCAGTACTTTTTCCGCTATGTGGAACGTAAAGACCTCCCGCCAGTGGTTTGACCTCCAGAGGTCACCTCGTGACCTAATATGACCTGAGGTCACGAAAGGTCACAAAGTGACCTTGCCGTATATCAAATGAAAGCCAGTGACAAGAAAAACACGATGGTGTTTGTTTCACCGCTCTAGCTTAATTAGGTCAAAAGTTATTGTCAAAATACTGTTTTTGACCTCTGGTGACCTTGGATGACCTTGGAAAAGTCAAAGGGTAAATATGACCCCTGGGATCCGTGAAAGGGTGTAAAAAAACGCTGTTCTGAGCAGTCTGAGTATTTGCAATCATTTTTGTGGCTTTTATATCATGAAACAGGTTTTCCCCATGCTTTTCCAATGGGAGAGGTCGCCTCGTGACCTGACCTCAGGGCACGAAATCGAAAAATCCCGGATATACACCTTGTAGACCCTGGAGGGGTCATGAAGTGTAGGAAGTTTCAAATCGATCGACTTTGAAATGTAGCTCTTACAGAGCTCTAAAGGTTGAAGTGAGGTTACCTTGGTTGACCTCGTCTGGTGACCTGACCTTGGGTGACCCGGGGTAAAAAATTTCAGGGATGATGGGAAAATGATGCAGTGAGAGGTAGAGTCCTCAACCGCGGTGCTGCGCCTCGTTCGTTTTTCTGCTATCCCGGAAAAACCTTAGGGGGCCATCAATGACCCCCGGTGGGGCGAGGCTTAACACTTTTCGGAGTCTTCTCACTGCCATGAATTTGACACTCTGGCCTTAATTGAGTGAATATGTATTCAAATTTTCCAGGAGTAAACATTTATTGTATATCAAGTTACCTCCTAAGGAGTCCACCACCCAAAGTTGTAAGATTGATGCACCAATTAGTACTCCAGAGCACTCGACAGTGCCGGGTCAACTAATGGCAAAAGCAGCATTTCAGTCAACCATTTCCAATTACAAGACGGCCTCTCACAGCGTTCAACGGCCTGCGCTTCAGAGCGGGGATCAACACTTAGCTACATAGTGCGACATCCCTGACCTCTGCTTCAAACGGTTAACTCTAACCGGTACAGTAACATGAAGGCCTAAACATCGTTTCCAGAGGGGTCAAGAAGAGCAGACTCACTGTTTAGTAGTGTATAAGTCATTCAGTTGGCAGCTCCCTGTTCTGAGCGGGGCTAGGGAGGATGGGTGTGTGAAAAGACAAGAGCTGTCTGCAGTGATGCTGGAGACCGACTCATCAGACTACACCAGTAAGCTGGTTCTGCAACGTGAATACTAGTAGGCGAGTGTATAGTTAAGACAGAACAACTGGTGGGAATATGTGACGTCAGGGACGAATGCCAGTCAATCGCATTGAAGGCGATGTGCTGCAGCACACAGGAACAAAGGTGTCTGCGCGCCGTGGTTGCAGTGTACTGACTGCTGAGCTATACAGGCAGTAATGTGCAGCATCAATATTTCACTGGTAAAACAGTGGCAATTAACACCAGCAAGCAAGACAAATGAAACACGGAATAACACATATTGCACTGCTTCCCTCGCTCAGCTCCCGGCCTTTTTGCTCGAACATTTGTTGGCGCCCATCTGAGAGGATGGGTGCCCGAGAAGACAAGAACTGTCCGCATCACCACCGGAACGGAGGAAGAATATCACCAGTGCGGAACGCATCGAGAAAGTCAAATAAATAAACAGAGGGAGCGGCAAATGTGAAAATGCCTTTTCTAAGCAGTTCTGTGCAAAATACGCATTTTTAAACATTTTTACGATGATTGTACGAAAGAAATCGAAAATGTGAATTATTTAATCCTCGGGATGGGGGACTTCTGCTGGCCAAAAAGTGACTCTGTGTAAAACACAATGTGTTGCATATTCTGTCTGCATGGCATGGCTATAATTCAATTTTCGATGCAAGTAAGAGAAGTTTAAAAGTCGTCAACATGTATCATCATTAGAATTCTACCATTGTAAAAACGGATAATCGAACAATGATATCACATTATCATCAAACGATTAGATCACGAAACAATTAGCCTCGCACCTTTGCCGTCACTTTTGTATGCTGATACGTCCGCTTTTTACCCCAAAAATTCAAGTATAAATCCACACTCTCAGAGAGTTAAACAATAACAAAGTTCAATTTGTTTGGGCACGGACGAGCAAAAAAACGTTAAAATATTTTCCACCGGTACTGTTTCTTATTTCAAATTCTCAACACGCTCAAAACACCAGACCCCTTACATCAGCCCCTTTGCACCAGGCCCTTTATTCCAGGTCCTTTTCATACCAAATTTATCAAGTCAAACCTATAAGCCCTCTACAAGGCTTCATGATTCATTGCCGACCCTGTAAATCCAAGTATGGCCCTACTATGTCCATCACAGGCCAGCTGATGCCATCATGGGTCATCAGAACGCGACCTCGTGTCACCAGCTACCATCACACGTCCCTACTCAGGATGAAATACATCCCTCCACCAATAACCATCACATACTAGGTGTCGCCTCCTCCTCCCTTGGCGACTGAAACTGCCCGCTGTCTGTTACCTGGTAACGAGCTCTGGCGCCGTGGCACACCGACCGTCACCTCCAGAGAGGTGAGAACATTTCTACCTGGGTGTGGTGCGAAACTATACCCGGTAGATTTGGACCTTGTGTGATATATTCAGCAGAATTGGGAAGTTAAACAATCGCGAGTTTTGTCAAACTTTCAGAGCTCATGCAGCAGTATGTTCATGTTCGGATGGTAAGAAGTTCAATAACACCGGTGGGCCTAGATGCAGCGACGACACTGAACCCTCCGGGAAGCACCGTTCTAAATCCAGTTTCGGCTGCAATTGCACTCCTATCCTCCCACTGGCGCGCTGTGCTGCTAACTAGGTGTTTAAAACAGGCTCCGCTAGTGCCATCAAAGGCGGGGGATTAATGACAGACTGTCGAATCTGCAGCAATCGCGCTTATTTCCCAAATGTGCTTTGCGTTAAGTCGAGCTGGAAAGGGAATCAGGCTTGGCACGGATGGCCTGATTACTTTCATTGATGGTAAGGGCTGCCATGAGCCGGCATTGCCGTAAAGTTCCAACTAGGATGGAAACTTTTGGCTTACCAGCTCAATCTTTCTGCTTGCTAGCAATATATTTTTGGCGGTAGTAAGATGAGGTGTGTAAAATGATCAGAACAATGAGCACCAAGCTGCAAGATATTATCTGTACAACGCTCCGAAATAACGTCAAGTTAGCCATGATCCTTCAAATACACTTTTTTCGAAAAAATAACCCTCTAGATTTTTTCCTCCATCCATAAGAAGAAGACCCATAACATTTTTGTTTAGAGTGTCCAGTAGCGCACCTAAGGGGGTGGTAGCACCCCCCCCCTGCAACTGCAACGCTTCGACAACGCTACTGCAACGCTTCGACTCCATGAGTGTCGCCCCGACATGGGTTTGGTAAGATTCTCAACCGCCCCCTATCGGGAGGGTTTCAGGTGACAAGGCTGTAACCGCTCAGAGAAACTGTCCGGCCCTGAGCCACAGACCTGTGGCTCCCAAGACAGGAGCTCTGCCACTGAGTCAAGTGTCTCTCTTTCAGATCTGGTCAATGCGTGGTTCTTCGTAGCACGGAACTCGCAAGTTAGTCTTATTCTTTCCTCCCAAAAAGTTCTCTGGAATTGAAGAACCAGCTTCTCCGAGTGAGTCAGAGCTCTGCAAATATCTCCCCTAGTCTAGTTAAGATGATCAAACTGCACCCACTATTCCCCATGAATTTTCACGAGCTCTAGCACGAGGTGTCATTCTCCGCGCTCCCGTAACCGCTGGGTACGACCACCCCGCACTCTCAGCCACTAGAAATTGCCCTCAGGCCGATCTCCGTGTCGGCAGCACCTCAGCCTGTCCCCAGGGGCCCAGCTGGTCCGCTGCTAATCCCATCAACTGACCTGTGAATGGTGACGCCGTTTGAGGGCAATCGCAGTGGACACCGGAGACGGCTGTCTACTGGCGCACAGCTCGGCTGGAGACGGCTGTAGCGACGTCGGGGGACGGTTGTTATAGCGACGCAGGGGCCTACCGCTGCACAGCTCGCCTGGAGACGGCTGTTATAGCGACGCAGGGTTCTACCTCCGTACATTTCGGCGCTAGTAGGAAAATTGCTGGGGATAAATCAACGCCAAACCACACAACAAAGCGACAGGTTGATTGGTCAAATTACATCCTTATGTCAAATCAGGCTTCCTCTGTTGGGCGGTTTCGAAGTGAGAGCCACCAGCGACTCAACAAAAATAGCCTGCGTTGATGTATTTTTGATGTGGGGTGGCAGAGGACGCAACAATGAGCGATTGGTCATAGACTTGCAAGTGGAGTTATGTTTACAATTCTCGAAATGTTTTCACAGGCTTTTGTATCTTAAATCAAAATGTAGTTAGGCTTCTTACGAACGACTAAAACAATACAAAGTTTCCCCCTTGCTGACAAGCTTCTTGTCGAAGACTTCTTCAAATTGTTTGGATCTCTGTTTTCGGAAGTGTTTGTTACCTTACTGTAGCACCAGCATTTGTTGCCATTCGTCAGAATTGCTCTTTCTGTGACTGAATAACGTTGGCCTCCGGAGATATCCTTATTCGTTACAGATTCTAGCTAAATTTATTGTTTTTGACGACTAGAGTTTGCTTTCAGCTGTGATCCCTCACCCGCGATTCCGATGATCGGATAATCGGACTCACATAATCAGGTTTGTGATTCAGGCATAAGATCTTTGTGCAATCAAGTTTTTTTACCTTTGACTGCTGGATATTGTTTAAAATTTGTTTGTTTTGGAAGTGTTGTTGACATATTGACATTTTGGACGTGTCCTCGATATCAGCGTTCGGAGAAATCTGTCGATCTCTTCTCTGTGACTGGACAACGGTGACCTGCTGGAACTTCATTCTTCTCTGCAGTTTCTAGTTGATTTGAGTGCTTTTGTTGACCGAACTTGCTTCAGCTGTAACCCTTACACACAACTCAGATTATAAGTGTCACCAGATAATGACAGCATACCACCAAAATAAAAAGGATACAAATGCAACATCGCTGCACTCCTATAATTTCAGCTGATTAATTTTCGAGGTAAGGTGAAGCGACACTAGAAACCAAAGATATGACAAAAACAGTGTACCTACAGTGTTCCACGGGCTGCATGTTAAACTCCAAAGGCGTTTGAGGTCAGAAATAAAGTTGGGAGTTTGTTCTGTGTCTTTTCATGTTTGCCTATGGATTTGTCCCAACGTGTGACTAGACCTAACTCTGACAGGGACAACGGTGTGTTACCGGATACTGGAGTGGTGATGTATGTGTGCTTGTTATCCTGCGCCTGAATTTGCACTTTTCCAGTCCTGAAACCTTGGTATGGTGTCCTTTTATAGTTCCCAGCGTCATAGTCATGACGGTCGAAGCCAAAAAGGGTAGCCCAGCGGATATCGCCAATCTCCTTTTGAGGTGCTTAACAATTTTTATATAATATTCAGTTCCGGAAGATATGCTCTCATATAACAAACCATGAACTACTGATAGAAAAACAGGGTGGCTACCGACCGGGACACGGAACACGATTCCAGCTATTCTACCTCACACACACCCTTTACGAATATCGTGACAAAGGACATGACCAGACATTACTCTTCTTGGACAAAAGTCGCTACTTCGATACGATCTGGCACAAGGGGCTCCTCCACAAACGCAAACACGAATTTGAACTTGATGATATCCTCCCTTGGCTTCATTCATACTTGACTGACAGAAAACAGCGCGTACTCATCGAAGACTTTCACTCCTCAGTGCTAACTTTGGACGCAGGCTGTCGCCAGGGGTCGGTTCTTGGGCCCCTGCTTGCGCTTCTCTATATCAACGATCTTTCAAACAAAATAGAAGACAAAATCCTATTTTTCTCCGATGATACTTTATTTGCTACTCATAAGCCCAGTAACGTTCAAAATGTGGAACTATCAATCCAGAATGATTTGATCAAGTTCTAGCATACCTATGGTAAGGATTGGCTCATCACATCTAACTCAACCAAGACAACACAGCAAACTTTGTCACACAAAAATTACCAGCAGTCTCCAAATTTGTGTTTGACTCTCAACCAGAACCAGTTGAAAAAGTCACAAACATTTGGGAATGACCTTTTCCCAGGACCTCCGATTCAATAATCATGCAAATGAAATTATCAAAAACCTCAATGATACCCTCAGATCCCATTACCCCATAGCACGGTACTTTCCCAGATATACCTTAAATCAGATTGTCAACATGGATGTTCGACCTGGTATCTTGGTTCGACCCTACTTGGACTACTGCGACTTCATCTATGACAGACTGCAGACAGCTGACGACACAGAACGAATGTAGGGCCGCGAGACTAGTGGGGCACTTCAAAGAAGCAGTACGGAGAAACTAAGAGCAGGGCTTGGATGGACATATCTTCAAACTCGACATTACAGTCACAATTTTCACACCTTGTGCCATTCCACCGAAACCATCTACATATGAAACATTTTTCCAAACAAAGCAACATCGTCAATAGGCCTATTCGAAATGCAAACCAAAGAAGCCTACAAACTCTAGAAAAATATATAAGATACATTACTGTTACAATAAACAACTGCTATTTCAATCCAAAAACCACTACAAATGCGGAACACTCCCTTTAAAGAGAGTGTCCAACTTTTATAATGGATTTTGAACTGAGATAACAGTTTTGTAGAGCGTGTTGAGAAACCACTATTGACATATTCAATTTCACCCAAAGCTCTGGATATAAAATTTCCGCCAGCTTTAAAGTCCAAAGTAAAGGGGCTTATTGGCTTATTTCAAACCCTGAAGGAATACCTTCCATATGGTAGCACTAATCTGATTGGTCGTAAGCCCTGAGCCTCACCCACTCGCTGAAAATACCGTGCTATCGAGTGAACCAGCATGTAACTGCCTGTGAACCGAAAGCCTCGGGCAATTAAACGTCCAGTCAATGTAGTTGGGCCAAATTGCGCCCAATGGCTGCAACACACATCACATCGCTCCTCCCCGGACTTGCCAAAACAAGTATCAATTGTTTTTGTCAAAATTGAACTCGGAAATCGTTTATTTACACCAGAAATGTGCATTATTGTTCGACTACTCAATAAACAAGGCTACCGCAACGACATCTGACGTTCAGTTTTTGCACCAGTACTTTTGGTACTGCACACAAATTGTGTCATGTGGAAACGCTGTAAATGGGCTTTTACAGCGGGTCTTTGATCAATATTTGGGATTTCACTGATTATTAAAACTGTCATTTTGATGACGTCACTCATTGTTAGAAAAGAGGATATATTTATGTTTTTAGCCCGTGAAAGAGGGGAAAAATGTTGTTTCCTGATTTTCAAACCTCTCTTGTTCTTAAATTATTCTTTGTAGAATTTCGACAAAGTCGTCCATTCCCTTTACGAGGAGAGTGAGCCAGAGCGTTGTAAGAGGGCACCTGTTGACAAAAGCGTAGCTCCGACCGGGCCATCTGTGTATGTGTTTATGTCAGTCCGACACATCGCCATCCAATCACACCCCCTCTTCAGCCCCCCCCACCCACCCCCGTCCTGCGGCACAGCCGAAAACACGTACACAAAACGCCAGACGCCAGGGAGCACGGCCTTTGAGTTTATAACTCCAGCTTTAAAACCATAGCTATATCACCCAGGCAAGCTTTTGAAAACAGGAGAACGTTTTCAGAGCTGATTATATTGCTCTCTAGCTGTCCAGCGCATCGAGTCTCAAACTCCAGCTCTGTTGGCACGCGTCGGAAGAGACCCAGTATCGGTCTTCGGGCTGGCCGTTTCCGCTGCTGCTGTGGGTGAATCACTACGCCGCCTCTGAGAACCCCGCACTCCGCACCGTTGTTTACTCTAAGCTGGACCCTGTTTGGCAGCGGCGGCGGCAAAACACGACCGTATTGACGCATGCTATCCGGCCTGGCTGTTGTTATTTTGCCGTGCGCCGCGGTGCAGAGCGCTGCAAACGCTGCCAAAATACTGACGCAATCCCGTCCGGACAACACGCCACGGATTAGCGGCGTGTTTGCATCCAATAATAGGAGCGACTAACCCCTCAAAACCGCGCTCACATCGGGAACACGAGTTCGGCATACGGAGATACCTACAAAGTAACATTATATATCAATTGCTACCAATCATTTGTGAACTCACAAATTGGGTACACATATTTTTGTTTTTAGAAAAGTCGCCCAGCAATTAAATGGGCTGATGGTTTAAATCATGCCTTGGAAATGTTTTCTAATTTATGTTCAGCTTCCGACCAGTCTGCGCTCAGCTCTTCTGCATAGTTTGGGAAACTTCCAAGAGATCCCAGCACAATGCAGTCACTCGAGGAGACTGGCGTTGCTAGGGGTTGCGGACACAAATACGCAAATAAGAAGTTCGTGCCTATGGCTTAAGTGCGTACGCAGAAAACGTATAACTAAAGTCTAAAGTACGTTTCGCGTGAGGACGTAGGGTAAAATATTGACTAAAGGAAGTGCTTATGGAAAAAGTTCTTGCAGTAGTAAAGTAGGTAGGTTAGGTAAAATGTTCCTAATGCCAAAATACTTACGGATAAAGTTCCTGAAGGAAGTGTTAAGAACGTACGATAAAATGTTCGTAACAAAAAATTAGGTAAGGATAAAACTTGTACGGTATAAAGTACGTGAGGTAAAATGCTCGTTATGGAAAATGTAGGTAAGGATAAAGTTAGTGCGGTATAAAGCATATCAACGAAAATTTTCAAAATGGGAAAGGTACCTACGTAAAACCTACGTAATGGAAAAGTAGGTACCATTGACAGGCAACGAAGCTCACCCCTTTGGTTGGGCACAGCCAAATGTACCTTGGGCGCAGCCCACCCAGTCATTAGATCCGATAAGGCCGGAAGTTCTAGTAAATTAATACGCATTGCTCAATCTGTTTCAATCTGAATTAAATTACTGCGTGATGTCTGACATGAAAATAGATAATGTAGGAGTGAAAAATAGAGGGGCAAAATTGCACATTACCAATCTTTAAGATGTATGTATGTACATATGGGCTTACGCTAATGACACTTTCTATACTGTATAATCTTCGTCCACCCATTTGGTGCCTTGCAAGTACAAATGCTTGGACCATTGCCCAGATTGGACTTCATAAGCTTAAATACGCTTGTACATGCGTGGAATCCTCTTTTAATTGCAGAAGCCGACAACATATACGGCGCGATGCAGCAAGAGTATCAGGTTGTTAATATGGTAAATTTTCTTTTCCATTGCTTTTTGTAGCATTAAGTCGGTACTAATTAAATTGCACTCCTCTGAGCCTATATATGTCACCCACGAAAATTTCCAACATTGGCCACAGTCTGCTCCAAACCATTAACTGTGAATGACCGTCTGAGCCATGGACAAATTTCTTGAAAAGAGAGGCACGGTGGAGGACTCATCCTGAGACCAAAAAAAACCGGAGAGAATGTAGGAATAAATGGTACCGCGTCGAGGGATCACTTCAGAGGTAACTAATGCTCAGAAAGAAATGTAAGTTTAATCGCCCCGATGGACTACTTTAGAGGTAAGTCATGATCCCCAATGGAAAGATGCACCAAAGAACATTGTATGTTTTAAAGATTCATCCATTTATTTTTAGGCTCCGTCATACCGAGCATCATATCAGTTGGTATATCCCTGGCATCAATTGCAATATTCACCTCACAGTAGTATGTCTCAGAGAAGAGCACGTCCATGGACAAACACTGTTCAAAGTCGTCTTCTATTCTCATGTGCTTCCCGGAGAACCCTCTGAGAATGGATTGGGGCGTGCGGATCAGCTGGCTACCCCATTCGCTGAGCCAGCGGATGCGGAGCCAGCTGATATATGCCCGCAACACACCTTTGTTGCGTCCAGCGTGTCTGTGTTTGTCGCAGCGTGAGCCGTTCAGTTTATCTCGGGTGAATCCGTTTTATTTGCGGGAAAACGTGGTTTACAAGCTTGGCTGAAACCTTAGGGTGTTCACCGCCAACTCCTCCTTTCTTTGAGGTTGTGATTGTCTGGAAGTTCCCATTGATAGCGCCGGAATCGTCACGAAAATGCCTTGGATGACACACGGTGAGGAAACAGCTAAAACGTGGAATATTTTGCCTTAGGTAAACTAAAAACACTATTTTCGTAAACTTAATCTAGTTTATGAGCTGCCCTACACTTCGCTGGTGACATTCCTCTTGAGTTGCAATTTTGTCATATCTAGGAAACATTGACAGCAACATATTTTTCGTTGACTCAAATATTGTAGAAATGACGCATTTGTCTCACTTTTTCTGAACTACGATGCAGGACTAAGGCTACGTACAGATTCTCACACTTCCTTGGTAGATTCTTAGTAGGTACACCGATTAGAGCAGCGTTGTCAAACCTGTTGAAGCTTGTGAGTGACAATGGGAACCTTGTTTACCTTCAATGCCTAGACATGTAGGCATTCAAGCTCCTGTCAGACAGGTGGCAGCCTTTCAGAGGTTGTAGATCTATAAACTTCGAAGGCTTTGAAGATGAGTCGGTCTTAGCGAATAATGCACTCTCGAGGGCAGCTCGGTGCTGTCAGCTTCAGCAAGGTTCCCGCAAAACGCCTTACTGGTTTGTCTGCGAAGTTTAAGCATCTGGCGTCTCCACGAATCAAACTCAGTAATTGCCACTTGGCTGTTGCATATCACCAAGCAACCTAACTGGTCACGCGGATACAAGTACATACATCTGTAATTTGCCTAAGCGCATGCGCCAACAGCCGATAGAAGGCGTTGTACTTCGTTAACGGCTCCTGATAATAGACTGGGCTCAACGGGCGTTAGGCAATATTAATCACTCACACGTTGTTCTCGACTAAGGAGAGACGAGGGCGAGATAATGAATGATGCGTGACACATCATCTTGACCCATGTTTGGATCCAGCAGGCGACAAGTCGGAGCACTCCTCCTCGATCGACCCACGGCGCCCCCTAAAATGCTCACAGAACCCCCTAAAAGTTCGATGGCATCCCCGACCGGAAATCTTAGATTCGCCTATGTCTTGACTGGCTCATGATTTCAAAAGTCGAAACGAGGATAGAAGGAATGCAAGATATTGGCGATGCTCAAACTCATGTACAGCAAATACTGCGACAAGGGTATGCCTTGGTGAGACGATGGACTTATCATCGTCACCAAGGCTTCATATGAAGAATGCAGGATAAATTGATGAGCCTATGTTCGTTAGTTATACCTTACCACACCTATAGGCACTCTTATCATCATGGTCGAGTCCTCACAAATTGCCTTTAGTCTCGATGTCGCCCTGTCATACTCATTTTTTCAGTGTAGGCAGCTGGTCTCTGCGCCCTTCAGAAATTATAAAGGTATGCCATTTCGGGACAGGGCTCCCACCAGTTACCATTATCTCATCATCTCTAAAACGTTACTAGTTGTCCTCCATTGCGGGAACAAGCGCACGAATTTGAGCATTCTCTTGGGCTTTTCAACTACTTCACAAATTGAATAGACAGACTATTTTGTTTTCGAACAAACACGTAACTAACCACGTCGTTGCATATCGGCAGAGCATGAAATGGCCATCATTTATTATTTCATGCGTTCATGTCATGTGAACACAAGATACATAAAGCTGCACCCGAGCGTGCTGCGTACCAGCCTTGAGCCGCGAGAGCCTGTGATCACAAAACAGGTAAAACACCTGAGCCGCGTGATTTGCCCCGGCGGTCGCATGGAGGGACAGGCAGTCTGAAAGCCACGTCAGCTGCAGAGCCGAATGCACGTCGACTCCGACGACGTCCCATCAATTGATTGCTACCATTATGACGGGTTTGGAACGATGCTGCATTGACTTTCCTAAGCGGCTGGTCTTTTTGTGATCCGGCTGACACCTTTGGGATCTCACCGATCACACTCTCAGCAGTTTGGGTCACCAACCTGCTGAGAACATATGGTCTCAGCAGTTGGTGCGTCGTAAAGTCCCAATGCTTCTCCATCCCACTCAGGTAGGATCATTTCACAAAGGCAGGATCACCCCAAATGGTAGGATCAGCTCACAAAGGAAGATAACCCCAAAGGGCAGAATCATCTCACAAAGCCAGGATCACCCCAAATGGTAGGATCATCTCATAAAGGCAGGATCACGCCAAAGGGTAAGATCATCTCACAAAGGCAGGATCACGCCAAAGGGTAGGATCATCTCACAAAGGCAGGATCAAGCCAAAGGGTAAGATCATCTCACAAAGGCAGGATCACCCCATGGCACGAAAGCCTGACCATTTTACCAGCTGGTCGGCATTTCCGGGCGACGTTGGCAGTGGTCAGTCCTCAGACACAGAGCACCTTTCACCGCAGACTTGCGTGTAACGGCGACGGCACCGGTGCGCTTTTTGCCAGCCCTGCGTACACCTGCACTCTAAAAACGGCGCCGAAAAACAGCCGGACTGGCGCGCAAAAACGGCCAAGGTCGCCGGTGTTTTGTCTGTCTGGCACCCTTCTGCCGAGCAGCGGCCGTGAGCAGGTTATCAGCGCCACTGGGCTCTCCCAAGACACTGGAACGTGTTTGGAGGACCGCTCCATACACGGCTGAAGCCGTCCCAGAAACTGACCAGGCACGACTCGGGTCAGCTCCGATACTGGAGCTACTATCGATAGAAGCCTTCCATCACTAGTCTGACTGACCTACTCATTCGTTGCGGCGGGGTAGACGAGTACTTGCCTGTAACCACTCATAGGTCGTCTATTGAGAAAATAATGTTTGCACTTACTCAACCATCATCCGATTAGGCAAATTAGAAGCGTGTGGGGGCATAGTCCAATTAACGGAAATGCCACAAAATATAATTATAAGCAAATATCAAAGGTTGTATGCTTCAAATTGCCTACGGTCATATTCAAAGCACAAATAAAACCAAAACGTTAGAATACGCAGGGATTAGGTAAATAGGCCCCCAGCTTCTGGACGGAATTATGAGCTACTCCATCTGAATGGGGTCGGAATGCATGAGCCTCTTTTCATTTAAAGTAAGATCCGGTCCACACAGTCCTGGCACGTCGAGAGCCTACCATTCATCCCCGCGTGATTGTTAAATTGTTTCATAACGAACACTAAAAATTATTATGAAAGACAAGAAGAAAGTCGCAGAGAATACATATATACTCAGCTACCCTCCAATAATGCAGCCCTTGCAGCTGAAGGACCCTGACACCTTACTACATACATACATACATGCACATTTATACATACATACGTACATACATGTATGTTTCCCTTCCTTCGGCAAGTTGAACGACCCTGAAGACAAACGAGATAAGTAGGGGAAAAGAGCTTAAACCTGTCGCCAACCAAATGTAAAATGTAAAAAAGGTCTCCTTTTAAATATTCCTACTTAATCCAAACACAATGGGAATAATGGTGCATTAATAAAAAACCAGCCAATTATATCCCTGAATTCGCAATATGGCTTTCTGCACACCATCACTCCTGAGTAAGAGTACTTCCTCTAAAAACGCTGTCCAAAAACACTGCAAACCAACACCGAAGAAACAAGAAAATCTGAGCCGCCCAGGGTTCGAGCCCGGTATACCCATCAATTTCTAGCCCATCACCTTACCGATTAATTGATTGTGCTCCTACCAGTTCTGCGCGCGTGCGATATCTTATCCATAACAATGTATCTTCAATGAATAGCCAAAACATTCCACTGATAATTCAAGCGACCAATGAGCACTCGTTTCATCGTAATAAAGCTGCCGGTCCTCCCATTACAATAATGGTCGCCCATATATGCGGTAATTTTTGACGGTCATACCCCGTCGCTGCCGTCAACCGCTACACTGAGGTAGGTTGGCTGAAGACTGATCGTACGACTCGAATTTTAAGGCATGTACTGAGGCATTACTGACATATGATTGGAGAGGGAACAGCGGTTAAAATTGCTAACTTATTTCTTTTAATCGAATGCGCCGTGAGAAGTTGTTGAGCTTTTGCATAATTCCGCCCCCAATCCAAATGAAGGAGCGGGGTTGCGTTGTCTATTAAAGTTTATCACGGGTACCACCCTGTAAGACCGCGGCTTTCCTGCGGGTGTTTTTCTTATTTCACCAGCCAGATCGGTTCAGGTTTTGTAAGGTATTTCCCGTAGCACTTAACCGTCTCAATTTTCAAGCTCTGGCGCGATCCTTGGTTGGCGAGGTGGCGGGTTTTTCCACTACTGGGGATAAGGTGTACAGATGAAGCCAAGGAATTCTGCGCTCAAATTCAATCATAACGTTAACACACCCCTCGTATATCTCGGTTCAAATAACATGCCAACAGCTGAGCACCGTGTGAGCCTGTGCTCAGATATCGCCTGCTATCGGAGCCCCTCCCAGCCCTGCTCGTCCCGCACACACCTGCGCACGTGCATTGCCCCAGCGCAAACATATGCCTAATGCATTGTTTGCTCGCGTCAGAGAGCCGCACTGCTAAACAGGCATTCAATAATTCTGGCAGGCATGCTCAGACCACGTCCAAAACAGGCTCAATGTTTGATGTGGTACGGGAGGGCAGGCTTTGGCGGACAAGTGCCGCCGGAAAACGCCAATTATGTGCTGCATGCAACCCGGGGTAATACTCTGAGCATCGCAGCCGACTCCGGGCGGCTCCGAACCTCCGACACAGAGGGAGAGCTTTAGAGTCGTACTCTGTGGCCAGGTATTACATTATTCCGAACCTCCGAACCTCCGACACAGAGGGAGAGCTCCAGAGTCGTACTCTGTAGCCAGGTATTACAGTATTCCGAACCTCCGACACAGAGGGAGAGCTCTAGAGTCGTACTCTGTAGCCAGGTATTACAGTATTCCGAACCTCCGACACAGAGGGAGAGCTCTAGAGTCGTACTCTGTAGCCAGGTATCACAGTATTCCGAACCTCCGAGAGACGGAGAGCTCTAGAGTCGTACTCTGTAGCCAGGTATTACAGCATTCCGAACCTCCGAGAGACGGAGGGCTCTAGAGTCGTACTCTGTGACCAGGTATCACAGTATTCCGAACCTCCGAGAGACGGAGAGCTCGAAAGTCGTACTCTGTAGCCAGGTATTCCGAACCTCCGACACAGAGGGAGAGCTCCAGAGTCGTACTCTGTAGCCAGGTATTACAGCATTCCGAACTTCCGACGCAGACGGAGAGCTCCAGAGTCGTACTCTGTAGCCAGGTATTAAGATTCCGAACCTCCGACACAGAGGGAGAGCTCCAGAGTCGTACTCTGTAGCCAGGTATTACAGCATTCCGAACCTCCGACAGGTAGTTTATGTGCGGTATTACACATTCACCTCCAGGAACCTCCGACACAGAAGCTCCAGTCGTACTCTGTAGCCAGGTATTACAGTATTCCGAACCTCCGACAAAGAGGAGCCGAGTCTAGGGTTTGATTCACCTCCGTTATTCTCAGTACCTCCGACACAGAGGAGAGCTCCAGAGTCGTACTCTGTAGCCAGGTATTACAGCATTCCGAACTTCCGAGACTTAATAATATTTTGGGGCTTATACGCACAACTGCGGTTTGGTCGCCAATTTTCTTTAGGTTTGCGCTGCCTTTTGAAGCCGCCGGGCCTTGAACCCGGTCGGCTGAATGAGCCAGTGCTCCACACCCCTCCGACACAGACTGAGAGCTTCAGAGTCGCACTCCGTGTTTCGGTATTACAGCATTTCGAACCTCCAACCGAGAAGGAGTCGCTAGTCACACTCTGTGGCAACATATCACAGTATTGGCCAAGGACATTTATCATTTTAAATTGATCCTTTCAATCTGAAACCAGCAATGCAATGTCTCAATCAATCGGACAACAAGTAGCACCACTGGTTAGATTGGATAAATTAATTTCGCATCGAGTATTTTACATTTTTGTTCTGTTTTCTATTATGTTTAACAATAAACATAGACATGTTTTATATACTTTTCCATAATCAGACATTTGCGTAAGCTGTTGGCACCGGTACTCACGTTGTTGTCTCCGTACTCGATGACGTCTGGGGAGCGGCCGCGGGGTGTGCTCAGGTTCATGGCTGAGGGCTGCCGGTGTTCCTGCTCCTCCTCTCCTGACTCCATTGGCGGCACATCCTCCTGCCGAGGCGGCGTAGCATCACAACCAACACTTACAGTTGCAGCTTAACAAGGCGCCACCTGACGCGGTTTCAGGCGTCGCCAATTCACCCTGTTGGGGAAGGTTCGGGCGTCAGGAAACGCGTACTCAGAGAACTCTCGGTAGCTTGAACCCAGCACCTGCGGTTCAGCAAGAGGTGCCCTTCCGCTGAGTCACGCATCGAAGCAGTGGCGGATTCAGGACTTCATTTAAGGGAGGGCTAGAGGGCTCGGGCCTCCCTCACCATCGCCTTGGAACAGCCTCCATCTAAGCAGCTTCTATAGGGACACTTTGACATTGGGAGGGGGTGGCTTGAGCCCCGTAACGCCCCCCCTCCTTGTATCCGCCACTGCATCCAAGAGTTGTTGATGGGGACGGACATGTTGCGCCGAGATGCAGCAATCAATAACAACTCATATCGCTTGGGAGTAGGCCACTGAAACCAGAGCGCACAGAATTTTGCCTTTGGGAAACAGCACCGATGCATCGGTGTTCTAACGGAGCCGAAAGTGGGGACATAATTCAATGTCTCAGAAGTATGGATCCCAGATAAATAATTCTGGTATCAATCGAAAGCTATTTTCCCACAGATTACGTGGACAACAGTACCTGACCAAAGCGGGCATGGCTGTCAGGCATTTAACCCTAGGTCAACAACAGAAATAGGGATATTTATATACGGTAATAAAGTGGCGTTGGATGGATGTTCTAGTTAATGTCCAGTCATCTAAGATGTATACGAGTGCTATGCTTGACATTGACGACGTTATTGAACCCTCGTTTAACCGCGCCCCACCGGGGGTCCGGCGCCACCTTCGCCCCACCGGGGGCCATCGATGGCCCCCTCTAACTCCGAAAATATGGGCGTTAGCGCAAATCTGCAAAGTGCAATAGAAAGCTCGTGAATTCAGTAAGAAATTACTTAGCATGTTTTAGTGCTCAGGTCAATGGTTTGACCTCCAGAGGTCAAATTAGGTCAAGATCGGCTATTTTCACCAAATATGCAATGATTAAGCAAACTGGGCATAACTCTTATGTCATTAGAGCTATTGAGGCCTGGTAAAGTACATTTGATAGCAAATTGCCAGTACTTTTTCCGCTATGTGGAACGTAAAGACCTCCCGCCAGTGGTTTGACCGCCAGAGGTCACCTCGTGACCTAATATGACCTGAGGTCACGAAGGTCAAAAGTGACCTTGTCGTATATCAAATGAAAGCCAGTGACAAGACAAACACATGGTGTTTGTTTCACCGCTCTAGCTCAATTAGGTCAAAAGTTATTGCCAAAATACTGTTTTTGACCTCTGGTGACCTTGGATGACCTTGGAAAGTCGGGCAAATATGACCCCTGGGATCCGTGAAGTGTGTCCAAAAACGTTGTTCTGGCAGTCTGAGTATTTGCATCATTTTTGTGGCTTTTATATCATGAAATAGCTTTTCCCATGCTTTTCCAATGGGAGAGGTCGCCTCGTGACCTGACCTCAGGGCACGAAATCGAAAAATCCCGGATATACACCTTGTAGACCCTGGAGGGGTCATGAAGTGTAGAAGTGTCAAATTGATCGACTTTGAAATGTAGCTCTTACAGCTCTAAAGGTGAAGTGAGGTGACCTTGGTTGACCTCGTCTGTGACCTGACCTTGGGTGACCCGAAAAATTTCGGGATGATGGGAAAATGATGCAGTGAGAGGTTGGCCTCAACCGCGGTGCTGCGCCTCGTCTTTTTCTGCTTCCCAAACCTTGGCCATCTGGGTTAAATTGAAAGAGGGGAGGTTGGAGGGAAGGGGTACAACCAGGTACTCTAGCACATCATATTTACGAGTAATGACTTCGTACTGGGGGGATGCAAATAGGTTTACCACAATGTTATTTGTGATTGAAAGCTTTCAAATATACTGTCATCAGTAAATGTACATAAGATAGAATATTGGTCGACTAATCGAGTTGGCACATGACCGCACTGGCTCACGAGTGGACTGGTATTTTAAATGAAATGACTAATCCAGCACAGTGATTTCTATTCATCTCCATTACACTGTAGAACAGTCTAAACACTGCCTTATCTTTTTAAAATAGCCTATCAAATTGATCGGCATCTCTTACAAGTTGAGACACCTAGTGAGACATCTTGAGACATTACTTGAGACATCTATTAAAAGCTTGGTTTCCCTATCATATAACCATTGCACTTTTTACAATCCTTTGAGTGGAGTAGTCAACGGCATTAGTCAACAAGTCCAGTCGACAAACAATATCAATAAGTACTCATCCAACTCATCTTACCGACACGTTGTCAGGAAGAAGGAAGCTGCGTCAGAACTCAATTTTTGTTGATATATTTAACACTTTAAACATTTGGGAATGGACTTCACATTTTGTAGCACTAACAGGTATGTAAGTAGGGTTTAAAACGTCGAACAATACAAAATTCAAAGTTTTAGGTCCGCCATCTTCTTTACCACTTCTACATCGTTGACGCGTCTGGTGATTGGTGCAGGATTTTAGTAGAAATGTAACAGGGGATACAAAACGCAACGGCTTGGAGGTCCTACAGCTATAGAAGTAGCAGCCTAGTATCCACGGCTGTCGGAAATCTGTTGGCACCTGCATGATTTCATCTCAAGCCTTGTTCCTCCAAACTCATTTATGCCATTTGGAGGACTGTTTCTCAACAAAGCATGATACCAGTGATTTCGATATCGCAGAAAACCATCCATTTCTTGTGAAAATGATAAGCCGTACCTGGACAGCAATCAGCACCAAATTGGCCACAACAGCTTTATTAAACCCAACAATTCCTTCTGCGACCACTGCGGATCGGATAAGGGCCTTAAAACAAATCGCACATCAAACATGTCAGAATCCACTAGACAGGAGGATTGTAGTAGCGCAAACCATATTTCCGGTGCGAATGAGAACGCCAGACCAAAGCACTGCCATCAAAAAGGTGTTGTCTACGGAGGAGATGCTGAGTTCCTGGCCGGTCCGCATAGAGCCTCTTCCACAACCACGGGGCTGGCCCGCGCTACAATCAACCGCTAAACTCTATCCCGACCCCGAAAATAACCCCGCCGCATCACGGAAATGAGTTTGAAAAATACGGCCAGTGCCAGGCATATCGCGTGATATCGGCCGGACCCACCAGGCCTTTCCGGAAGACATTCAGTCTCGCGGATCCCAAAACGCCGCCAGAACGGGCCACAGCGCTGGCCTCATGCTCAGAATCGCACCATTCTTATTACCCGTATTTTCGCAATCAGACAGCGCTGAGAAACGTGCTCTAATTAACGGACGCCGGGACGGCTTTGCCAGAGCTCAGCCAGGATGAAAAATTAACAGCATGCAAATGGCCAGCTTAACACATCGCTAACTGGTAAAAGATTCACATTAAACCGGGCTGAAAGCAAAGGCAGTGCAGGGCGAAGGTGTCGGGGTGTTGGGATGGAAGCTTTGGGGGCGCCGGGTGCCGGTTTGAGTTATGGCTGCAGGACAATACTGCTCCCACTAAACGACTGACCGCCTCGCACGGGACCATTTACTCAGAGGCGGATGAAGTCTAAAGTGGGGGCACGGAAACTTTCGGGTCAATTCGTACTATACAACGTCATAATTTTTATAGTAAATCATCGCAAATATCATGAGGTATGACTTCATTCCCACATGCATGCCTTCACTGCTACGGAGATTAGCACAGACAGGGTATACTGCCGGCAGCGTGTGGCGAAGAGCACGGAATACTCGGCCTGGGCTTCATATTGAACACTGATCAAGGTGGCAATTCTCATTGCCCTGTCACCTTTGTGTCACTCCTCCCGATGCACAGTCGGAGAAACAACAAACTCTTAAATACCTTTGTTTCTCTCCTCCCAGCGCAAAGTCGGAGAAACAACTTTAGAATTGTACGGCGACGCAGGGCCATTGGGTGAAGCGTTCTCGGGCGACTTAATCGTGGCACCCCAGCGGCAACGAACCGGTTTTAAATAACAACTCCCAGACGACATATCAACAAGCGAAACACAAAAACTTCCCGCACTGTCAGCCAACTCCAGTCTCGGCTGCCTTCCTTCTTTGTCCTCTGCCGCTATCGGACTTCGCCGCCCTTCAGCCCGGCCAACTCGGGAAATAAAATTACCGCTGCTCTAGTCTCAGCGGCTTTTCCAGTTATTATTGAGGTGTGAACATTTAAGGTTTTTACAGTTGGCGCAGAAGCCGGCTAAAGACGCAGCCTCTTAAACACACAGGCGTCATTAGGGGAGCGGATTAGACGATCCGGGCCCAATTTGTCATCGTCGATTGTCGAAAGACTTGCGCCACTCAGCATTTTTAACCCTTCCAAGCGCCACTTCGCCATCTTTTTTAATTATGTCTGTCGGAGCTAAAATTGGTTGTCATGGCAACCGGGATAACTAATTGGCCCACACTGGTTGTGCTACCGGGCATTCAAATTTGGTTTGTTTGAGCAAGCTTGTGTGCGTCTTCCTAAGTTATAGGAGCCAAAGCTTTGTGTCTCTGAAAATACCGCAGGATTCATTTCTTTGTAACAACTCAACGAGGATAAAAGAACGAGAATGTGCTGCGCTCTTTGAAGTGTATACGAGACAGTGTTACATACACACAAAGGAAACCGAAACACTAAGAAAGGCACCGCAATGCACAGGAAGCCGTGTTGTAACCCTACTATATAACACTAGATATTTAAGTATGCGGAGTAAACATTTTCTTCACCTCCAAACTCATTTCCATTAAATGGAAATTTTAAACTTTGCTTCGGTATTTGCATACAGTGCGACTGCGATTAGTCAAACGGATATATTGGAGCCGTTGGAGCAGCCGCTCCCAATCTCAGCCAGGCGGTAATATCACCCATAGGGTTGCCTCATATGACTGGCGTGCCAATACCGAGTCGAATCAATCTAAAGATCGGCAGTAATTGAAAGACAACATTATATTTATGTGAGCTGTTTATTTCTAGCTATGAAAGTACGGCTAGCGGCCTAGCGAGAGCAGAGTAAAGGCAATAAGTGGAGTGCAGAGGCGAGCTGTTCGGACCGGTCAGCCAAGCCTGCGCGCCGCGACGTCCCCCATTGACCGGACCATAAGGCCCAGCGTCTTCTCAAACGTAATGTTTGATGTGATTGTGAGATGAAAGTACTGTTGCAAAGGGTAACTAGTAGTGACAATAGGACATTTTAGATTAAGTTGGATGCATCGTCTGATGCTATTTCTGCCCCCAAAGCCCCATCCAGCTCTGGTCTGTTGAACCACCCACTAAACGTCATGTATTCGTGGCAACCACGTGATCCACTTGGATGTGGTCGGTGGTAGTTGGACAATGCCGAACTAATTAATCTCAATTTCCAAGAAAGTAGTCTACGTATGGTAGAAAGACAAGAAAGTGATCCGGAAAATCATGTCTCTGTGGTCAGGATATCGCAGCCGCTGGCACTTGCGGTATTTCCATGCCATACGCACGTGATAACACATACAACTGTGCAAACATTTTCCTTCATAAAACTCCATCTCGAGCATTTGGCTTGTAACGTATGCGCTGAAATACTTATGGTTCCACCGAAGTTTTTGCTAAACTAGCAACTATTAAAAAACATCGGAGTAGGATAAAAAGGTTGTACTCTACAGTACAGCCTTTCGTGGTAGTACGGCCCAGTGAACTCTACAAGAGCAAACACTATATCTTACAGCCAAGCTCCAACAAAACTTTGTTAATCATTACACCGTCGGTTTAAGTCTCTACGGACAGAAACAGCACAGTAAAGCTTTTCGTAACAAAAACAGAATATTCGTTAATTTACCGAATAAAGTGAAGTTCTGATATTACGGGATAACTAAAGCAATCCACTATCAATTTCCAGCTTAACATTTTGCGGGAGTAACTTAAACTTGAATATTTTCATAGCCCTCCACACATTGCTTTATATTTATGCCAGACCACTCCCCCCGCGGGGGAAGCAGACGTGGTCAGGCGCCCAGTGGGTCAGCAGGACCACCCTTCGAAGGCTGCCTCTCCGCAGGGTGCGTGGTGGTGGGGTACTCCCTCTTTCAAACAGAAGATCATCCCAATAAGAGGGCATCCCTTTTATATTTGCATCGATGTCATCCAGAGGTCCATCCTGGTACCAGTTCTGTTCTTCTGATGCATGAAGGCAGCTGTTTGGCTGTGATGTCTGGCTTTACCTGGCCCGGAGGAGACTTCTGCCCGGGAGAAGGCAGTTAATTCCTTCAATCTCCAGCTGGTGCTTTGCTGTCTTGTGCAGGGCTGAGCCTTGAGCCAGCCTGCAGCTCCATCGGGTTGAAGTCGCAATGGTAGGAAGAAAGCCTCACTATTTGAAAACTTGTTTTTGGTTGCCACCTGATCCAAAAACAGTTCTTTATCTAGGAATAGTTGCAGTTTAGCTAGCTTTAGAAGCTTTAGTATTTCTCAAGTATTCTTGCAATGGCAGACGCTTGGCATTAGCTGCCACCGCATGTTTACCTTTCTCCACCCACCGATGGGAGCCGTATTCTCCCATCTACCACAAAAGCCACGTGAGCCTCTGGTGTGGCTGGCCTGCGATCTGAGACGAGTGGCTGGCTCTGGAAAGTTTTCGAGAATAAAGACGGTTCGAAATGGGCTTCAAATGAAACCATAGGTACACAGGTAGGAGTTTAATATTATGTAGATTCTATGAGACGTATTTAAGGAAAAGTAAACACAATGAATGTTGGTTGTGATTACGGCTGAACATATATAAATTGCCATTCGGAAATTTTGCTGGGTCGTGAAGTAAGAATGTGATGTATAGTGGTGCACACTTTAAAGGCCACCCCATAAATGTGGTATATACGGACCAAAATAATTTGTTTTCCTTAAAAATGTAAGGACTTGGGAGATAACGTTAAAGTTTTGTCCAGCACGAGCTTGAAAGCAGCCTTGGTGATCGTTGCCGCTTCTTTATAACGTCATAGCGGTCACATATCAGCCTCTGGCTGCTAAAGTGGCTCGTAGGTCCGGCTACGATCTACCTCTTGATTAAAATTTTACTTTCGTTTTTTATAATTAATTTACGGGACGTTCATGTGAGAGCACATCCAGTGCAAGTCCGGCTTGAAGCGGACTGCTGTCCTCAGCGTGTAATCATCCGCCTCCACCGCATCGCACATTCCCCGTTTTAACATTGGAGTGTGGCAGGGGCTGACTGTGGGTGCGTGGGCTACAGTGCCACCGCTCCTGTTCCTGGAAAGGTTTTAGGATGAGGCGGTAGAGAGGTGCTTCCTTTCACAGTCATCACGCTATCCTCTCACCCGTCGAGAATCAAGCATGGGTTTGTGGCGTAAGTTCGCACAGAGCTCGTGAATTGTACACTTCCTACCTAGCCAATAAAATAATATCCGCTTGTAAAACGTCGGAACAATTTCCAATACCCTTCATGACCCCAAACCAACTACCAGCCATCAGTTCAGATGCCTCTCAGGCGGTCGCGGCCGGGCAGGACCACCACAAACCCCTGCCCTCCCCTCCCTCCCCAGCCGACAGCCGCCAGGTGATCTCTCAGTGACGTCACGATCTCAGGGCGGCCGAGACGGCCTGAAAATAACCCTTCCTGACCGGCCGCGCACACCGCACAAATACAAACAGGCGTCCGGGCCCGGCGCGACGAACCGTTACCTGGCGATCAGACGCGCATAGCGGCCTAATGGTGCGGCGTTCTCGGCCAAACCCGTCCCACCGGGTGTAGGGTTAAAGTACAGGCCGGGATGACGGACGCTCGGGGTAGACAGCAACTGACGGCAGCTGACGAGAATCCAAAGGCGGCCCTAGTGGTAGGGCTGAAGATAACGACAGCGTCATAAGGTTGGATGGGGAGCTCTCTTGACACCGGCGAACAACGTCGGCGACAAATATCGTCATCTTTGTTGTGGGGAAAACAAAGTACGACACGTATATCAAGTTACTAACATTCCCCACTGGCAAAATACTTCCCCACAACGCCAGAACAGTTTCTACAAATATCGTCCAGGTGCCTGGTAAATCGAGTCAGAGTATTAGAGTGTCGGAAATCGTTCATCTGGCTCTAGTGGATTTTATCTCAGTTTTAGAAAAGTCGTCAGTTGCCTCGGCTGGTCGTCGGCTATTGTGTATAACGTCTGCCGTCAGCTACCAGGCTTGTGACGGTTAGCTGGGCCCGATACCAATGGTACGCGCGCAGTCGTAGAGAGCCTACAGTAAGCAAACACCCAAAAATACTTAAAACCAGTCTTCTGCGATAAAATAAAACGGTGAAAAGAGGCGATGAACAAACGAGAACAAGAGCATGCGAAGAGTTTCAAATGAGCAAACATTTTCTATACATATATCTGCCACAGCTACTGTAATCGAGAAATGACTGGTGAAATTGTCCTTGTGAAGAATTGAATTAGTATCAACCAATATAAATTGTATGACCACAGCCATTTTTCGATAAATACCATGCTTGAGAGTGCTGAACTCCGTTTTTATTTTGAAACACTGGCGTAGGAACGGGGTTCTCAGGGGGACATCACCACCGAGGTACCCCCTTAAATTGGTGATGGTGGCAGTGAAGTAGCGCATTGTCCAGGCTTTTGGAAAGGCGCGTGTCTTTGAATCACAGACACTAAAAATCTGGCAGCGGACCCACTATATTTGTTTTCTTCAGATATAATATGTTTTGCAAAAAAGGCTCTCAATTTCATTGTGTAACCTCGCCCATCAGTCACTTTGAGCTGTAATATGAACATTAAAAACGGTGGGTGTCAAGAATGTTCTCGTCATTGACAAGTCACGCTGGTTTAGGAAGCTAAGTCTACAGAAGTAAAGGTAGGCTCTTTAGGTAAATTGATTAACATACGTATTGCTGCATAAGAATACATTGACACGAATTTTACCTAGATAGCTCAGCTGTTCATTTTCTTTTACGTATCTATCGGTACAGAATATCATCGCTACACATTTCTAGAAATAATTTACTCGGAAAATACTACATCATGAAAATTTTTACTTAAATGCAACTCAGTTCCTCTCAGTGAAGGTGCTACCTTTTACATGAAGCTGGAGGAAAAAGAGCACGTATACTAAAATATCAGCCCTTTAGATAATACCTATTGAGCAATCTCTAGTTTCATATTTTCTATGTCCCAAGCCTTGTCGTTTGTTAATAGATAATCATCCCCTGAGCGGACAGCGGCCTCTATCCGAGGACCCTTCTCTTCTCCGCTGCGAGATCTAGGCCGGACACGTATAGAAGCAGACTTTCGGCTGGAATCCGTCCAGAAAACGTTATTTCTCCACAAGCGGTCGGTAATGTAAATCAAGGATATCCATTATACACCGCGAGGCATACCTTAGGCAGGGAGTCGATGCCGAAACATGGTCGCGCCGGATATGATGAAGATCCGGTAAAAAAGTTCGGCCACTTTCAGGGCGAAGCCGACGCGTTCGTGCTTTTCCTTCCTCTTCATATGGTGTGTCAGCACACACGTGACTCGGTAACGAGATAAAATCGCAAAAAACTTAATGTTACCGCTTTAAACTTAGTGTTGCTGCACTTCGCGTCCGATTCCTTAAAATAAGCTTCACCCCTTTGTTCTGCGACATTCAAGTAAATACCCCTCCCGCAAAATTATCCCATACACTTTAGAGTAACTAACTAAATTCATGGAAGTAGTTTTCTCCTTATGCCCCCCCGGTTAATACTACAAGCCTTTGGTCTCTTTGACTCTATTTTAGGCATATACCTTTGCCAAAGGCTTTTATCTTCCGACTACAGCCCGGAAAATACACTTTTTAACCATTTGTATAATCATATCACAAGTGTCTCAACAGTTAGACACTGAACTAATGCAGCACACTCCAAGCTGTTTTTACAACTCAGCCTGATGGAAGAGAGCTGAATAACATGGCGTTTACGTCGTTGCAGCGGGGTAGGCATAACAATAACGAAAGCATGTTTTAACGACCTTGCCATAGCGACTAAGCATGAAATGGCGGTTGCATTGTCATCTTTGAATTCATCTACTCTCGGCACTGAGAAAAGGACAATGTAGGATGGTGGTGAATCAAGTGCAGCCCTGGGCCTCCCAGACACGATGTTTAGGACTTCAGGAAAAGTAAAGAAGCTCGTTAATATAAAAGTCATGATTAAATTAAATATGTTCTTTTCATCGGCTTTATCTTTCAGAAACAGCGGAATGTATAGATGAACTTGAGAGACCGCTACAAAACACAATTTTTTAGCATATCAGAAGGGTTCGTACAGCTATGCAATGTCACAACTTTACCGCAGTTTCTGAAATAAATACAAGCCTAGCAGTTTCTTTGATACCACTAAAATTGTATATGGAGCCCTGCTTCTTAAAAAAACGTGTGAAATTTGTCCCATGTGACCTTTTATGATATTCCGACAGATGAGGTTGTCCCCAATGTAGGCGTCCCCTCCCCTCGGATGCCAACGTTCGGCCGCAGTGCTCTGGGGGTAGGTCTTGTATCTTGTATTAATCGCCAACAGGTCGACAGAAGGACGATTATTAGTTAGGTATATTTTTTTCCTCTCAGCAGCTGCTTTCTCTGTTCTAAGTACGTATTTCGTGATGTAAGACTTTGTGATTCACCAATGCTGAAGGCATACCCGAGGGACGATGGATTGCACCGTGTCCCCCGGTTGGTTTGGGAGGGCAAGCCAAAGAAAAACAGCAAAAAAAACATCGCGCGTTGAAAACTTTTGCCACAATATAACTTGACGGTAGGTTTTGGGGTACCCAAGGCAAAAAAGAACAAACAAAAAACTTCACGGTGTGGAAGAATATTGGCACAAGATGCTTGCTTTTGCTATCTAAGGCCCAACGTTTACACTGAAGTTGACTTGTTCTATTTGAAGTTGAGATTTGAAGCATCAAAATCCTGCTTGTAAATTAAAAAGGAGCTGTGGCAAAACGGAGGTTGACCGCTTTGGGAGGGGGGCAAAACAGTTTTGCCCCGAGCTTTTCTGTTTGAGGGCAAATGCCTTTATGCCTTTTTGACCCCCCCAGGCTCCGCTACTGGTGCTTGTCCAATAAGGTAGTCAGAAGTTTGTTAATGAAGGGCAGAACAGAGAAAACAAGGTTTACCATGAGAAAATATCGACCGAATTCGAGTGATGTGTGGCCGTGTCATAAACAGGGCACCGCTGTATGGCCTTGACATTGTATGCATTTTCACTGACTCACCCGGACACATAGCCCTAGTCCCCATGGCTATGTCAGTGGGCCTGTCCCAACAAAAGTTTGCTGAACCATATTTTTGCATGCTGGATCGCAAAGTCAGGATCTCGAGTCGGTACCAGTGAGGTAGTCCGGTGAAGGTAATTTTTAACTCCGTTGCAGGTCTCCATCCGATTTGAAGTGAATAATCAGCAGACCAAGCACAGTACATTATTCCTGACGGGACGAAGCGGCTCATTATGAAGATGTCACGCTCTAAAGCCTGGTCAGGAATCTGCCTTCGTGTTCGTTAACGGGGATAGGACGGAATTTAATCAAAAGTATAACTTAGACTGGTGCACCACGAAGGCATTAACAAAACCTGCAGTTAAGCCAGAAAACTGCAGCTCAATTCTTGCATCAATCTCTTGAATAGCTGCTGCAGACATGGTAATGCCCTCCCATTCAAAACAAAGTCTTGACGTTCTCTCTTGGCGGTCCCTGACTGCAAAGAACTGCCCACCGGCCAACCACCATTTGCCCGCTAAAATAAACAGCTTCGGTAAGCACAGCGCATAGCGCAGAATGTAACTTCAATCAAACTTCTGATATGAAGAACCTAAGCTTTCATTTTTCTCAAAACCGCTGATTATCATAATTGTGTAAAATACGGACAATCATAAGCTAGTCTGTATGTAAATATACAACCGGAAAAGATCACCCACTGGCCTTAAAGAAAAACAGCACAGGACCCGTTGTTGAAAAATCGACCGCGTTTTGCCCGTTCACGCTGATTCGATGTAGTCTGAGAGAAAGGCTCATCTCTGAGATATCCCCGACAGCAGCAGCGTTCTCTTCACAGTCACCAGCGATATTTCGATAAGTACTCACACGGCTGATGGACAGTCTTCTGCTCGGTGACCGGCCCCCGGGTACGATATGGGCCACGCTGCCACTCGGCCCCCTGGCCTCCAAACGCAGCATTCTATCGTCACTCTTCTCCACTAGATATCGTCACCGCCTCTGTGCAGTACCCGTCCTGGTCCTCCAACCCGACACTGAGTGGCGTACGCTCTGGCTTCAAACCCCCACTTTGGGAGTTAGCGGTCTGCTGACTGGCTCAGTACTGACGGCACTGGAGACGACACCGCCTCCCCTAAATGGTCGGCGGAAGCGCGCGCGGCTTCTCGTCCTATCCGCGTCCCGGGCTGGGGGGCGCTAGGGGTGCGCCGGCAGGGCAGGATAAACAAATAATTCGCGCGGCGCCGGCGGCGGCGGCAGTGGCGGTACGGACCCCTCGGCGGGCGCCCCTGCCTGGCAGCAGTGAGCGCCCCCTGGCGGACAGCCTGCCGGCCGTGTTGTGATTACTACCAGGCGAGCATATTTGGCACGCAGGCGAGGACTGTCACCTCCTAGCTCTGGATACGCCACATGGTATCTACCGCACACCTCCCCCTCTACAGATTACTTTCAGTTTGTTTCGAAATAGGTGAGGCTCCAGTCACGCATTAGGAACGCAGCCTTATATTATAGTGTGGAGCAGAGGTGTCGCCGTGCATCGTGTCACCTGTGCTCGGGGCATATTAGCCCACACCGCCTAACCCTGTTGCATTGTGCGGCACCGCCATCCTGATCATTTTATGTCATCGTATGTTTTGCCTTTCATCATGTGTTGTGTTTTTTAATATGTGTGCTTGTGCTTATACACGGTGTTTGATGATAATAACGCATGGACACAAATGGGACGAGGCATTTGTTACAGAAGCCCAAAAGAATCAATACTCATCATTGACTTTCAAGTTTCACAGGATGGCCGAAATCCTAGAATATGGTATATGTCACAGTGAGTTCAGCTTCCAGCATTGCCCAAGGCGTGACGGATGATATTTTACACGAATAGCCTTTCAGAACACGATCCCATCTCAATTCTTTTCATACGGTCTTTAAAATGCCGTCGCTTTCTTATGCAAGTCACAAAAACATTGGGTTGAAACTACCATCTCAATAGCATACGACTCAAAGGTATATACATAACCTATACCTATCGTCAATAGATACCTATCCTCCGGAGACTTGCCAGTTAAAGGAAACAATTAAACTCGTCATAAACATTTGGCCTGTTCTAAATCGCTTAAAAATGTAAAATAACATGTGTGTTTGAAATGCGTAAACATATTTCCACAAGATCTTTCCATTATTTTGCATCTTTATTTGTTTTGCGTCTATCACCACCAAGACAGTTTGCCCAATTTCAGGTGCAGTAGGCGAGCTGTAGATATGTTTACATTTCCGGAAATAAAAATTCAGTGATATCGTAATAGCCACCTAAGGCTAACTAAGTTCTCAATACATGTAAGTACGACCAGATCACATGCACTAACAATCAGCCTAGAGATGACCAATATTTGGTGGCATTCGTTTTGTAATGGTATATTGAAACATTCAAAAAATAGACGTGTCTACAACAGGTTAGAAGGGCATTGCACACAGAAGGCACTCGGAGAAAAGGCTGCGCTTAACACTGTTCAGCCTGGCCTCAATCGAGCTCGTGCCAGTCCCTACTGTACAGTGAACAGTATTGGCACGAGCCTGGTACCCGGCCCACAACATGTCCGAGCACGTGAGGGTGGCCGCGGTACATCCATGCCGAACCTCAGAAGCAAGCAAAGACAGCCTATCTTTTCATGATAAAGATTGTGAAGAAATGTCAGGCCACGCTTTTCATTTTACCGATGGGAAACAGCCTCACTTTAGACAATTTCAGCGTCTTTATGCTGCGGTGTCTGTACTCGATAACGGGAAACAAGTTTGTTTGGCTCTTAATCACGTGGCGAACCGATAAACATTGACAACACTATACGGTTTAGAAATCGTTGGACGAACCATACTATTGCATTAGAATGCTTGGACTTTCATCTCGAAATACATTGGGCATGACTGACATGTTGTTGATGGTAGCAAGGGTTAGAAGCTAGCAGAAAATTTTCTATATTTGGAGATGATCAATGTCTATTTTCGTGCGTAGCGACACCAGGAAGGAAGTTAAGTTTAAGCAGAGGCCTCCTCGTCGGCACTCAAACTCATGTGTGTTTTGCTGCATGCGTGTACTGAGAAACAAAGCGAAAATTGCGGCGTCTTTTTCACGATAGTACTGGAGAAGCCACATCTACATCTACATCTATCAGTGGCTTCTTTGGGTGGTCGGCACCCAAAGAAGCCACTGACAAGTCGGCTGTGCCATGATGTGGCATCAGTCCCAGTCGAGCAGGGAAGCCAGGGGGAGTGGGAACAGTTCTGGGAAACGACCCCCTGCGGCCGGCGGTCAGCGTGTCACGCAGCCGGCCGGAGCCGACGCCTCCCCACCCAGTGTTTGTCCTGTCTGGAGGCTGGCCGCCGCCGACAGAAATAGCCGAGCATTCCGCCAGCACCGCAAACCCGTAAACAAGGTCCTGCCGCCGGACAACAGGGGAGGGCTACCTGGTACCCCCACCCCTCACTTGAACGGTACCCGTCACCCCCTCACCCCTCCTCCCCCGGACACGGAACCGGCGCCAGAGGGGGCGTCAACAAATCCACCGGCGCTCACCCACCTCACTGGCCCAGAGAGAGCAGCCACAGCCGAAAACAGCTGCTCTCACAAACGAAACAACAGGTAGGATGTGGAGAGCGGGGTATATGGGGACAGGGTTTCCAGTCAGGTCCCGTCCAGACAACAGCCAGCCAGGGAATCACCGGCGGGCAAATGGACGAACTGTTGTTTCGAAACCCTTCCAGCACTGGTCACGGCTGTAATGGGTTTATCGCTGTGCTCTCGTGCGTTTTATGACTGGTTTCTGACGAATCAATGACCTCTTGCTCAGCCGGTTTATTTTTGTATATGATATTTGTAACGCTCACTGAAATCACGACAGGGACTAAGCGCTAACTATCTGTTGCGATTAATTTAGTCAGCTGGCACAGTCATCAGTCCTTTGAAGACAGTCAAAGAGCCTCGCATTTCAACTAAAAACATTTATGATGCTAGTTGATTGAACTTTGACAGATAATCTTGGCTGCATTGGTATTTTGCCGTTACGCTACAAGTGTATTCCCTGGAGACGGATATATCCCTGAACAGATATGCTATTGAGAGTAGTGTGTCACCATCATTTGCCAGCAGAGCCACTACTCACATTCACATTAACATTGACGTTTGCTCCCCTTCTGTGCTACGACGATTCTAAAACAGGTGGATTTGCTAGAAGTCATAGAAGATGTATATCTCTGCCGATATCTGGTTTGAAGGCAAGGCTTTTTATTATAAGTTTTGTCCAAGTTATTGCTAGTTTGGCTTTTGGGATCGAAAGCCTCACGAAAGTCATCAAGAGACTTGTCACGGAAACCCCGACCCCACCACCTGAACGAGCAACTCCCGTAATAAACCGTTAACGTGAGCCCTGTTCCACCTGTCGCACGTTTATCAGCACCAATCAGCGGGCCGTGTTGCGCCTACGTCACAGGATTGTAGCCTCTCCCCAGGAACTAGTTCTGAGGTTTTACGGGCTGATGGCCTGCTGTTTGCGCTGATGAAAATAGCAAGTGACGGTGGCAGCCTAATATTTTTAATGGTATAAGGTTGAGTTCCTTTGCTTACCACAAACTAGAGGCGATTATGGCGCTGATATTTCTTTTCTGGAGGAGTGGCTAGAGGTCCTGCTGACAAAACTGTGCTGACAGCTGACGGCTGTGGAAGCCAAAGTTTAACGTCCCACATAGCATAGGGACGGTAAATCTATGACATGGTGATGGAGTGTTTGCACTTATATCCGTCTGGTATTGTTGTATATTGGTGAATGTCACACCTCGTTGGATGATCACGAAAACTCTCATGTTTTATCCTCCATGGAATAGAAAGCGCTGCTTGCGCACTATCCTCCACTCAACGCACACACATGTGTAGGATTGAGGTAGGTGCAATAGGTTGACTCAACATGATTGGGAATGCGAACAGTAGGTAAATGAACTATCTGAAGATCATGTACGACACAGAGTGGCCAGACTAACCGCAATGCCGGTCCAAACAGTTATGATTAAGTTCCAGATATTCCAGATAAAACTAGCGGAAGGAAGACTAAGCAACTGGTTATGCTATCGAAGATTAGATGTACGATTTCGTCCACCTGAGCTGGGTTTGTAGTTGATTAGGTTAACTTATGCATCTGCTCTGGACTTGAGCGTTAGCTGCAAAGTCTGTATGAAGTATTCATGACTGAGAATCTAACCCAAGCTTCTCATGACTGACAGAAAATCTACCCCAAGCTTCTCACAACTGACTGACAATCTACCCCAAGTTTGCCATGATTGACAGAATCTAAACAAATTACACCTGTGACATGTGACGACCTGGGCATTAAAGGAGTAAGGACTCAAATATTTATAAACTTTAATCTGAGTCATTTTAGGCTTTCTAAAATTATTAAGGGATCCTGGGTAAGACAAAGACTGCACTAAAATTATGGTCGGTGACTTATTTCAACAAAAGAGCTTCATAGATCTTGCCACATACCACGATTATTGACAATAGTCTAGGTCGAGTCACCGGTTAGAATTTAAGGCTGGTTAGCTGGGTATCAAAGTGTCTGGTTTTAGGTCCCCGTCACATGGAGGAGGTCCCATGGATGACCAAGAAAGGAAGTGTGCATAAGCGTGAAAGATACGTCACGGCAGGTAGAAGAGCTAGTACACGCCCTCAACCTTTAATTATTTGGGAAGGAACATACATAAAACTGACTGAATATAGAAATTCAGACACCTGTAAGTATAAGCATATGATCTTGCATGCATTATTGTTGTCTGGAGAAACCGACTCCAGCTGAGACAGCAAGCTGTGAAGTAAATTGGTACCTATGCTGGATTAAAAACACATTACCAATGCACCGACAAAGGGGCAGGGCGCTATTGCTGAATATTTATATATTGTTATATTGCTGAATATTGCTATATGAGGGCGGTATTGCTGAAAAAATCTGCAAAAATATATTGATAAATGGAAGCTCTCAAAGGCTGGCAAAGTTCCTACCTCGCGGCCTCGTTTTCCAGTACAGAGGAGGGCAGCTGATGATAGGCGCATGGTTTTCCCAATTACTACTTTTGATGTGTAAACTTGTTGAGTCGGGACTCAGAGTAGGAATCTTCTCTGAGTCGACTTAAATTTTCATTGGGTCAGAGTTGAGTCGACTCACTTCCAGATTTGGGTTGAGTCTGAGTCGACTCAACTGCTCGACCAGTTGAGTCGAGGCAGAATCGGAGTACGTCTTTTAGCTGTGAGTCATAGTTGAGTCGACTAAAAATTGAGTCATCAACAAGTCTGTTGATGTGTGTAACACCAATACCTAAAACTTCACTTCGATGTTTACTCGTAAGTCCTTGCGTGTTGGGTGCTTAAAAAAGATTAGGCAAAGTGCAAGAAAATAACACTCCTTCCACGTGCGTGGGAGTGTCTGTCGACTGTTTCGGCAAGGTAGCATAGGTGGGATGGTTGGCTTGTATTTTTACGATGATTAGGAAAATGCAACGAAGATGTGCCGAGATATTGAGGAAGAATATGCTAAATAGACCGTGCTTGAGCTGTGCTTCTCCGTCTCTGATGAAAATGTACCCCCGGTAGAATCTGAGACGAAACGGGGGACTGGGTGGTTTGCATGCCGCTCGCTGGAAAAACGTATTCATGACTTGACTAAAGATCTACCCCAAGCCTCACATGACTGAATGAGACGATAAAACAAATGAGACGATAAAATAAACTTAGATCGAATGCGGCCAGAAAGCCGTAACTATGAAGCACCGCCGCCGTGGCGCAGTTGGTTAAGGCGCCACGGACCATGTGAGGGGTCCCTGGATAGAGTCTAACCTCTTGCAACCTTTTCCTCGAACACCTCCTACCCAGGAGATGGCACTACACTGTGTTCATGCCTTGACTCAGGACTTCGCTGGCATATCAGCGCCCTCGTTCAAAAAAGTTCAAAAACATTTATTCGAAAACACTAACACGGCTGGGTTATGTATGAGATTGGAAGCACGGGCTTGATCAGCCTTTAACATGGTCTACCGGTCCGGTGGTACAGCCCGAGGGCACGGCGTCGCCAAGTGTCACTGGAACAGTCCTCTGTCTCGCCGGGCCCGAGAAATCGGAATAGTCCCGCCGTCTGGTACGGTGGGGCGCGACAGGCAGCGTGCGGACCTGACTGTCCCGCAAGGGTGCTGACATATGGAAAATCTCTAGTATGTACAGCCGGTTCCATACTGATTGGTAGGTATTAGGCTGCAGTCGTTTTTGCGAAATATCTCTCAAGTGAGGTTCTCTGCCGACAGTGTTGTTGCCTCACCTGCTGCGTTTTAACTGGATGTATGAACTGACGTGCAAAAATTATTCATCGGGTCCAAAATTCGGAAGTTATTAACAAAATACACAGAAAATCATCGGGATCGGCAAAAACAGTTTTTTGTTCATAATCTTCCAAATTGACGTCTCATGCAGTTCGAAGGGGCCCACATTGAAACAGCTCGTCAAAATACATTTCTAGAGACGCAACCTTTTTGTGAGAAGTGTAACCGTTTTTAAGATATTTCTGAAAACAGCTGACACTAATACCTAACAATCAGTGTGGAACAGGCTGTACATACATACATAGTGTGTGTGTGTCCGTGTATGTGTGGTGGAAACCTGTAAAATGCTACGCAAATTGTCTCGTTACGTAATGGTCGACAGCAACTACGCCTGGAATACATAATGAATCTCCAAAGAACCCCTCATTATCCAGTCGATGCTAATACGTTAACAAAAGCTAATTGATACAGTATTCATAAGTTTGGTGTCATGAAAAAGCGCAGAATCGTTCGACAAAAAAGGTATTAGCCCATGCATGTCTCATGCATCCGTGCAAACGCATGGCTTAGCACGCTGCATGGCACCACTGTCAGCAATAGTATGATTACCGAGAAGACATGAATGGTCGGTGAGGTCTCCCTCTAACTTTGTACAAAAATGTTGCATATGACCGGGCCCGAACCAGCCGGGCCACACTAACGCTTTTGGAGGGCTTATAGCTCTGCAAGCAACCGACGCAATTAAATTAAAGCGACACCATTAGATAGCTGCATCATTTCAATTCATCAATAAAATGTACCTATCAAACTTTCAAGCAAGATCGCTGCTCTACCTACCAGGGATGTTCGTTTCCCGATACCCTGGAATAGCCTCTGAGTAGGGATTTTGAGCGACATTAACGCTGAAAAATGAAATATATGTAGCCAGAATGCACGGAATCTCAGATAAAAATGTCAGAATATACATGGCTTTTTACTACAGTTGATGATGATGACACAGAATCTTAGTGTATTCAGAAAATTTGAAGATAAATATTAAACCAAGCGTTTCTAATTATTTGTCTGTCGATTTTTTTCAATGGTGTTCCACGTAAATTAATAATGCACCCTCTTATGGCAGCCGGATTGATGGTGTAATTTGGTCACATTTATGTTACAGAACAAAAACGAGCTATCCGAACAGGTTACAGGTAGCTTTCACTTGCAATTCTGGAAAAGTCGCGCCTGTTCGGCTATCGCCAATGGAGGCGTTTTAGTGATTTTGTCAGGCACAATCTAGTTCTGAAATTGTCAGTTTTAAGGGGAAAGTCATGCCCAGGTTTAGTTAATATTAACATCCTTAGTCTTGCATTTGGGCATCATAAGCCGAACGAATGAAAATAAAGATTATCAAATCTTCTTTGTTTCAAGAATTTGGCAATACAAGCAGGGCCAAAACAGTAAATGAAGCCAACAAAAACTACATAAGGGGCCTCCAGAACTACTCCAAGACAAGATGTGAACTTGTCACATCACGTGCAACGCTGCATTCTTTGAATAGCCTTGTAGTGGCCGCTTCCAAGTGAAAACAAAATAGTACAACCAAGCATATTTGGGGAGACACAGGAAGTAGGAATATCGAGAGATTCCAGCACTGAAATAGAATCGAAAGTATCGGTCCCTACCGTGTGTCTGCTGGTGTTCAGTTGCAGCCCTATTCTGTCGGTCCCTACCGTGTGTTTGCTGGTGTCCAGTTGCAGTCCTCTCCCCTCGGTCCCTACCGTGTGTCTGCTGGTGTCCAGTCGCAGTCCTCTCCCTCGGTCCCTACCGTGTATCTGCTGGTGTCCAGTCGCAGTCCTCTCCCTCGGTCCCTACCGTGTGTCTACTGGTGTCCAGTCGCAGCCCTCTCCCTCGGTCCCTACCGTGTATCTGCTGGTGTCCAGTCGCAGTTCTCTCCCTCGGTCCCTACCGTGTGTTTGCTGGTGTCCAGTCGCAGTCCTCTCCCCTCAGTCCCTACCGTGTGTCTACTGGTGTCCAGTCGCAGTCCTCTCCCTCGGTCCCTACCGTGTGTTTGCTGGTGTCCAGTCGCAGTCCTCTCCCTCGGTCCCTACCGTGTGTTTGCTGGTGTCCAGTCGCAGTCCTCTCCCCTCGGTCCCTACCGTGTGTTTGCTGGTGTCCAGTCGCAGCCCTATTCTGTCGGTCCCTACCGTGTGTTTGCTGGCGTCCAGTCGCAGTCCTCTCCCTCGGTCCCTACCGTGTGTTTGCTGGTGTCCAGTCGCAGCTCTCTTCTGTCGGTCCCTACCGTATGTCTGCTGGCGTCCAGTCGCAGTCCTCTCCCCTCGGTCCCTACCGTGTGTCTGCTGGTGTCCAGTCGCAGTCCTCTCCCCTCGGTCCCTACCGTGTGTTTGCTGGTGTCCAGTCGCAGCTCTCTTCTGTCGGTCCCTACCGTGTGTTTGCTGGTGTCCAGTCGTAGTCCTCTCCCCTCGGTCCCTACCGTGTGTTTGCTGGTGTCCAGTCGCAGCCCTCTCCCCTCGGTCCCTACCGTGTGTTTGCTGGTGTCCAGTCGCAGCTCTCTTCTGTCGGTCCCTACCGTGTGTTTGCTGGTGTCCAGTCGCAGTCCTCTCCCTCGGTCCCTACCGTGTATTTGCGGGTGTCCAGTCGCAGTCCTCTCCCCTCGGTCCCTACCGTGTGTTTGCTGGTGTCCAGTCGCAGCCCTATTCTGTCGGTCCCTACCGTGTGTTTGCTGGCGTCCAGTCGCAGTCCTCTCCCCTCGGTCCCTACCGTGTGTTTGCTGGTGTCCAGTCGCAGCTCTCTTCTGTCGGTCCCTACCGTATGTCTGCTGGCGTCCAGTCGCAGTCCTCTCCCCTCGGTCCCTACCGTGTGTCTGCTGGTGTCCAGTCGCAGTCCTCTCCCCTCGGTCCCTACCGTGTGTTTGCTGGTGTCCAGTCGCAGCTCTCTTCTGTCGGTCCCTACCGTGTGTTTGCTGGTGTCCAGTCGCAGTCCTCTCCCCTCGGTCCCTACCGTGTGTTTGCTGGTGTCCAGTCGCAGCCCTATTCTGTCGGTCCCTACCGTGTGTTTGCTGGTGTCCAGTCGCAGTCCTCTCCCCTCGGTCCCTACCGTGTGTTTGCTGGCGTCCAGTCGCAGTCCTCTCCCCTCGGTCCCTACCGTGTGTCTGCTGGTGTCCAGTCGCAGCCCTCTCCCCTCGGTCCCTACCGTGTGTTTGCTGTTGTCCAGCAGCCGCCGCATCACCGACAACATGGTGGCCGGGTTCACGTGCGTCATGTTCGGCGTCACCTGCTGTGACCGCGTCCTCACCGCACCACCACGAATTGAACACTGCGCCGCCGGTAGTCAGCTCTCAGCACGAGCTTCAATCGCTAGGGCCGCCGTCCTCACTCACACGCGTCCGACCAGCCGGGCCCCACCGGCCGGGGCTGCCGCAAAAAACGCCCGTCCCGGCCCGCCGCCGGGGGAGGCAGGGGCGGCGCGCTCGGCTGCTGCCGGCTCTCAAGCTCACTGGTTGAGAGTGCACCGCGCGGTTCCAGTTCCGCACCCCGCCCAGTGAAGGTTTTAGATATCTTTAAGTCCGTGCACATTAAGCTGTAGTACAGAGGGACTCTTCCTCCGCAGACAAACGGCAGAGCGATGTTCCACTGACGGAGACACCATTAATAGTGGATTCGTCTGAAACCGGATTTCATAGCGACTACACCGAGCGCCACCATCACAATTTCTCAGAGTGCCGCCGCCCCGCGTGGCGCTCCTCTATGTGCCACCGAACGCTGCTCACTGCACTGACACTAGGCGGCGTGCGGTAATGGAGCTTGAAAACTGCTAGGAGCCGAAAGATCCGGGACTGTAAGATGCAGCTGAAGCACTTAAAGCAACAATTATAAATGTGTTTTCCATCAAGAGAACCATCATGCACAAGTAGCTGCTTTTTCACAAGTACTCAGATCGATACGCTTGTGTGGGAGTAGAAATACATGATGTGTTTCAAGTGTCAAGAAATCGAAAGAATAACAGCACCACTACGCTTTTTCGCAGGATTACACGCATCACAGGCGGTGACGGATACAACGGGTGGGGCTAGGGATACCCAAGCCCCCTCCTCCGAAACATCTGAGTACCTATAGTTAATACATAGGTGGAGGCTGGTCCGAGGCAATGGTGGGGGAGGCTCGAGCCCACTAACCCCCCTAAAATATGGTCCTGGATCTGCCACTGATCACAGGCATACACTTACACTGCAACTACAACAAAAAGGATATCCAAAAACTTAGGGCGGGCGAAGAAAATTGCAGAGGCTGGTCTTGTAGCCACCTCAAATATACAATTCCAAAACCATACTAATATATTCACTGAAACAAGCCTCGATACCACTCTGGACAAGGACAGACCATGCCGGTCTGGGCTTGGTGCCCGACCTAGAGCTAAGGCGCGTTGTGTAATACGGGTTGCGTGCCTGTCCTTGCAGTATCTTCCTCTAAATCCGGCCAGGCAGAATACCAAAATGTGTGTTTTATAGAATATGTAAAATAAGCCTTGTTCATTATATAATAATTTTTAATTTACTGCACACCTTTTGTGAAGCATATTCTGTCAATTATTAGCATTACCGACAAGCATGACGCCTCCAGCCTAAGATATTATGTTAGCTTAATTTTGGTAAATTAACTGACTTCCGATTACTGGGTAGATTACAGATAATCTACTCGGTAACCCGGTTTCAGGTATAAGACAAAGTTCATCACATTGAATATGAACTGTGAGCTCTTATTATGACTGAAACGTTGGTTTTGTTTTACAGGTGGTACCAAATTTGAAACAAATATATCTGCAGCACTGATGGAATTGAGCTGTAAGAAAAACATTCAAATGCATTTTCCACTCGTAAGAAGATTTTGATTCTGGAAAAATTTCGTGTGTTTAAACCCAATAACACCAAGTGCACGGGATTAAACACAACGAACTTGATGGGGGCGCGGTAGTGGAGTGGTCAGTGTAGCTGGCTGCCACGCAGCCGACCTGGGTACAAGGCCCGGCGGCTTCCCTGAACAAGGAGCAAGCTGGCTCCCGAGAAAGCCTTCCAACAGGGAAAGAGTTGGCGACGCCATATGACCCTGGCAGTTGGTGCGTCGATAAGCCCCAATAATTAATTAACAACGAACTTGATTCTGCAACGATCAGGGCAAAATAAAGTGTCCTAAGTACATATGAGTCTATCGTTCTCCAAAAACTACGACAATAAGGTTTTTTTAAGATATTGATAGAACAAAACATACTTTAATTTTCGGCATTTCGAAAGGAAATGTATATCAAACTGAAATTACATGTGGTCAAAAGGTAGTTTTCTGTGTATTTGGTGTCGTAACAGGTCACCTGACCTAAGTTCACCGGGTTAAAATTTCGAAAAAGCGTGAACATAACAAAAATAAATCCTCAAAAACTCAATATATCGTTTATTGCAATTCTAACTATGTATATAATTTCTATGCTGCTTCACTTTAACGTGGCGTCAATAAGAGCCCCATTTAAGTTCATGGTGAACTTGATCATTGTCTGAGGCCATAACTCCGTGACCGTGTTACGTATTCCATACCTACAATTTTCAGATCTTGTGTTTAGAGACCAAAAACCCAGTGTGCCAGCTCAAATGCCACGGTGCAGTGCTACTGAAATGAATGGCTGTATGAATAAGCACTTCCAGAGAAGGTGCCACCATGGTGATATTCCAGTCTAGTGCGATTTCATAATTTTTTTAAATAATTAATTTGATCCTATTTTCCGCTACGAAATGGTTAATAAGCCAGGTATTTCATTCTTCTTTCGATTTATTTTGCTTGAGTTAAATATTTCTACATCACCAATGCACCGTCGTGACGACATGCTCTGATCACCGGCGGCGGAGCTGGGGGAGAGGGAGGGCACCGGGGCACGGAACCCCCTTTAAATAAGAAATTTTAGCACTAACCCTATGGCGTTGACTGGAAAGAAATGGGTTGAAAAGTCCGTGGTGCCCCCCCTCCTTAAATTCGACATTCTACCGTCACTGGCTCTGATAACGCTACATGATACCACTAGAGACTAAACCTTGGAGTGAGGCTGTGTCATCAATTATAACGAATATAAATGAAGGCTTTTAGCTTAAAAGAGTCTGAGGACCAGAACTCGAACATATATAGTTTGGATATTTTGATGGATAACTTAGAATATATTTCTTGTTTCAAACAAGTTATTACAGCAGGTAATACGGATTTTCAATCACCAGTACCAAAAGCGACGCTTAGTATATACATTTTTGGAGTAAGTCAAAGCAAGACAGATTTGCCCACACAGTCAGGCGTGAGCATTACATCACGTTGCCATGGTTACGAGTGGTCACCTCATAGCCGCGTTGCCATCCCGGAAGAACTGCGCCCCAAGAGGTTCAATTTTGACATGTTTTATCCGCGAGTTGTAAATTCTGGAACTGGAATATCGATAAAATGTTTTTTGACATGCTCTAAAGCATGGATCAGTTCAAATTAGTCTCAGTTCAAACTCATTATGAAGCCTGTGCCTCATCCTTTTTAATTGACCAAAGTCCAACTTACATTACATGTACGGACAGAACCATCGCGCTGGTACCAATGTAAATGTTGCAACGGAACTACCAACACAATCAAGCGTAGCACTGCACGTGGTTGCTTAACCCAGATCTGAATTTGGGCTGACATGCTGCTGCATGCCAATATCATTGTTTCACCGAGTATTGGTGTACCCCAGCCTCCCGTCCTAAAATTTTTCCCCGGATAATCGGCCACGACAGAGCGACTGTCTTTGAAAAAATTGATCTGGTGCAGCTGCTCTCAGAACAGCGCCGCTCCCACCAGTGATCCATCACATCGCCCGTCGTGCATACCATTTTTCTCTGTTCTCACTGTCATTCCACCTGGGAGGGTGTAGTGTATAGGAACAGTGTGACAACGGCGACCTGCCGGCGCTGCCGGTGCAGCGGCGCCGACGTTTTTTGTCCACTTGTAGGCATGCGGCCGATCTGTGAGCTCTGGCCGGTGCCGCGCGGCGGCGGAATGCGCGCGCTCTCCGGCCGCCACGCCGCGCGCTCAACAGAAAAAAGCGCGCCGGACCCTCGCTCCCGCCAACAAAAAATCACCCACAAAAAACGCAACCCTTCCTTCTAAATACGGCGTACAAAAAAGCGAGCCAGGCCGAGCAGGGCGCGCCTCTCGGCAGGGGCTCCGAGCCCCGGCCGGCGTGGGTAAACAGAAACGTCGCCGCTGGCTGGGAGCGGTTGTCTTGGTTGAGGGCCGACGCGCCGTCCGGCCAGCTTTCTGACGTAGGAGCCGGCGGCGGCGTCGTCCGGCCGGCTGGCCGCTGTACCCGCCAGATCCGTCGGATATTGTGCAGGACGGACTCTTTGACTGGACATCGGTCACTGAGCCGCCGACAGCGACCAGCGGCTGCTGAGTGTCGGCACAGCTGCAGTCCAGAATGGTGCAGGCCCGCGTGCCAGGTGAACTGCGCAGTCAGCGCTGACCAAGCCGTTGGACTGCTGGAAGATATGGAGCGTCCAGAACAATGCTGCAGTACCTTTTAGTGTGTCGTGAACGTATCTGTATGCACTGATTATCTATATGCCGAGATTAAAACAGCTTGCTGAACTGAAGGGCAAGTAGAGGTTATCTACTGTGATTGGCTGACAAAAGAATGGAATTTATACTCAGGCCATTCACTGTTAAATTTTTCTGCTCATTAATATGCAACATGCTGTGGGCTTTAGCTTTAGATCGGTCGGCTCCTTTGTCTGACATTTTTCTCTTCGGGTTTATTGTAGGTTAAACAAAAACATGGGAGGGTGCATAAAAATTGAATGCAACAACAGGTGACAGCGAATATATTAGCATACACCATCACAGTCAGCTAGTGATGAGGCAGGCGATACTGACGGGGCGATTTTTTCTCGGGAACAGGTAGGCCCAAGGGTTGATCAGCTTTTATAGCTGATTATTTGTCAGTTCTGAGACTTTGATAGCCACTATTGTGCGTTGAGAACAACGGGTACATATAATCAGAAATTGAAATACATCTTCGACAAACCTATAGCAAGAGATATATAGATGGATAGCTTATTATGACAGAATTCAGACCATGATAAGCTTGACATTCAGTGGTCCACACATAAAACTGCTTACAGGCAGGGGCTTTAAGTCAGCATACCTCAACACGGACGGCACTTTCGAAGCGCTATGACACAGAAAATTGACGAAACCATTACGTACAGTTTCGTGACGCTTCATACTATTGAAACGCAGTTTCCCATGCAACGCGCCGAAATTTAAAACAGTTTTTGAAGAAGCACTACAAAACAAGCCATTGCTCAAAAAGTATAGCCGCGTTATTTCTACAAACTAATTTCATTAGCTCGCCCATACGGTAGTCACATGCGATATGAACATTATTTAATTCGAGCAGTATGTCAGAAGCAGTTTAATTGCATACCACACGCATAAGGGCAATGAAGTCGCGCACCGGAGCCAAGTCGACTCGTCGGAAATTTGAAAAGGCGAAGCGCCGAGGTGCAATGACAACTGTTAATGGGTGGGCGACGGGCGGCACTTTAATCTACGGCCCTTTTTGTCTCGGAACATAAGTAAGTTTTTTCAATTTTTGACGCATTTAGCACTTGTGTAAGTATTACAACTATGTAAAAAGCATTGGGAAGCATAGGAAATAGGTGAAAGATGGGTTATAGTAAAATATGAATAACAAAATAGGCCATATTGTACTAAAGTGCATAGTGCATTTGCTGTCAATATGTCGTGGATCGAGCATCAGTGGCGGCGCTGCCATGGAGGCATATTAGGCACTGCCTAGCCACTTTTAAAGGTCGAAGTAGGTTTGTATTTTATGTGGACTAAATATAATTTGACTCGATGTTTAAGCTACAGAGAATATTCCTTTTTCGAATCACTGGGTCAAAGAGCCGATAATTTGCATCTCTGAGAATCCACGTTCGCAGCTCTTACCGTCAACAAATGTGATATTAGGCACTTCGCGATTTCGCTGAATCTGCCGAACACCGTGGGAAACCTATCGTGTGCTTTTTAATTGACATCTCTAATGCCACATTCATTCTGACGCGAGTACTGGCTTGTTAAATCAGCAACCCAGGCTTGCCTTAGGAGCTAGCACGTGCGATGCCGCGTCTTAGGACCTTGATTACAGCGGATTCGTTTATTGACATTTTTGTATTCGCGGTTGTCTAGCCTTTTCTAGTGCGGGACAGTTGTTTGGAAATTATTAGTGATATATTTAATTTGTGAAACCCTTAGGAAGAACGTGAGTCATGGCACAAAATCTGGCGGATGAAATTTAAAAAATCCATTCACAAATCGATCGTACAGCGAGAGATTGCACGTCATAAACAATGAAGTGCCGAAGCTGTCCTTGAAGTGGGAAGCTCTCGTGTGTACCTTGTCCTTCCCGGCTTGCTTACCTACCTACCTATCCTTCTTGAATTTTTCCTCGAACCTTCATATACTGCCGCATAACCGTTTCCACAATCTACCGACACATGTTTTTCTTTAATTTTTTTTAAGATATTAAACATTTAAACATAAATATTATTTTTGCTCATCGACTTGAGCTTGCCTCTTCTCCAGCCGGCCTGCTGGAATCGCCCCTGTCTAATAACAGGTAAAAAGCCTGGGCGACGTCCTTACCTCTAAGCCAATCATGCCTAGGCTGTCATAATATTCAAGCGCCGCCACTGCCGAGCATGCGCAATTTCCCGAAGTCACCGATCACACACATATGGAAAGCAGGGGCGTGGATTTCCGAAACTTATTTGGGGTGCCCAAATTGGCAAGAATGCCAATAACCATCACACAATACTAGATAGCATGATATTATCTTTGTTTTGATCCTCGCACAGGCCTGCTGAGGCAAATCAAAGCAGTTTAAATTCTTGAAAATGATAAACAATTAAATGAAAATGAATTTTCAACACTAACTCAACGTTTCATTGGGGGTGCCTGGGCACCCCCAAAGATGTATAAATCCACATCCCTGATGGCAGGCACCATGATCGCATCCTGGAACTGCATATATTTGTTTTATATATTTGCGTCTATATATGTATATCTGTTTTATTGGTTCGGAACTACGAGCACCTGTATAAAGGGCTACGGCTTTGTGTGAGATTCTAAACATCAAACCATGTGAGAGATACGCAATATAAGGCTTACTTGAATTAAGTGCATTTATTCGTGTGCACGTTGAGGAAGGTCACCGGTATTTATTAAACATATTTATAAGCGCACCACAAGCAGAATATAAAATCACCGTTTGGGGCTTAATGTACTGCGTTCGGAACAAGAAAGTGAATAGAAACGAACAGCTTCCCCTTCTCTCTCTCTCCTCTCTCTCTCTCTCTATCTTCTCTCTCTCTCTCTCTCTCTCTCTCTCTCTCTCTCGTAGTTATTGATCAATGAAGTCCTGACAAAAAAGGCATGCACTTTGAAACTGCTGGGGAAAACCTAGCAACAAAAATCGACGAATACAAATGACTACTGAACAGTGGTATAAGGCACTTAGGCAGAGACCAGTATTTGAGATAGGCTGCATAAACATATTTGTTTTAATTTCCGTGTTCTATGTGTGCCAGCCGGCAGAGGCCAGTGGACGTCTGGTGAAATGTAAGAGTCCAGTGGCCGGGACACTTTTCTCTGGAATGGACAGCTACCGGAGGCCGGTTCTGTGGCTGGACAAAAAAGCGGGGGTATTTTTTCTCAGCTAACCTGGTGTTCATGCGAAGGCGGGCGGACACTGGAGGAAATCACGGAGCTCATCGCCTTCGTCTGCCGCTGAGGTCCACCTGCCAACAGGAAATACGGGTCAGAAGGTGTCAAAAAAGATAACAGTTCAAGTAGAACCCAGAGTGTCTCAGTATGGTTCCTGGATCCTCTGGAACTGGGAACGACTAGGAATCCAAGTTGTTGCCAAGTTATTCCATGTCTGTGTACTTGTACAAAATCGCGCCCTTTGTCTGTCCTTGCAAGGGGTAATTCAAGGTACACCCAAACCATTGACTTATAATTTGCCAGTCGCTGATGAAGTTTTTCTTCCACAAAAATATGTAATCGATAGAGCTCAGTATTAGTATGTATCCGTTGCATATTGGTGCCGTAAAGCTTTGTGCCCTCAACGTCATGGGGAAAATTTATTCCTTAGCCCAACATCTCTACAGTGACATAAAAAATGTGCTTGCACTAAATGAACGAAATTAGCCATATAACCTGTTGTCTCAAATGACGAATTATTTTACATGCAATGAAATTACGAAACAGTTCCAGGGGTACGGAACTGAAAACGAGTTTAGGGATGCCTTTCCAAACTAACCAATGGAAATTTTGTTGAGGCAGAAGGAAAGGGGTTGAGAATTGCAAACATACGCCCGTAAAACAGGAAATTTTGGCAGGGAACGCTAATATAGGGTGTTCCCAGTGCGCACGTCACTTTTTACTCTGAGCCAAATAGGTGAACCGGACTCGGACGCTGCCTGCAGGCTTTCGGGGTGCTTTCCACGATAAGGGGTGCTTTTCTGGCCTTTATGCTCGCACGACCCCCGGAAAATAACGATTCCACACGCCTGAGCACGGTAGGGCTAGTGTAATGCCAGACGCATGCGAAACCGTCTTTTCTGCAAGTATTTCCGAGGTTCTAATATTTTTCCGTTCTCATTATACTTTCAGCAAAGATAATAGGGGCATTCAGCCAAAGACAACCATCCGCAACTATCTCAGCTGAGCCAGTGATGTGACCTGTGGCTGTTATTGACCAGAGTCGACAGGGTTACTAGTGTCAGTTATTAACCTGAGCCAGCGATGTGATCTGTGGCAGTTATTGAACTGAGCCAACGGTGTGAATTGTGGTAGTTATTGACCTGAGGCGATGGCGTGACCTGTGTCAGTTACTTGAGTCGGCAGTGTGACCTGTGACAGTTATTGTCCTGAGCCAACTGTGTGACCTGTGGTAGTTATTAACCTGAGTTGGCAGCGTGACCTGTGACAGTTTTTGACTTGAGCCAGTTATTGACCTGAGGCGATGGCGTGACCAGTGAAAGTTTTTGACCTGAGTCGGCAGCGTGACCTGTGGAAGTTATTAACCTGAGTCGGCGGCATCACCTGTGGCAATTATTGCCTCGATTTAGTGGGGTGACCCGTGGCAGACATTGACCTGATTTAGCGGCATGACATGGGGCAGTTATTACCCTCTTAAAATAAAACACAGGAGTTTCCAAAATGCAAGCATAGCAAGTCAATATTGCCCTAATTCATGAACTATGTTTTGGCTTCATAACATGCATTTTCGAATTGATTAATATATTTTAACCCTCGCCCCACCGGGGGCCATCGATGGCCCCCTAAGGTTTTTCGGGATAGCAGAAAAACGACGAGGCGCAGCACCGCGGTTGAGGGCTCTACCTCTCACTGCATCATTTTCCATCATCCCCGAAATTTGTTAACCCGGGTCACCCAAGGTCAGGTCACCAGACGAGGTCAACCAAGGTCACCTCACTTCACCTTTAGAGCTCGGTAAGAGCTACATTTCAAAGTCGATCGATTTGAAACTTCCTACACTTCATGCCCTCCAGGGTCTACAAGGTGTATATCCGGGATTTTTCGATTTCGTGCCCTGAGGTCAGGTCACGAGGCGACCTCTCCCATTGGAAAAGCATGGGGAAAAGCTATTTCATGATATAAAACCCACAAAAATGATTGCAAATACTCAGACTGCTCAGAACAACGTTTTTGGACACCCTTTCACGGATCCCAGGGGTCATATTTGCCCTTTGACTTTTCTAAGGTCATCCAAGGTCACCAGAGGTCAAAAACAGTATTTCGACAATAACTTTTGACCTAATTGAGCTAGAGCGGTGAAACAAACACCATCGTGCTTGTCTTGTCACTGGCTTTCATTTGATATACGGCAGGTCACTTTTTGACCTTTCGTGACCTCAGGTCATATTAGGTCACGAGGTGACCTCTGGCGGTCAAACCAATGGCGGGAGGTCTTTACGTTCAACATAGCGGAAAAAGTACTGGGAATTTGCTATCAAATGTACTTTACCAGGCCTCAATAGCTCTAATGACATAAGAGTTATGCCCAGTTTGCTTAATCATTGCATATTTGAGTGAAAATAGCCGATCTTGACCTAATTTGACCTCTGGAGGTCAAACCATTGACCTGAGCACTAAAACATGCGAAGTAATTTCTTACTGAATTCACGCGAGCTTTCTATTGCACTTTGCAGATTTGCGCTAACGCCCATATTTTCGGAGTTAGAGGGGGCCATCGATGGCCCCCGGTGGGGCGAAGGTGGCGCCGGACCCCGGTGGGGGTTAATGCATACATGCATTATCGAATTGATTAAAATTTTAGCTTTCATTTAAAATCAGGATTTTAAAACACACTCTTATAAAATCTGCAGAGTCGTCTTTTGCAGTAACTACTCACAGCGTTGTCGCAGGCAGAGAGGGACTAGGCTTCGTCGCAGACAAGGAACTAGACTTCACCGCAGACAGAGAGGGACTAGGCTTCGTTACAGACAGAGAGGGACTAAGCTTCGCCGCAGACAGAGAGGGACTAGGCTTCACCGCAGAGAGAGAGAGGGACTAGTCTTCGTCGCAGACAGAGAGGGACTAGGCTTTGATGCAGACAGAGAGGGACTAGGCTTCGCCGCAGGCAGATAGGGACTAGGCTGGGTCACCACTGCGACTACAGCTGCAGACACAACACTGCATCACCGGCCTCCGATGCCCAGCGTCAACCACACGTGCAACTCCACGGAGGCCACACGAGTAGCGTGTGACGTCACAATAATGACAGTGACGTCAGCAGCTGGCGGAGAATTGGAGCTGGGTACTGAGGCCGCACAGAGCTGTTGGGTTCACCTCTGCTAGTCCTACTCCCCGGCTCGTATTGTCAGACGTCACTAGACATCGTCGGGGCAAAAAGATTGAACAACAGTTTTTATGCGTAGTGTGACGAAGAGATTTGCGTATTCACCGCATTTGCTCGACAACATCCCGTTGAGAGGACAAATTGATCAAGTGATTATTAAGCAAACAATTGTTCGGAGTAAGCTTGTCAGCTTTTACAGCGCTAATTTACCTCACTAACTATCGTAGAAGGCTCAGTTCACAGTTATCTCTAACATAATGGTTTGGTTCATCTGGGTCCGCCCGGTTTTGTCTTGGCAGGTTGCGGCCGCGGGACCTTGCGCCCTTGCATCTTTCATCGAACCGTAAACGTTATTGATAACGCATATTATACATGTCGGTGGTTCAGCACCCAGTGTCGAGTCACACTGTGGTGCTCCCACGCATGACACACATGTAAAAACAAAAATCATGCTCTCATCTTCAGTCGCTCGCACCTCATCATCACCCGTCAAAATTCAAAACAGGTGAGTATAGACTTGACGTTTTTTCTGTTTCTGACACGACTCTGGCTCGACAACTAGACGAGATAATCACTTATTCTCTCCGTTGCCCTTGAAGGCCTGTGAACAACAGGTTTCACCTAGCTTGCTGGCCCGACAGGGCAACGGAGGGAATATACACATTCATGCTCTCATTTTCAGTCTCTCTCACCTCATCATCATCCAAAATTCAAAACACGTCACTGTATGCTGTATGACGGGCATTAAACATGTCTGTGCAGTGGTTCAGCACCCAGTGTCAAGCCGTTCACTGTGGTGTTTCCACAAGAGACAAACATTATAAAAAATAGTCATGTGCATCCAACTATAGGAGTGTGAGTTTGACCCCACTTTTTAGTAAAGTACTCGAAAAAGTGGTTTTTACTTCATTGCTGTCTCATGTGCGCCCTGTTTTAGCTGATCAACAGCATGGTTTTATGTCTGGACGTTCGTGCGTTACGAACCTGGGATCGATGTTGAGCGTGGCCTGGAGCAACATATCCGCTGGCTCACAAACTGATATAATTTATACAGACTTTAGTTCAGCCTTTCAAAGCGTAAGTCACAAACTTCTGATTCATAAAATGGAAAAATCATTTAATATCACCGGGACATCATTGTCATGGCTAAAATCATACCTTTCTGGAAGAGAGCAGCGGGTAGTTGTGAATGGCCAATGCTCTTCGTGGATCTCGGTTACCTCAGGCACACCTGAGGGGGACATCTCTCGCCCCTCCTCTTCGCCTGTTTTATTAACGACCTACCGACTGCTGTCCACTCGGATTGTATAATTTTCGCCGACGACTGTAAACTGTATCGCAGAGTTGACAGTACAGCTGATGCCACACAACTGCAGGTAGACGTAGATCGATTATGCGCGTGGTCAATGAAGTGGCAACTGTCACTGAATCCTTCAAAGTGTAAATATTTAACTCTGACACTTCGTACAAAGCCCATTTTAGAAACGTACCACATAGGCAACTCGGAGATTGAGAGAGTGAGTGAGATGCGCGATCTTGGAGTGATCATAGACTCGAAATTAACGTTTCAGTCCCACATCGATGACATGGTGCGAAAGGCCAACAGGGCTCTAGGGCTTTTAATAAGGTCTTTCCAGACAGGGAAGAATGGTCCATCACTGCAGGGGATAGATCATAAAAGTATGATTGTGACTTTTTGCGCCAACGTTCGGAGTATTTTGGAATATGGCTGTGTGATATGGGGAGGAGCTGCCGACACACATCTGAAACGTGCGGACAAAATTCAGCACAAGTTTCTTATTTGGCTCTGCGCAAGGTGTCGTGTTCAAAACGTTTCACTGGAGTATGCTGACCTTCTCCGTCATTTTGGGTTGGCATCCTTATCCGCGAGAAGGTTACAGTATGATATTATGTTCATCAGAAACATTCATAATCACAAAATTGATTCACATTTTCTTTTGGAATGCTTCCCATTGGCAGCGCCTCCCGTGCACTTCGAAACTGGTTGCTTTTCAACGTTCCCTACGCCAGAACTAACACTGTAAGGTCGAGCATGTTTACCAGAATTCCCCGTGTCTGTAACAGGTTTTTAAATGCAAATAGGGACGTTGATATCTGGCACACGAGCTTAGGAGATTTTAAGAAGCGAGTGATCGCCTTTTCCTTTACTGTCTAAGGTGTATACAGTGTGCTCGACGAGAGTGGATGTTTTTAGCGTTATTTACATTTTATCGTTTTGTTTGTTTGATCCAGTGTACTGCTTTTATCTTATCGACTTCATCTATAAGTGGGTTTTACTGACCCGTTGGTGATATGTTTAATAAACTAAACTAAACTAAATAGGGTCATCGCAGTTGCAACTCCAATGTGCTGCACTGCATGTGAACCTGTTGGCAGTGAAGTGCAAAGCCGGGCTGTTTGCGGGGTGTGCAACCGAAGTCGTTTGGACACCGTATTGTGAGAGCTACTCGGAGCAAAAGCGAACCCCGAGTAACATGTGTTCTTATGGATAGAAGTATGGCCGAAAGGGAATAAAGCACGGTACGTTCAGCGAAGAAATTGCACCAAAACAATCCAATCTACGAACGACTCACTATTTTGCACATATAGGCACATCATCAGTGGCAGACCCAGGACTTTATTTAGGGGAGGGGGAGCTCGGGCATGCCCCGCCATTGCCTCGGAATAGCCTCCGACAATTCAATTACTATAGGCACTCTGATATTGGGGGAAGGGGGTTGAGCCCCTTGCATTGGAGGACGCAGGGGGGGGCATTCCGGCCATGCCCCCCAAAGTGCTGGAGGGGGGCAAACTATATTTTGCCCCCCAAACGCCGGAAATTTTTTATTAAAAAGGTGTTTACACAAGATCTGTAGAGCAAAAAAATATTCGCTCCCCCAGGAGACCGATCATGTACTTGGAGAGGTAGCTTATACTAGGTCTGTCGAGCACCCAAATCGTACGTCCCACCCCCCACCCCTCCCCAGGAGGAGAGACAGACATGGGTTCGCCCCCCCCTCCCCGCAAAAATCTAGGGTCTGCGTCCGCCCCTGCCCCTAGCCCCTCACTTGTATCCGCCACTGCAGATCATCACTTTTATGTACTTCTCGTTCCATCTCTCTTGACCAAATGACAATTACCATTAACATTATTTGTATTCTCATGCCAATTACGGGTGTGAAATATTTACATTGGGGTTCTCTTCAAACTTCTCATGATTGACTTCATTTGAGTAAATATATAACTGTTTATATCCACAATGATTTTGATCAAGCAAAGTTCAATGCATATCTTCCAAATCTGGTCCCAAAAATCCCTTCCTTTCATTCAGTAACAAAGCGAGGTAGCGCGAGCCTCCAAACAAAGAGCTCCCGGTCTAACAAAGAACTATCCACCGAACGAAACAGAGGGGTGGGCTTTCCCACAACCACCGTTTTTTTTGTTCATCGGGAGAAATTTACAGCAAAGCCTTAAAGAATCGATTCAAAGTTGTTATCCACAATCGGTTGGTCTGTGTTGCCATGCTGCGGCGACCTGGCTAGCCTCCCAGACAGGCACAGCCCTACCCGTTGGCGTCTTAACCTGTAAATAGCGCACCGGCTGGTCGGTCCGACACGTGAAAGTATCGCGGCTTTATTGTGGGCCGTCCAGCGCTCGGCCTGCCCATTACAGGAGAGCTGTAACCCTTTAGCGCCGCAGGCCAGGAAGCGCGGCGTTAGCGGCGCGGCCGAGACGTCTGTGGCGCAATGTGCGCCCGGACACCCGCCTCCAAGGTTGTTTGCGGCCGGAAGGATAAATGGGGGCAGTCGGGGTGCGAGGAGGACAATAATGGCGCCGGATCAGGGAGCACCGTTAGTTGGACACCATCCGGAGGCGCAGACGAGGTCACGCGAGCGATGAAAGGGCGATGCTGGAGCGGACCACCCGGGCCCCGCTGAGCTGCCCATTAGTTCCACTGTTTCCAGAAGTCAGATGATGCTGTCGCCTGGGCTCCGATGTGATAGCGGACGTTATTTAGAAAGGGGTAGTGGATACCACATGGTTCGGGAAGATGTCCTTTGTGTTTCGTGTCTGGTAGCATCTGTTCCTGCTGAGGTTATTAAGCGGATACCGGGATCATTATAAGTCGGGAATAAAAACCCTACCCATGCAACCGCCGCGATAGGCCATGGAAAATGAATTGAACTAGTGGTAGATGGGTAGCGTCTTTGTCTTGTCCCAGTGCAACAAGCTCGGAAATCGTCTCTTCCTTAAAGTTGTAGTTCTACATACTTACAGTGTACAGAAAAGGCGTGGATAAATGTAAAAGAAACAGTCCCTAGCCCAACCAGTTTCGATTCATGCAAACAAACGCAAGACGAGACTGTTGCGACCTGCCACATGGCACGTGACGCTCCGCTCGCCACTCCCCCGTTATCTTCCACAGTGTCACTGAGCCGTCCGAGTACCGTCCTCACCAGATGGGGAGCCGGCGCGGCGGCAGACTCAGCGTCCCGAGCTCACAGACGACTGGCGGCCGCACGGCAAACCCCCTCGGCTGCCGAGTTTGGCCAGCTGCGACGCCGGCCGCCCCGCTTTGTGTACTCGCCTCTGTAGTGTTTAGATTTACTCTGGTCGGGCTGAACGGCGCTCGGCTAAATTCGGGTCTGATGTGGCACAAAGGCGCGCCGATAAATCTTGGATGGGGAGCGCAGAGCCGACGATCGAGCCGCACGACAACCAGGGGTGCCGGCAGGCTACTCCGCCCTTGTTTTTTCACTAACTTCAGAAATTTGTCGTAGGAAAATCGGGTTTCCATGCTGATTCATCATACATCCCGGGAGCAAATGTTCAAAACTTTTCCTAGCGACCCATGGTCGAGCCTTGTTTTGAATTCAGAATGAAAAAGTGATCAACCAGATACCTAAATATGTACCAAGCCAACCCTATGCACACCCTTGTCAAATAGGGAGAGTGATAGGTACTAAGAACGGGTTGACCTATATATTAGCTGTCTGGGCTTTAAGGCGAGCCTGCCTATGGATTAGGCATACACATATACCGCCCGAGTAAGTTGGCTTGGCCTTCTTTCCTACACCAGTGGGTGTTTCCGGTTGCAAGGATCCACTCTTCTGTGCACATGGTACTTCCCGAGAGCACCGAGTCGAGCCGACCGGTCGCGCTGAAGGATGACGTTCGGCAGTACCCTGATGCCCCACGGCACACCAGCGTGGCCGGAAACTGGCGAGCGTCGCTGCCAGTCGCCGCCGCCCCGGCACCTGGCGCCATCTGTACAGACCAGCCGTAACTCCATAACTCCACTCACTTCAAGATGTGTTGCCCAAGGCGCACTCGGGTGTAATAGGTATATCAGCTTCATAGTCAGAACTGGATCCAAAGAGAGCCTGAACAAATTTATTTGAACTTTTGTTTCCATTGCCCAATATTTTTCGCTATTTCTTTTCTCCGACGTGGTAGGCCATTTACGCTTGGAGAGGTCACGTTGCCCCTAAGCCAGCTACATCCTGAGATTGTTTACGCTTCGTTACGGAATGGTTTTGTCCGTATCCGTATCTTAGTCGTGCACTACGAGTAGCATATTGCGCTAAATATTTGGCATGTCGAAATCTATGAAAGAATAGCGTAGCACAAACTTATGCTCGTAACTTAAATCATAATAAAATAGTGTTGTCGAGTAATCAGCTGCCCTTCTTAATTGTAAAGCGGAGATTCAATCTTCATTATGATCTCACCGGGGACAATCGATTGGGAACAAATAAAACGTCCCAGACCTTGGCGCGCAACAGTATTCACGCTCATCGTCATTCACGTCTCAGTAATAAAGCTGAAAAAATAACAACATGTAAAATTTCGACCAGCAACCAATGAAAAAATATTAAATCTCAGCCACGCCATTAACTTAACGGTCAAAGACAGTGCCGGATCCAGGCCAATGGTGCGAGGGGGAGGGAGGGGGGGCAACAGGGCCCAAAATCTTAAAAAAAACATATTTTTCTTAATAAAAAAGGGCGAAAAGTGGAGGTTAAGGCAAATATTTTCTTTGCTCCATCCTGGCTCCACCAGTGAACAAAATATAAAATAATAGCATGATAGTCACAGATAATACGTACTTAACCTGAGCCTATTCTCACCCCTGACCGCAGTCATCATAATATGTTTTTATAACTTGTGTCGAAGTTGTTGCAAGTCTGGCTGTTGGGGCCGGAGTCTCACAAAAATCATCAAGGGATTTGTCACGAAGGCCCCCAGACCCCACAATACAAACGAGCAATTCACACAATGAAGGGTTAATTTAAAAGTCAAAGTTGAACGTCCCACAAAGGACAGGGACAGCCGCCCCGCTCAGGTCACCCTCTCAGCAGTCAGTTGCCCGTGGTCCTACGTCGGGTAAATATTGAGCGCCATTGCGTATCAGTGGAACTGATCCCAAGCTTTTGCCGGTGCACTGTCACTGCACGGTTTTTTTGTAGTGGGCCGGAGCCCAACGCTCTACCAACCGAGCTACCGGGGCGGCACTATTCCGACAACAGGCGGCACATGATTTATGCCACCACTCTGTGAGCCATGTTCTCGAAATCGTATCGGGATTCTATGACCCCATTTTACCTTAATAATTGTTGGGGTTTAACGATGCACCAGCTTCCAGGGTCATACGGCGTTACCCCACCCCCCCCCATTTTACATTGAATATATTTACCTGGGTCACTGAAACCCAGTTATAATGCAAATTATGACATTAAAAAAAGCAAACGGGCGGTTTCCTAACCTTCTTGATTATCAACATCTCAGGGGGCAGGGGGGATGAGGTGGCTTAGTGGATAGCACCCTTGTCTTCTAAGCCACCGGTCCCGGGTTCAAGTCCCGGCGGAGCCTCTGAAAAAGTCGATCTGATCCCCAAAATCCCTTCCAACAGGGTGAGTGTTGGCAACGCCGTATGACCCTGGCAGTTGGTGCGTCGTTAAACCCCAACAATTATTATTATTCAGGGGGCAGTGAAAAATCTCTGCACTGCGCTTTGACGCAAAACCGCTCTTCACTATCCGTGTGAAATTTCCTTCTTGGTTTCTGTGCTTACTGTAAGAACATGGAAACCAGGAAGAGGTCGGAGATTAACGTTTCTCGACTATACATGGAGGGGGGGTGGTTCCCAAATTTGGAGACCTCAACTGACTAGTTCTCCTTGAATGCAGAAGGTACTTCTCACGGCTTGGGGCGCGCTGTCACTTTAAATGACATCACTGTCATCTGGCCTGGCGCAAGCCCTCGGTTCTGAGAAGTTTTCTAGCCTCCCTACCCAAAGATGGTTATTTTCCTTTATATCTTTCTTTCCTTGAAAACAGGTTGCCCCTCTCTTCAACTTTACAGGATAGCCCCCAACTTGAACAAGTTAAACACTCTGGTTAATGGAGATTTATGACCGGCAATTTTTTAACGTGATTTGTTTTCATCAAACTGACCAAATATATCTACATCAATAGATTTCATTTAAGCGTCTATCACCATTTGCATTCTCATAACATTCGATCTTTTTTAGTTGACGCTTCCAAGGCTCTTAGTGAAAATCAGTCGGGTAAGCCCCATACAACACCTCCAAATTAGTGTTTCAATGGAGACGACCGTCGATTTTTCGGCTGCATTTCAAAGCCTGCGTGTTTGTGACGCCGGTGCACTAACCACTAATGCCAACGTGCTTCCATCAATACTGCATTACCCGCTAAACTGTTTACGGGCTTCAACATCCGAATCCTTGCAGTATTGATGCTGAGAAATTAGAGAGTTCCGTGCCTGACAGCCAAGCTTGGTTTGCAGCTTGAAACAGACTGCGTCACATGCAATAATTTGGAGCGGACAACTAACGGGTCACTGCAATGTCCCGCGCCGCTATCATGTTCTGGGAGCCTAAACAGCTATTTGATTTGAAATGCTTAAAATAACATAGAACACGAACAGCGCGGGTGAGCCCTGCAGCTTAGTAAGCTTTAATGTATGGCGCGGAACGCAGTCCGGGAGGAACACGGGAGTTTGCATTCGTTCACCTCTGCGGAACTGATCTTAAGAAGAGAAACAACGGGAACGGCAGGTGCGCTTCTCTCAAATCCCCCTTTGTAGATATCAAATAGTCGTCAAATCCTGGGTTCAACAATTCACAAACATGCATAACTATTTGAGTCCGCAAAATATTTCCAAAAGTAGGTACAAAATTGTTAAAACAATACCAATAGGTAAGAGTCTGAAAGAGGACATCCGACAGGTGAACCCATCAACTTCGGGGATGTGCTTGTGCACTTGAAGAGCAAAAGTGTCATAATGTATTTCACGAAGCGAAGCCGGATCCATACGGAGAAGACAGACGGCTGCGACAGCGAGACGTTCTAGCTCAGCAGCTGCATCTTGTTGGCTGCCCCCCCCCACATCTGCGCCATCCAGCGCGCCGGTCGGGCTCGTTCTGTCAACACCTGCTTTGCTCGCCCAGTCGGCCTCAGCAGCTAACTGCAGTCTGGGAACACTGCCGAGTTTCCGACCGTGTTCCGTTGACGTCGCCGCCTTCTCCCGAATCGCAGGTCGTCGCTGACGACGACGCTCGCGCCGCCGCCGACCGTGCATTTCCGGTGACGTCTGTTTCCGGCGGCGTCGTCGCCGGGCCAGCAGGCTGTTCCAACGTCGAATGTGAAATATGGCGCAGCCGGCGGGTTCGGGGGCTGAAGCTACAACCGGTGGGGGCTGTCGCTGATATGGAAAACAAAAGGAGAGGACGCCGCAAGTCCGCAAGGTTGATGTTTGTCAAAAATCTGTATGGCTAGCAATTATGCACATCGATTTTTGTCTTATTGATGATAAGCGCAATAAAAATGGAATTATTTCAATGTTTGTTTAAAACATGTACGTACTGAGAATGAGGTCTTTGTGAGGATGAACTGATGTAATAGCGCATATTTAGATAAGCAATGCTCACTAACTCCAAGTTTTTTTATGCAATAACAATACCGATGTCTCTCGCCTGGACAAGACGTGCAACGAAAAGCGAGTTCCTAGTAAAAAGCTCGTAAGTTTGTTCACGAGCCCAGCATCAAACTATATCGGGCGAAAACTTCAGCTTCAGCTGCCAAATTTTAGCACAACAAACACAAAAAGGGACTGAATTGTCCGCTTCTTTCATAACTGTCCCCATGAATTAAAAAAATATACACTTATCTCCCTCAGGAAGAAGCTTAAATACATAATTATGCATGCTTTACAAATAACTAAACTTTGTTTTCTATTTGATCACTTCCTGTTTCACGCTGAGTCTGTAGCACGCGAGGCTGGAGCAGACTCGGCTGTCCATTGTTATCCTTTGTCAAAAGACATTGAATTTCTGGCCATATACGAGAAGCCTCCTGCCCGTAAGAAGGCTTCAGAGACGCCACTTGGGAGGTTTTCAACACTACACAAGAAAGCTGGCGGCACTGAGCGGGGCGCGGCGAGCCCCCCTCCGGCCCCAACGCCAGGTGTTGCCGTAGTGATTTATCGCTGCGTTCTGTAGCCGCTACTGGAGCTTGGCGTACGAACAAATAACGACCAGAACGCGACAACAATGCAAGGGTTGAGGCTCACAACTGTCGTCAATGGCGGCGAGATGGCTCAGGCAGAGAGAAGTTCTTTGTCGACGTTGCGGCGGACGCGAAGCATCACGAGAGAGGAGAGAGAGAGAGAGAGAGAGAGAGAGAGAGAGAGAGGAGAGAGAGAGAAAGAGAGAGAGAGAGAGGCGATTGAAGTTAACCGCAGTTAGTTCCTCTCCCTGTGGTAGTTACTTCAGTGCTCGCGCTCCGTTATTAAGCACGGGCGCCAACCATTCTGAGGAATTGAACACTATCGTACCGGTCGGTTCACTACGAATCTTCATCAGCATGCTTGTCTGAAAAAATCAACGGTAATGAGCCAGTCAGTGGGCATCGTTTTGTAAACGGGAAGAACATTTTTAGTCAGTCCAACCAATTTAGAAATCAAATGAACCTAGTAGCTCATTTCTTACATAGTTACATGATGCACGCGTGAAATCTCTCTGCATGACGTGAGAATGATGTGACAGTACCTGGGACTTTTCGCAGTCATTGCCTTGTTTCGCAGTCATGTTTATCCACCATGTAGAGCTTGTGAGAAGAGAGCGCGCTGAGTAGCCATATTAACTTCTTTTTCATTGATCGTCCCATTGAGGGATCCAGAGGGGGAGCGAAGAGGGCCAGGTTTCTTCCCCATTGAGAAAAACGTGCTCCTCCCCCACCTTCCCCACCAGGATACATGCATTGGCGCCGCAGCGATACGATTTTGTGACCAGGCAAAAGAAAAGGTGTTTCCCTGGCTGGAATAGCACCTTCTGACCAAGGCAACTCTCTCCGTCGGAAATCCTGGGTCCGTCTACAGACCGTCCCTAGAAAGTTAGAAAGTGTTTTTTTCCCGTGGAGACTTATTTTCGTGGCAGAGAACTGAGCTGAAAATACTTCAGCCAAAACCATGCGACTTTCTTCCAAGTGGAATCTATGCAATGCTCGGAATTATCCGGGTGACTTCGTGGAAAAGCTCAGTTGCTTCGACAATTTTACGCAAACCGAACCATTTTTACCATTTTACGCAAACCGGCTCCGAAAATCTCCAACTCCTTAGTGATAAAGGAAAGCACAGGTACAAATGAGACACTGTGTCCCATTTGACTGAGTAGCTACATTTCTTCCAATGTATTTCTTTTTCGTTTTGTATGAAGGGGGGGGGGTGGATCTTCTAACCCCCTAACCCGGGAAAAAAAAAAAACCTCATGAAGGATAACAAAAATGTCATAAGAATGGCGTGAGAAGGATGCACTGATGTCGTGGTGAACCAGATAACTGTTCGTGCTGCCGTGAGTTTAGGTTCCGGCAGGTTCCGAGAATTAGACGTCATCTAATCTGGATAATTTCCAATTACAAATTCACATTCGGAGACGCTATTCTTTATATAAATATTATCCAAATTGTTCCCAGTACAGCTGTTGGAGTCGGAGTTACACTAAAGTCATCAGGGGACTTGTCACGGAGACCCTGACCCCACCACCCGAACGAGTAACTCCACAATGAAGGGTTACTTTAGAAGCCAAAGTTTAACGTCCCACAAAGCACAAGGACGGTCGCACCGCTTAGGCCACCCTATCACCAGTTAGTTGCCAGCCGACCCACGTCGAGTAAACTATTGAGCGCCGGGGCGTCTCAGGGGAACCGATCCCAAGCCTGGACATACACTGCCACTGCATTTTTCTGAGCAGCAGGTCGGAGCCAAACGCTCTACCAACTGAGCTACCGCGGTATACCGGGGCGGCTCAGTTGGCTATTAAAGGAATGTGGCACCTTCACAACGCGATTTTAACTGAGATAGCCAAGTTGTAAAGCAAGTCAGAAAACGCGGTACTCCGTATTTCATTTGTCTTGGAACTTGATATTTACGTAGAAAAAAGCTAAAACCTACCTGACACTAGCCCCCGTCAGCCCGTCGCCGGGCGGCCATTGTTGTGAGCTACTGGTGTGACGACATATGCTGACGTCACGATGAGCATCAGCCAATCGAAGCCCTTGCAGCGTTTCAAGTATGGTAGTGGTTGCCAGATCGTGACATCATCCACAGGCTGATATTTATTTCTTTTTCTAGAGGAGTATTTTTAAAAACAAAATATTGAGCTTATTGTACATTTTTCAGAGAAATCATGAGTGGTTTCATTATTTTTGGCTAAAAGTACGCCTAATTTCACTAGATTCCAGGATTCGCCCAAGGTGCCACATTCCCTTTAAACCCCAACTTGCTCAGTGCAGTCCAGCCTCAAACCTACCACCTCCGGGAGAGAAAAAGGAAGGCGGTCGATCACTAGCACTTCGCAGAAGAGGAAAAGGTAATTCTTAGAAACTCTAGGGGGTCTTTGGCGCTCCAAAGCATGAACAGAGGGAGAAATAATCAAACGTTTCACATAGTATATGAGTCTCTCTAAGGCTTCGCAGAAGAGGAAAATGTGATTCTTGGAAACTTTAGGGACACAGAGAAGCTCTAGGGACACAGAGAAAGAGAGACACCAGGGCGGGGGCTCTGCTGTTGTCATACCAAGTCCATCCCACAGGCACAGATATCTGGAGTACCCCTCGTTACAGCGCATGACTCCCAGGCACCTGCCCGTTTTACAGAAGTCACGGTAAAAGCGAAGGAGAGTAGCGAAAATATGAATGCTGTATTAAAGGGAATATGACACCCTCATACTGGGATTTAAACTGAGATAGCCACATGGTAAAGCACGCCCGAGAAACCATTTAATTGACATTTCATTCGTCCCAGAGCTTACTGTTCGCGGTGAAAAAGGTAAAAGTGCAGCCCTGTTGATCACGTGCTCCCAGGGTGGTCGCGTGACCATTGCCAATCATGACGATGTGATGTAACGATAAGGTCACACTGTGTAGACAAATTGTTCTACCTAAACTTCTTACAAAGATAGGCGCTAAATATGGTTATGATACTGGCAGTTATAGTTGCGTATAACTTGTTTTATTGACTATTTGGAAACGTGAATTATGTTTTAATATATCGAGAAAAATAACTGGAACCGATAGGTGTTTTTAGTCCTAATAACAGCCTCACTTAGCCAAAAGCACTTCATATGTATTCGTTTTTATTTGTGACCTAAAGGAAATGGTTTCTCGCGGCACGAAACATTACCAGACCGCTCGACAATTTGACGTCAAACCGATGTGTAGAGTTTATAATACAAAAAGGCCGTTGCGGAAAAAATGGAAGCTAAATTTAGAAAGTTTATGTATATATCTAAATTATTTATTGGACATTGCAAGTTGTTGTCATACACTGCAGGGCTGTTCTACGCCTCGAGTCGTAAAAGGTAAAAAAAATGGATGGAGGGGTATGTAATAGCACATATCAAACATTCACACATGTTGAAATGGTTTATATAAAATGATGGCAAAATATATAAAACAATAATATAAAATGCCGATAAGACAATAAAGGTGGTCACTAGAAGCAAAACCCAAACGTCACCTGGTTCTGTCACTGTGTCTGAATCAGGTGCCTTTTCAGCTCGCACTCGAATCTTCCCAGGCCATGTTGGCGGATAGCCTGGGGAAGCTCGTTGTGCACGTGTACAGCCGAGTAAGAAAACCTCCGTCTACCGGATTCTGTGTGAATCACTGGCGTAACCAGCATGCCACTTTGTCGTGTATTTCGCCCAAACATGGCTAGCCTAGTTGCAGGTGTTCTGAGCTGCTCTCCCGCACAGTGGGCAACAAAACCTTTTTTAAAACTGTCAAACGATGGAATTTGTACAGATTATCTACAATGAGCCAGCCTAGCTTATAAATCATGTCCCTGACATGATCGTAACGTCTTCACCCCGAGGCAGCATGCGCAGCGTGGTTCACCAGTCTTTGTTTATATTAGTGTAAAGTCTATATTATATTGTTCTTGAACCCAGTCGGTGACGTCAAACCATAGCAAATTTTGTCAAGGCATTCGTCTTTCAGTCCCTTCAGCGTTTTGGCAGCGCCATTGATTTCGTCACCATTGAGGGCTTTGAAAATGTTTTAGCGTCTTTATCATTCATTTTCTATGTAACAGTGGGTTTCTTTTGAAATGTATAGGTAAGGTATTAAATTAAAATCCACTTTTACTTTCCATAAGATGGACATTAAGCTATGTAAAATTTTAGTCGCCAGCCCCATTCATGACAGCACAGAGGCCGGTCGTACATCCCTCGCAAAGTTCGGACTCGGTACTGTCAGAACACAGAACTCAAATGTTACGTGATGTCGTTCCCCCACTTTCAGAAAATGCGTTATTCGTTGGTTATTTTCATTCTCGTGGGTCAGAAAAATAAGACAACTATTAAGATGAGAACCTTTCACACCATTGAATAGATGGTAATCGTGCGAAAAGTGAGTATTCAGGCGCGGAAATTCGTCAAAATCCGCACAGAGACAACAAAGGAGTTATCAAACCCGTAAACTGCGAGGTCACCGTCATCTAACACTGCAGAAGTGCAAACGCTGGAGATACAAGGGGCCTTCAGCACTCCACTCCCCGTGTGGGCTCAGCCACTAGTGGATCGAGAGGGGGGCAAGGGCCATGCCCCTAAATGGCGCAAATTTGGCCGATTTTCTTACAAAAACACTATGTTTTTACGATTTTTCCCGAGTTGCCCCACCCCCTCAAAACGGCGCTCCTGCATCCGCCAGTGGGCTCAGCAGCTCACTCGATCATGGGATCTTATCACGCAAAGCCTGCTAGGTTTCGGTAATAGTTCCCGTATACTGCGGGAGCAGTTTTCCAGATTCCGAGTTTACCTGTCGCCCTACGTGGACATGGCCGCAGGTTCCAGCACCAACCTTCCAGCACTGGAGTGCACGATTTTGCCCTCTGGTTCTGATCCCAGCTCAACTGTCTAATCCGGAATGTCATTGCGTGAGGAGATTTGGGATCACTTATCTCATAAATAGGGATTACTTATTCCAAAGTAAGATGTCCAAAGCTAGCGCTACTGACCCACCGTCAGACTGTCTCTGAGACTTTGGGTGCTAATCAATGTCTTTCATTGCGGGAGCCGAGGCTCTGAAGGAGGAAGGGGGCAGAATGGATCCCGGAGGAGTTGAGGTAGGGGCAGAATGGATCTCGGAGGAGTTGAGGTAGTGGCAGAATGGATCCCAGAGGAGTTTAGGTAGGGGCAGAATGGATCCCGGAGGAGTTGAGGTAGGGGCAGAGTGGATCCCGGAGGAGTTGAGGTAGGGGCAGAATGGATCCCGGAGGAGTTGAGGTAGGGGCAGAATGGATCCCGGAGGCGCTGAGACGCTGAGGGGCGGGACGACTTCTGGAGATGCTAAGGTGGGGCGGAATGAACCCCGGCGCTGAGGTAGGGGGCGGGACGACTTCCAAAGGTGCTAAGGGGATGGGGGATGTTTGTGAGAGGTGCTGAGGGGATATCTGCCGGAGTCGCTGAGGGGGCTGGCTCCCGGAAGCGCTGAGGGGGCTGGTTGCCGGAGGCGCTGTGTCAGGACGACGTCAGCTTCCACTCTGGCTGATTTCATGGCTGATTCCGCAGCGCTGCTATTGATCACGGCGCCTGAATTAATTACCAACCGCGCAGTGACAAGAGCACACATCGAAGCCGGTTCGTGCCGCCGGCGGCCGACGCGGCACGAGCTTCCGAATATACAGGTCATGGAGGTCACTCTAACAAAGCTGTCTCGACGGGCCTCTTCAGTTGGCTGAAACTACAGACAAAACTTGACTGAGCTAATTGTGTTTTCCTTCTGCGTTTCTATGGAAACTCTGAAGTCCATTCACAAGAGTAAACAGCTAAATGGGAGGACGCATCGGGTGTCAGAGCCTGCTGCATAGCTCTTGGGATATGGGGAACAACAGTGACAGCTTCGCTGTATGCTCTGACGGAATGAGATATGAGTGGCGCATTTGCGTCTTTGTCCATAAAGCACGTGATATCTGGGCAAACCCGTAAGGCATTGTGTCGCGAAAATATTTTAAGCAAATGAAACAAAGATTTTGCTCTACAAACCAGTGATTTCTGTGGAATTGTTGTTGAATCTGCTGAATTTGTTCAGTGTTTATATGTTCACTGTTCCCCTTAGCATTCACTAAAATGTTTCCTCCATCAGGCCACAAGGACATGATAGGTTTAGAATTGCGACCAATAACTATACGCTAAAATAGGGTCCGAATTTCTTTTTAACCATAGTGAAACCTTTCACTGCGGCTCTAAATAACCAAACTCACAACACTTATTAACAATCTATCTGTTCTCTTACACTTCTCTTTTCCTCCATGCGGTGGCTGCCCAGCCGGAGAGGGGCGCTTTAACCTCACCTCCTGGTTGCAGGATAAAGAACATGCGTTAGTTACCCTGGCCAGGTGCTCAGCGGCAGTTTCTAAATAACCAACATTATTGCTTAAATGGAGGAACTCATTTTAACGATCACGCCCAAACGGCCTACCAGCGCACCTTTGCAGTGTCGAAACGGACCCAACGCCCTAGATAACTGATGACAACAGCGGCTGGAGGCTATCGCCGGTCTCATCAGACGGAGATCAGTGGCTGTCAGTGCAATATCACTGCAGCCCGGCCGAGCACTGACGGCCAGTCCAGCACTGACGGCCGCCTGATATATGCCTTTGCCATAGGTCAGGCCTGTCTGACTGGAAATGAAACTTTGACATAGGTCATGTCGATACAATATTGCAGGGTAGCAGCTGCGATGCTGCCCTCACGTTCTTGGCCGAGGCTTGCACTGGCAATGGACTGGCCGTGTGTACATACAGTGTCGATCGGTGTGCTGATGGTTGGCTTCTGTCATTATGCTAAATGGACTAGCACGACCACGTTTTTGCTAATTTTGCCCTTTATGCCCCTTTTGCTGCCGTCTCCTCCCCACTCCCTCTAGAGCTATTTGCCCTTCTTCGACCATCCTTTATTTATCCCCTCATCTTCTCTGAGCTCAAGCCTCCAGTCTGTGAAGAAACCGTACAACCGGAAATCGCCATTAGGTTGGAGACCACTGAACCCTCTGCCCCGGTCCCTTCACCGCCACCACATGACCTAGCCAACGGATGCAGTCATTTCAGGCGACTGACATTCCAGTGACCGTCAATCACCCATGACCATTCTCACGCGAGCATCACGTCCTATTCAGAGGCGCCTCCCCAGTGTGACACCGGGTGACCCGAACTGACCCCGCCTGACTCTACATGGCCCTCACGCACCGACGTGCGGTGCAGCTTCGCCTGTCGTTTTCGACGTGGCAGCCATTACCATGCAGTCATGCGAGCCTGCCCGCGGCGGCGTGGCCGACGCTCCCAGAGGTGGTGTCAAAACCGGTCCCGGCCCCAGCACCTGCCTTGGGCGGTCGGCTCCACTGTCCTGGGATCAGCCAGAGCTCCTTCACTGCGTCCGTGTCAAATCTCGGCATCAGCCCACCGGTATCTCCCAAACCGTAAGGCGCCCAGTTCGCCGGCGTTGGCCCATGAAAACGGGTATTTCTCTGACCTCCAGGTCTCTGTCTATTGATCGTCGAGGCCGACGGCCGTCGAGGCGCATGCAGCGAAGCCCGCCAGAGGCGGCGGTCGGCCGGCGCTGCTGGCCGACGCCGTCCGAATATTTCATCCAATTTGCACTGGGCCTGGCGCGGTGGTGGCTCACCCCGGCGCGCCATGCAGTAAATGCGCTTCCATGGCTGCCACTGTCTAACCAAGGGCCAAACCGCGCCGCCGCCGCCGCCGCCGTCCCCGAGGTGACGGCCGACCCCTGCAGGTGAAAGGTCAACGTGCGCAGTTGCGAGCGGGCGGGAGAGCAGAGAGAGAGCTGCCGAGAGAGCTGATTGCAATGCGGTGCAATGCAACGTGACGCTGCGGCGCAGTGATACGCTGGGGTCTTAGTCTGTTCATGTTAGAGTTCGGCTAGTTATTGCATGAACTTGGATGCGAATTAAGTGTGATTTTCTGATAGGATGGATCAGTAGCGCACCCAAGGGGTGGGGGTGGCGCAGCGCCCCCCCCTTCCAACGCCTCAACTCCAGAGTGCACCCTCCGCCCAGCGTCCGACATGTTCTTTGGTAATAATTGACCGCCGCAGTCGCCCATCGAGGGCAGAAATGAGCCTTGATCTGGCTTTAGTACCAGTTGTAGTCTCACCTTACCACCCGTTCCCATGGCATGACGCCTTTTTGCGTGATAAGTACCCTCTCCGCCCAATATTTCCCCTCCAGTAACCTACCGTCCCCCGTCAAACATGCCGCCCCTCACCAACCCGCCGCTCCCCCTTCGTCAGCCGCCCCTTCCCCAAACGAAAATCCTGGGTGCGCATCTGGGATAGATGATTATAGAAAAGGAGTCACACAATTTTCCACCCCTATTCTGTGATACAATCGAAGTCCTCGTAACGCTGAACGTTTAGTAAAGAAAAATTGGTGAGCAAACTGGTCAAGCTTACATATTATGGTTCATTAATTTTTTCCATAACGTGCTGATCACCATCAGTCAAAGGCCAAGGTCGTCGCTAGAACAAATGAGTTTTTAATAAATATTTCACAAACCGTTATTTTATTCAAAAATACTGCCTGTGATGAAAGAGGCACCACTATTAATTTTGCAAACCAAGCAAGTCTTGCACGAAAAATGGATTTATGAATGAATTGATTTTGTGTGCAAAAGAAATAATCAGACCGTGCGAATGACCAGTGGATTTGGACAATGGCTGTCACTTTTTAAAACATTGCAAATGATTTCAGCGCCAGAAAAATATCATTATGTGAATCCACTAAAACAAACCAGTGCATGTTGAAGAGTAGGGCCTGTGTACTTGTCATCTCCAAATATTATTCTCACAATTTCACGCAAGTCGCACTGAACGCGACATTTAAAGTCGTCAACAAGGTCGGGGAAGTTAAACGAACGACAGGATTACCAGTGCAGACAAAAAGCAAGTTCCGGAGTTCTAGAGCGCGAGCATTCATTAAGCTATCGAAACCATCGACAACTCATTCTTCAAAATAACCTCCCTGTTTCTCCTCACAGCGTTCCCAATGTATTTTGCGACTTGAAAAAGGAGCGCTGGTAGTGGATTCAGCTGGCCAAGGTGGTGAACGTAGCGGAAGCGGTTCTAAAATCTGGCGGCGGCGCCTGCCCCATTTAATACTCACATTATACTTTTTAACGGCTATGCCTCATGTTGCAGGAGCGTTGTCTAAATGGAGGGCATGTTTATGTGGATGCATTTTTTTGCTGGCCTCCATACACAATGACCCAAAATAAGTGACGTAAAACACTTCTTTGTGGGTGCAATGAACGAGAGCAGTTATTTGAAACCGCGTTAACTTATTCAAAATGCTTTCTACTGCGTTAGTAAGTAAGTGGTTTACATTTTTGTGTTTGATCGTTGTGTGAAAAGCTTAGCAATATCTTTCCAAGTTGACGCACTCACGGCGTAGGTATCCACTACAACGCTTCTGAATCTCGGCCATGACCAACACTCACACATACACCTGAGATACATGTTGAAATAACTTTAATGTGAATATGTGGTGTTATACCGCTTCCAGCGAGTTGCAAAATTGCATTGATGCAGAAGGTACCACTGGCGGAAACCTCAGCGGTGGAGAAAAAGTCCCGATCAGGATCGGCTCACCAACGACAGTTGGTCGGTGGGGACGGAGAGGTGAACTGGTCACCTGGCTGACTCACCACGCTGCTGGCCCGGGTTCAAATCCCGGCAGGCTCCCTTACATCAGGTTTTGTCTGTTTCTCTAACATCTTTGAAGAGGATGTGAGCTGCCGACGCCAGTGACACCGGAGCAGCTGGTGCGCTGTGAAACTCGATACAGCGCTGGCTGGCCAACGGTGCCGTAGCGTGTCATAACGGCTATGAATTTTCCTTACCAAGCGGGGTGGTACAAACGAATAGTTGTAGTGTCTTCACAGTACAGCAGACCTTCACATTTCCTGATGCGATGCTAGATGGTCATGTGAAAAGCTGGGTCCTAGTATTTCACCCACAACTGTGGCATATTTAATTGAGTTTAATAACCACAGGATTTATTTTCTAGATTATCATTTCCCGGAGAGTATATGGACGCTGGTTTCAAATACTAAATTCTCTCTTACCAACCCATCTGTGCTTGGAATTGCAGTTTGAGATAAGAACAAAATTATAACTGAGGAATACTGTAATGACACATACGCAGAAGCAACACATTTCAGAAAAAACGGCAATGCACATCATGTCATGAGGCCTTCCCCCACAGCCTGACGGCTGAGCCTGTGGGAGCAGTCGCCGTCGTTCCAGCGCTCCCATGTTTGCCCCGCCCAGTCTGGCAGCTCAGGTGGGGTTAGAGGTGAGAGGGGGAGGGGGTCTGCGCGTGCTGCGTCGGCCGCTGCCGTGGGCGTTAGCGAGGTCTGGGTGCAATTGATCGGCTCTCGGGCGGTCTCGCCATGGGCTGAGCCGAGCCCGCCGGCCCATGCCAGCCTCTGCAGAGGCCAGAGAGCGCCGCCCGGCTGGGTCAATAGCTGATTTGGCGGCGCGCTGCCGCTGTAATCAGCGGCCGCGTCGGCGGCGCGGCGCCGCCTAATTGCCGCACCTGCCGGCCGGCCAGTGTTGCGCACCAGCGCACCGCCGCCGCCGTCTGCAATAATGCAACGGAAACGGTCTGACCTGCTGCAGGCCGGCGGCAGCCTGGGCTGACCTGCCCCCCTCCCCCAGCAGCGCAGCCGGAGCGGAGGTGAGATCAAGGTGGCAGTGCGTGGAGTGGACAGACGGGTGGACGAGGTTATCGCCTTGCACTCGTTAGTCATATGTACAGACAGGTTAATATACATGCCTTGGGATATGCGGAGTTTTTTTAACAAACTCCTCATATTAGCGTCGTGCACTGAACTGGTATGTTTCTTCCTCCCTTGAATATATTGAAAAAGCCCCGACGTTTTTCTAGAGCAGTCAGAATAGCACAGGACTTCCCGTCTCAGTGCCCAAGAACTGCAGTCTTCTCGGTACCAAGACGCGCTGCGGGCGTCCCGGGCCCAGTGCTTCAACCGACATCAAAACAAGGACATGATAATAATGGTTTCGTAAAACTTCTTTCTACTCTGCAACTGTGACTATCTGATCAAAAGTCTCTTTTCCCACGCTGGGCGTCGTCAGTTGAATGGTTTTTGTTTGGCGTTTCGTGCAAATTTTGTGATCGGGTGAGGAGATTGGAGTGTTGGGAGCCAGCATTTCCCAATGGGAGAACCAGCGGAGACGAACTCAAAATCATAGAAAGCAGTTTTCCAAATTTTCTATGATTAATCTTGAAGATGTCACTAGTGAAACAAGAGGGCATCCACTTTCGTCTTAGGAATCGCCGGAGCTGTATTCTTCTTTGAAAGAAAGCTGGACACAGTTGCTGACACAATTTGTCAGACCAGAAATCAAGGGAAACTCTGGAAACACATGGAGGACAAATATATGGTAAAGGTGGAAAAGAGTGAATAATTTTGTAAATGTTCTTAAAACATTTTAGAAGTGCAAACTGCACAATGTCCTTTAGCATGTCTGCCAATATAAGTTGATGGTATCAAATAGGTACAAATCATTGCTGCGTCATGTACAAACGTCACTTAAGATTCAAAGACGGTAGGCATGGCATAACCAACGAGCTATGCAGTACCAAACGATGACCCATTAATCTGCGTTACCTTCCTAACATTCGTGATTACTTTTACCTTGGATATTTGCCCCTCACAACAGCTGCAGCGGCCGCGCTTTTGGCCGTGCTTCCACGGAGGACGCTCGGCAGCTCCTCCACAGCACACAGTCTACGGCAGCTCCCCCACAGCACCCAGTCTACGGCAGCTCCTCCACAGCCAACAGTCTACGGCAGCTCCTCCACAGCACACAGTCTACAGCAGCTCCTCCACAGCACACAGTCTACGGCAGCTCCTCCACAGCACACAGTCTACGGCAGCTCCCCCACAGCACCAAGTCTACGGCAGCTCCACCACAGCACACAGTCTACGGTAGCTCCCCCACAGCACCCAGTCTACGGCAGCTCCTCCACAGCACCAAGTCTACGGCAGCTCCACCACAGCACACAGTCTACGGTAGCTCCCCCACAGCACCCAGTCTACGGCAGCTCCTCCACAGCCAACAGTCTACGGCAGCTCCTCCACAGCCAACAGTCTACGGCAGCTCCTCCACAGCACACAGTCTACAGCAGCTCCTCCACAGCCAACAGTCTACGGCAGCTCCTCCACAGCCAACAGTCTACGGCAGCTCCTCCACAGCACACAGTCTACAGCAGCTCCTCCACAGCCAACAGTCTACGGCAGCTCCTCCACAGCCAACAGTCTACGGCAGCTCCTCCACAGCACACAGTCTACAGCAGCTCCTCCACAGCCAACAGTCTACGGCAGCTCCTCCACAGCACACAGTCTACGGCAGCTCCTCCACAGCACACAGTCTACGGCAGCTCTCCCACAGCACACAGTCTACGTCAGCTCCACCACAGCACACAGTCTACGGCAGCTCCTCCACAGCATACAGTCTACGGCAGCTCCTCCACAGCACACAGTCTACGGCAGCTCCTCCACAGCACACAGTCTACGGCAGCTCCTCCACATCACACAGTCCACGGCAGCTCCTCCACAGCACACAGTCTACGGCAGCTCCCCTACAGCGCACAGTCTACGGCAGCTCCTCCACAGCACACAGTCTACGGCAGCTCCTCCACAGTACACAGTCTACGGCAGCTCTCCCACAGCACACAGTCTACGGCAGCTCCTCCACATCACACAGTCTACGGCAGCTCCTCCACAGCCCACAGTCTACGGCAGCTCTCCCACAGCACACAGTCTACGGCAGCTCCCCCCACAGCACACAGTCAACGGCAGCTCCTCCACAGCACACAGTCTACGGCAGCTCCCCCACAGCACACAGTCTACGGCAGCTCCCCCACAGCACACAGTCTACGGCAGCTCCTCCACAGCACACAGTCTACGGCAGCTCCCCCACAGCACACAGTCTACGGCAGCTCCTCCACATCACACAGTCTACGGCAGCTCCTCCACAGCACACAGTCTACGGCAGCTCTCCCACAGCACACAGTCTACGGCAGCTCTCCCACAGCACACAGTCTACGGCAGCTCCCCCACAGCACACAGTCTACGGCAGCTCCCCCTCAGCACACAGCCTACGGCAGCTACTCCACAGCATACAGTCTACGGCAGCTCTCCCACATCACACAGTCTACGGAAGCTCTCCCACATCACACAGCCTACGGCAGCTCCCACGCAGCACACAGTCTACTGCAGCTCCTTCACAGCACACAGTCTACGGCAGCTCCCCCACAGCCCACAGTCTACGGCAGCTCTCCCACAGCCCACAGTCTACGGCAGCTCTCCCACAGCCCACAGTCTACGGCAGCTCTCCCACAGCCCACAGTCTACGGCAGTTCCCCCACAGCACACAGTCTACGACAGCTCCTTCACAGCACACAGCCTACGGCAGCTCCTCCACAGCACACAGTCTACGGCAGCTCTCCCACAGCACACAGTCTACGGCAGCTCCCCACATCACACAGTCTACGGCAGCTCCCCCACAGCTCACAGTCTACGGCAGCTCTCCCACAGCCCACAGTCTACGGCAGTTCCCCCCACAGCACACAGTCTACGGCAGCTCCTTCACAGCACACAGCCTACGGCAGCTCCTCCACAGCACACAGTCTACGGCAGCTCCTCCACAGCACACAGTCTACGGCAGCTCCCCCACAGCACACAGTCTACGGCAGCTCCTTCACAGCACACAGTCTACGGCAGCTCCTCCACAGCACACAGTCTACGGCAGCTCCTCCACAGCACACAGCCTCTAGGCAGCTCTCCCCCACAGCACACAGTCTACGCAGCAGCTCCCCCACAGCCCACAGTCTACGGCAGCTCTCCCACAGCACACAGTCTACGGCAGCTCTCCCACAGCACACAGTCTACGGCAGCTCCCCCACAGCACACAGTCTACGGCAGCTCCTCCACAGCACACAGTCTACGGCAGCTCCTCCACAGCACACAGTCTACGGCAGCTCCCCCACAGCACACAGTCTACGGCAGCTCCTCCACAGCACACAGTCTACGGCAGCTCCTCCACAGCACACAGTCTACGGCAGCTCCTCCACAGCACACAGTCTACGGCAGCTCCCTCCACAGCCCACAGTCTACGGCAGCTCCTCCACAGCACACAGTCTACGGCAGCTCCCCCACAGCACACAGTCTACGACAGCTCTCCCACAGCCCACAGTCTACGGCAGCTCTCCCACAGCACACAGTCTACGGCAGCTCCCCACAGCACACAGTCTACGGCAGCTCCCCCACAGCACACAGTCTACGGCAGCTCCCCACAGCACAGTCTAGCCCGGATTGATACGGAGCACATGCACTCACTTATCCCGACCATTTCTCCCAATTATTTTCCCTGCCACAAATGAAGAGCAACTTTTTTCTATGAACGGCATGAATTATCTCTGCAACTGTGAAACCCTTCTGGGCCTGTATTTAGAAAATTGTGTTTTTCTTGTGCAACTACCCAGATATGTGAGGCATGTAGGTTCCATGTAGCCCCACTTTTGGCCACTCTGCTGTCAGCAGGAGCACCGCATGTTGCGACAGATCACCCCGGAAGGCTAACGTGTATATAAATTATGAGCACCAACCCACGCTGCACTTGCTGATCCTTCTTGGATATTAGATACAGCCTGTATCGGATAATATCCTAGTACTACAGCGTAAATAATTGGATTGCGAACAACAGCAGGCGTTTGCGATGCACTGCCGGTTCCATGCTGATAGGAAGGTATTAGGCTGCGGTCGTTTTAGTTAAATCTCTCTCAAATGATGGTCCGTGCCGACACCACTGTTGCCTCACCCGTTTTGTTTTAGCCGAATTCATGAGCTGACGTGAAAAATACTTATAATTCCAAATTTCGGAAGAAATCGAGAAAAGACAGAAAGTCCTCAGGAGAGGGGAAACTAGCTTTAGTCCATCATTTTCAACTATTACGTCCAGTTGGCAGCGACCTAAATTTAAAGGGCTCGTCAAAATACACTACTCGAGACGTAACCTTTTGCGATTCATGTAAGCACCTTAAGATATTTCTTAAAACCGCTGAGCCTAACACCTACCAATCAGGGAGCCGGCTGAACTTGCATTCAAGTCCGTCTTCAACAAGCATGCGGCAATGCAGTTCCAATCTCGGTAAAGCAGCTCTCAGGTCTTGTATTCCCAATGAACGACAGCTCTACACATGCCTTTCGACACGTGTGTGTGAACTTAACAATTGTAAAACGGTCTGGCAGAACGACATGACAAGGAAGTCAATTCTAAGGAATAGTTACATATGAACGTGCCCTGTTTTAAAACTGAGGATAGTCGACACTGCAGATCACGACATCAACAAAGTATATCAGCAGGGTGCAAAGAAAACGTTTTCTTCGTCACCTTTATCCACGGCGAATAGTGCTAGCACTGAATCATGCGCATCAGTGGCGGACACAAGGTGGTGGAAGGGGGGGGGCTGATGATAATTGGAGTTTTAGGGCACTGCAGCTGCAGAGGCTATATGTGCACGCAAGGTAGGGGGGAGGCTGGTGCCCATCCAATACCTGAGTGCCTACAGTAACTGCATAACCGGAGGCTGCTCCGAGGCAATGACGAGGGAGGCTCGAGCTCCCTTGTCCCCCCCCACCCACACAAATAATTCCTGGATCCACCACTAGTTTTCATCGTGTTGTCCCATTGCTATGCACAGAGGCGTTCAATCTATGTGCAGACTGAGGGGCCATATTTTCGTTCATTCATGCATTAAAAGTACCTCTACGGTCCTAAGATGGCTTCGAGTACTGTGTTGGATCCCGTAAGATGATGAAAGCGTGCGGGTGGAGGGGAAGCGTGATACCATTTGAAGGGTCACGGCTGCTAAGGGGGCACGCGCTCACTGTTTCCAGCCAGAGAAGGGATATGGATGACTATCGGTTTACCATACAACGTACAAAATACACTGTAATCGTATTGCAAGGAAAATCTTAATCAAAATCTTCATTTCGCTGCCTTTTACAACCAGTGGACAACAGGTTCTACCTCGCTCGCTGATCTGACGAAATAGCGGAATGAAAACACCCAAATCATGCTCAAATCAAGTTCCAGAGGTAGTAAGACCCCGTCCCTGAAGTTGGGGGAAGGAGACAGCTACCCTCAGAACTGAGTTCTCTAAGTCACGTCCAGATAAGGAAATATGGCTCAGCGTGACGCCTCCAGAACACTAAAAATATTATTCTGCATCGGTTTTCCGATTGATTTTGTCCTTCAAATATACTGACATCCCTTTAGAGAGCATTTATCGCAGATAAAACGCATCATATGTGTTGTGAACAATCGTTATGCAATGAGAGGTCGTAGAAGTTGGTTTGGTATCGTGGTGCTAAGCTTGGCGGTCAATATGCTAGGGATCACACCTGTCATACAAACATCCCTGCTAGCACAGTCGCGGATTAAACTGTATCGGGTGATTGTTCTGTATTGTTGTATTGTATGCCTGTATGTAATGCCCGCTGCTATGTCCAATGCCCTTAATTCCAGAGTTAGTCTCATCGAAATATGTCGAAGCCTGCAAAAGCACAAGCTCTGAACTTCCATTTGACCTCATTCCCTCGCTTGCAGTTCGCGCAGCATAATATACCTATGATCGGCACAATGATGAAACCCCAACCCAAAATGTACATTTGTGTGCACAAAACTAGCACATGAAATAATTATCTCAGAATGTATCTATCAAACTCAGCCCCATCACTGCAATCCATGAACAAACAATGCTTTGGGCGAAATTTGTGTGCATTTCCAGCATTACAATTTATGGCATTATGCTTCCATAATACGTCGGCAAAAGTTTGTAGAAGGCGGGGGTTAGGTGAGCGAGTGAGCGTTGTGTACAGGCGTTGCGGACGAAGCCAGCACGCCTGCAGCCCGTGAAACCCAGGCGGTTCGGCTTTAAACGCCTTTTAATCGCTTTGTCGAACAGGAGCAGTGACGGACCCAGGGTCTCCCTCAGGGTGAGGGATGAGACCTTTATGAAGGTGCGTGTATGAAATTTCATGGGGTACCCTCCTAATGCCGATTTTTGGTGCTCTGGGGAAAGGGGTGGAGTGCTAGTGCCCTCATTGGGAAGTAACAAAACTAGGATATCATCATAGCTATCATATATGCTCCACGCAGGCAGAGGGCACATCTGCAGACTTAAGCCCGGGGGATGTTCCCTCTGTTTTACTTCCCTTGGGTTGTCCCCGCACATGTCCTCCGCTCGCTGAAATGCCATGTTCCTGCACAAAAGGTGGGGCAGAGGCACTAGTTTGCAAATGATTGTGCGCACCCGTAGCCATTCCCACTGATGCAACGATCCAGTCATCGTATAAATCCTGCAAACAAGCTGTTCTTACGCCATCGATATGCGTGCCACAGCCCTTGCTCATGCAATGCTTCACATTAATTAATTGCGTTTTTAGGACTTTCGGCTGGTTTTACTGCATCGAAAGTGAGACGAAAATTAACTTGCCCAGACCTGATCGACATGCGTCCCGCGGCTACTACTATAACTTCATGTATAGCCACAGGAATGGACATCATTTGCGGGATTTATACCGCTGTTTGAGGCACATTTTGCTATGAACAGTCCAATATCCAATCTCAGCGGTTGACTGCATTCAGTGGTTCGCATCGCAACCACTAGACTGCAGCACTGGCGGGGTAGCAGACCTCTCTGTAGTAGGACTCACCACGCGGCCACGTGTGCGTGAATCGATCGAGCGACGCCGCCCGACAGAGCGCCGTCTGAACCCGCCGGTAAACAAGTTCACCAACAACAAGGCCAATAGCACGGCAGCCGGAGGCACGCTCGACACTGACGGTGACCTTGAGCGGACGCCCTGAGCGGTGTGCGCCCCGAGCGCGGGGGAGAGCGGGCCGCACGCATCAGGGTAAGCTGACGCGCTGCAGCGGCGCTGTTGTTTGCGTTGCACGCGGTTGGTGTTGGGCAGGCGTGGGCCGGCTGCAGGGTTCATCGACCGGCGTGGCGACTATCTTCGCACAAAGGCGGACAGCGCGCCGACAGGTGACCGGGCTGATGCCCCCGGGGCAAAGGCCGGATCTCCCGGACGGCGGCTGGTGACAGGTGGCTTTGAAAAATAGACAATTGATTCAGGTGACGCTGTACTGGAAACTGCTGAGCATCGGGTCTGCGGAAACATGACGAGATATGCATGCCAACCTTGCAATTTTTTTCTCAATCATGGTTAAGCCACAGCTGATGGAAATATACGCTAGTTAATACGCAAATACGTGCTGACGAGCCAATTGATGAAATTGTGCAGGTTTTCACACAGATCTCGGTGAAAACGATGATAAGTCTTTGGTCAGCTTACAGGTTCTTTGGTCTCCTGCATGCTGTTTTCCCTTTTACACCTTCCGCGGGATAATTATTTTGAATGGTAACGCATACCTATTATACTGAAAGCGTTGCATTTCATCAATGTAGTAGTGATCATGTCCTATTTGTTCAACAAGGTAACTATAATCATAAAGCACTGAATGTCTGGGGACGATTGATTCAACATTACCGAGTATGAAGGTTCATAAGCATGGTGTTGATGGACCAGCACCAGGTTCATAAACATGGTGTTTACGAACCTACTCTGTGTGAGCGGCGATTGGGAACGCTTCCACTTGACATTAGCGCCAGCTCTGAGTGCACCCAGTAACCCTGAAGGCTATCAGGTAACCAATTTCCCTGTCCGTTGATCTGAGTTGGACTGCTGCACGATGGGCAGCGCCCTGGAAGTAGGTGCCCAGCACCAGCATAGGCGGTTCCAGGATTTCCGTCCGGGGGGGGCACCATCGGGACCAAGGGGCGCCACTTTTGACCTGCAAAACCTATCAGGTGGGCGCAAAATCCTATCGGTGGGCGCCGATTTTCGCATCCTGGGGGAAGAAGGGGGGGTGGGAAGCGACATTTCAGAGGGCGCCATCGAGCTTTCAAGGGGGCGCCGTGACCATTTCAGGGAGCGCCGAGGGTCGATCGGGGGAGGGGGTAAGTGCCCCGTTTGCCCCCCTGGAGCCGCCTATGAGCACCAGCACCAGTATGTTCGGCACCTCCAGGCCACGCGCAGAGTCGGTGGTTGATAAGGCAGCAGCGAGTCGGGCGCGTCGGTGCGTTGTGTGCGTGCGCTCTGCAGGCTGTGCACTCCACCAGCCGTGCTCTCTGCGACTCAGCTTGTGGCGCCGCCGGGGTCAATGGTCCTGTGACCCGACAGCCGCCATCCGTCGCGATATGGAACACGCCCGGACGGAAACCACACTCCAACGCCACGGACGCCTAGTCAGCGGGGGCTAATCACGAATATTTATCCCCACTTTTGCAAACAGGTTAGGACCAAGAGAGTTTTTAAGTGATTTCAATAACGCAAATTTTCTTCCCAGTTTGCATACTTCGAATAACATCAACGGCGCCTGATTGAAGGCGTTTTATGACTAGCTGCATCCGGACCAGGTGACGGCGTGTGCCCGGTTGCACCACTCGGCACACCAATTCTTCCTGTCCCAGACAGGTCGCCTGGCTTGCAGCATAGCCGAGCGTGAGAGAAGAGGTGAGACGGTCAGCTTTGGAGTGCTTCAGACCCTGAGTTCATTACTCAGCCGCGGCGGGGGTGACGTGACAAGCCCGGTCATCGCGTGCCGCAACCGGTTTGTCTCCAGTGACGCAATTTTTACCGCCTGCACATACACACACACGTGGGTGGGCCAGACGGAACTGGCCCGACCTCAGCGTCCAGACAAAGCGATGCATGCATCGTATCCGAAGATTTCAATTTCAGGCTAAGACTACAAATCGAATGGATCGTCTTTTTACTTGCGAGCATATGGAAGCTGTAACGGAACGTCAGAAATTTGGCCTAAACAACGTGGTCCCCCCAGGTGAAAACACAGAAGCTGAACGCTGCCATGCCAGGCTCACTTTTAACTAGCATGCACAGCAATGAAGCAGTGGCATAGCTAAGAATGCGCATTCTTTGGTAGAGTTCGTCCAAACCCTCCGGGGAGTGGTAAGGCAAGCTTGCATTGCGTGCTGGCCTTAGCCGAGTGGCTTTCAACGTCGCCACCGAGCAGTGAGGTGCTCGTATCGAAAAGGTCGCGCCATTCATGATGCACGGAGTTTGTTGTTTGACGAGACTAATGCAGCTCGTCTCCGTCTAACGAGGCTAATGCACGTGACTTTGTGTCCGTATCAGTCATCACTGACGGAAACATTCTCCGAGCTTGAGGTCGAATGCCGCCGTTGAATGAAGGCGGAACAGCATACTGAACTCGCGATAGTGCTCAGCATGTGCTTTGTCTATACATATTTTGTAATATTCATTGGCCGCAGACGCCTGCGGGTGACGTAACTGTGCTGCGGGATTAACCCGCGCCCCAGTGGGCCTCCGAGCCACCTTCGCCCTGATGTGAGTGTTTGAACAGCCCCCTCGAACTCGGCCCCTATGCGGGATAGCGAAAAAAGCGAATGGATAGCTCACTACAAATTCATGAATAAACTATATCAATCACTTTTTGGATCAGGGCAATATTGAAGTCATGACAGGTTAGCGAAAGTGGGATTTTGAGTAGAGTTTTTGGGCTCTAACGTCTGACAGAGTTGAGTTAGATTCCTTTTTAGGCCCCATTCGCTTCCTCTCGTCACGGCGAATCGAATGATGTATAAATATGACCGTTTGATAACTAGACTATAATATGATCGAATGATGTATAAACATAAGATGTCCGTTTTTTGTGCCGAGTGTAATGCCGCATAGTTTCCGCAAAATGCTTGGTGCGTTCATTTGTTTTTACGTTATTCAGTTTTCTTTTTCTCTCTATCCATTTTCTTTTTCACATATTTTTTTCGACTCCACTGCCGCTCCCGCACCGGCGCCTGCTGATTCGACAGGTACCCGTGGTTCCTCTTTTGCTGGGTTCCCGCCGTTCGTTTTTTGCCAGGTGCCCGTGGTTGGTTATTCACTGTGCACCCGTGGTTCGTTATTCGCTATGTGCCCGTGGTTCGTTATTCGCAATGTGCCCGTGGTTGGTTATTCACTGTGTACCCGTGGTTCGTTATTCGCTATGTGCCCGTGGTTCGTTATTCACAATGGGCCCGTGGTTGGTTATTCACTGTGCACCCGTGGTTCGTTATTCGCTATGCTCCCGTGACTGGTTATTCACTGTGTACCCGCGATTCGTTATTCACTGTGTACCCGTGGTTCGTTATTCGCTATGTGCCCGTGGTTCGTTATTCGCAATGTGCCCGTGGTTGGTTATTCACTGTGTGCCCGCGGTTCGTTATTCGCTATGTTCCCGTGGCTGGTTATTCACTGTGTACTAGCGGTTCGTTATTCGCCAGGTGCCCGCGGTTCCTTGTTCGCTATGTGCTCGCGGTTCCTTGTTGCATGTGCCCGCGGTTCTTTGTTCGCTGTGACCGCGGTTCCTTGTTCGCTATGTGCCCGCGGTTCCTCGCTCCCCAAGTGCCCGCTGTTCCTCACGTCGTGCAGCGTTGCTGTGGTCTTTTATTGCTCGTCTATGCACGTTTTATTACTTCGTGTGTACTTTTGAATACCATAAAGTGCGCGTAAGAATATATCTAAGTATGTATGGATACAACATTGACATAGCAGGTTTATCATTTTCTTGTGAAGGAGAGTCGACAGGCGGTTCCCTCTTTAATAAGGATAGATAAAATATTATTTAATATCAGCGATGTTTTCTCTCCACCTTCTTCCGATGTTTTCTCCCGTCAGGTTACAAACGGATGGCTTACTATATAATCAACTGTAACTCTTTGGTGCTGAGGAATTTATGGTAAATTAATAACGTAACAAATACGTTTTTGAAATCATTTTTCAGGTAAGTCGTAGCGTGACAGTAAGTTTTTCCCGATTCGTCACAGAGCAGTTTGAGAATATAAAACTTGAATGATATTAGATGCTAGTGCCTGCACATGTATCTACCAGAGAGCAAAGTGCATCAATAAGCACCAATCTATGTGCTATGCTTTTAATTTTGTATTCTTAACCTATCCAGGAAAAACCTGTGCAGAATGCTAACAAATCGAGATTGCAAAATACTAACTGGGTGTAGATTTCCCTCGGTTCTGAAGGTTTTGAATAGTTGAAGGGGTACCATGTCACTGATCGTTTTGATACTACCCTGGCCCATTGTTTGGCCGAACCGGCTGGACCATTCATTTCGGTGCAAACATAGTTGGCTTGGTGGCGCTTATTTTATCCGCCAACAAAGAGAATAGAAAATGGAGGAGCTTCACCATTTAAAGGCTAATATCGTAGATAGGTAAGGTCGCCAGCCTTAAAATGGAACACGGCATTCGCACATACGGCGAGCTATGTTCATTGCATTTTTGTACAAATAGTTTAAAGGGAATGTGGCACATTCATAACGTGATTTTAACTGAGATAGCCAAGTTGTAAAGCAAGTCGGAAAACCCGGTACTCAATATATCATTTGTCTTGGAACTCGAGATTTCCGTAGAAAAAAGCTAAAACCTACCTGCAATAGATATACCCCTCATGTACCCTTAGCAGCAGGCCACAGTTGTCATGGCTGATGGTGCGACGACATATGCTGACGTCACGGTGAGCATCAGCCAATTGAAGCCCTTGAAGCTTTTTATGGTAGTGGTTGCCAGATCACGACATCATCCACAGGCATGTATTTCTTTCTTTACCTAGAGGAGTATTTAAAAAATCAGAATATTGAGCAAATTGCACATTTTTCAGAGAAATCATGAGTGGTTTCATTATTTTCGGCTAACAGTACGCCTAATTACACTAAATTCCAGGGTTCGACCAAGGTGCCACATTCCCTTTAACTCAGTCTAGTTTCAATAACTTTCGATGCCCCCATGCCAAGACCTGTTGTGATGGATACAAAGTTAAACCTATCACTGGACCAGAGGAGAAGCGCCTCAACCTCCCTAATAAGATAACAGCTGCCAGAACCGGCCACGGTCACGTTTTAATTCTGAACATGAAACAGTTACCAGATCCAGTTGGAAAAGGAGTCAATAGATTAGATGATGCGGACCCGCAGTATAAAGTTTGATTATAGCTGTATCAAGGACGGCGGATTCTGGGAAACAGCGTGTGCACTGTTCAACACGCTGCAAAAATTGAGGGTGTGCAAAAGTATATTTTTGGACACCCAGTTTTGGCTTGGTTCGGGAGGCCCCCCCCCGGATTTAGGTGGTGCCTTCCCCTTCCTGGATTTGGCCGGTGCCCACGGCCGGTCAAAAGAAAATCAGGCTTAAACACCGGCTACCTGAAGAGTTAGGAACCTCTGTGTGAAATAAAGACACTTTCACATATGAATGACACCCCTGACATCAAAGACACCCTATGGAGAGCAAATAGGCGCCCCACAGGAGAGAAAAGGCGCCACCTCTGGGAATGGAGGCGTCCCCAGAGGAGGAGGGTGCCCCTCCCAAAAATATTGCACACCCACTCGAAAATGGAATCCGCCCTCCCTGGTTTTATTAGGGCCACTCTCAACAGCCACGCTTGCACAATTACAGGGAGGGGGGGGTATTGGGATGGGTTCCTCCACCCGGCCAGATGGGATCTGGAAGGTGGATTTCTCGACGTGGGGATTAAAAATACGTCAATTCATGCTGTCCCTGTCTGGAGACTAGCAATGAAATCACTAGGCCACCCGGACAACTTTCTTTGGCGATACATCTTGGCTGCATTTTTAGTAATGGTAGGCCACCTGCTCAAGTCTCAAGAGCCCAGAACTTGCCGTCGCCACTCCGGAAATGAGGTGGGCCAATAATCAATGGTCCGTGTTCTCCACATAGCTCAACTTGTGCTATGTCGAATACAAATGCAAGTGTTTACTCACACCTATTACATTTGGCACTCGAATATCTTAACGTCCTCAAACACCACCTTTTACTTCTCTCTCTCTCTCTCTCTCTCTCTATCAAGCAAAATAACACAGCATATCTTGCCACATATTCATCCTCTGCTGGCCTCACACCATACCCGGCAATGACAAAAAACAAGCTCCGCCCCCGCTCATGAATAGCCATGGCAGGCGACTAACGCCGGCTCAGTACCGGACCAATCAGCGGCCGACTCTGGCGGCCTGGGCCCGCCGTGGTAAACACGCACCCGACACGCACACGCGCTAGCCGACCATGCGCCATGTCGCCCAGAAGAGGGGCGTGGCTGCCGCGTTGCCGTGTGCGGTGGAGGAGGGACGGAGACGACGCCAGGAGCAAGCACGCCACGAAATCAATAGGCCCCGGAAATCGCAGAGTGTTTGTTTGATGTAACAAATTGGCAGGAGTATTACGGCTGCCAGAAAAGGGAATGATTGGTGATATTGGGAGTCCCTGGTCTTGGAGATCAAGGAGGAATGACCGGGTTCGGGCTTTTAGCTCCTGAAGTCTTTAAAAATGGAATTTACTGGAGTTGAGACTAGCAGTTAGCTTTAGCTCTTCACAACAACGGAAAGATATAACTATTGTTTCGTTGAGTCAAAATTGGTCAAACTTGGCCACAACTTGGACGAAGGCCATCAACTTGAAAAACGGAATAAAAATTCAGTCAGTCATATTTTTGGTTATTAGATAACAGCCTAGTTGCATTCCCTGCCATTATCAACACAATAGCACAGGGAAATATCACTAGGCCCGAACCTGCATATTTGTGGCAGAATGATGGAGAGCTATCCTACTCTATTGAAACGTATTAATGCATATCAAACCACTCATGAACTGTGGTCTCGTAATGTCTTAAACCCTTCATGTTTAAAAAAATACTCTATTCCTATCCGTTAGGTAACCACCTGTTCACAACTAAACCCTCTCTCTCTTCCCCCTCTCTCTCTCTCTCACTCGCACTCTCTATTACTCTCTCTCTCTCTCTCTCTCTCTCTCTCTCACTTGCACTCTCTCACTTTCTCTCACTCACTCACTCACTCACTCACTAACACCACCCCCCCCACTCACTCACTCACTCACTCACTAACTCACTCACTCAATCACCCACTCACTCACTCACTCACTCACTCACTCTCTCTCACTCACTCTTCCTCTCACTACATCCACATCTTCCTCTGTCGCGCTTCAGGCGTGGGCTATCCTCAAGAGAGGCCTCTCCTCTCCCTCCTCCATGAAACTCACAAACTCTATCCTCCTTGAAACAGCCCGTGCTGCTTAGCTATGCAAACTCGGCCGCTCTCTCCTGCGACACCGCTCCGACCGCTCTGTCCAGTGACGTCAGCTGCCGCCGCCATGCGTGGTGCCCGAGCAAACAGCCAGGCCCGCATGGCAGTGCCCAGAAACGTCAATATCAACCGGCCAGGGGAGGCAGGGGTGGGAGGGAGGGACGACGCGGCGCACTGCGTACAACGCCAGGAGCCTGCAGGTCACCGGCTGCAAACGGCAATACAAACAATTCCAAGGCATAGAAATGTAAATTTGGACTTACGGAGGTGAGATAAAGTAAATATTTAAGAGATCAAAGCTGGGTATTGAACTGTTTCATCATGGAATAAGTGTTTTTAATATTTTTGCTTCCTAAACATTATACCCATGGTTTTACTATCCCCAAAGACTAGATAAATGTGAATTTTTAATGAAGCCTATTCTAAAATTAATAATTGAGGCTTCACAAGCACATAACATGCCTTCAAACCAGCGGCGGCAGCAAAGTTATCAGCCAATAATACATCATTAAACAGTATTGCCAGCACCAATGCAAGATAAACAGCAGCACATAAAACCTAACCTAGGACAATACTTAATACTGCAGGCCAGGGGTGTGCCGCGGGGAGGCTGATTTGAGGCAGTCACCGGGGGTGTGCCGTGGGGAGGCTGATTTGGGGGCAGTCACCGGGGGTGTGCGGCGGGGGAGGCTGATTGATTAGCGTAGCTTCAGAGCGTTCTTTAGATGGATACGATGTCCTAACCACGTCTGAGCGTGCCATTTCACTAAGTCTCACTGGATTGGAAGCGCTTCTTTGACAAGGGTTGTAAAAGGTGCTTCCTTATAGTTATTTTATTTCGTTTTTAACGTTTGCTCTTCGGATAAAGTTGTGACTTTAAAGAAGTTGTTATTATTTTTAAGGCCATCGTTCTTACTTTATGCAGTGTTCGTAACATTTTACGCTGCCTCATATTTTGCTTCTTAGTAAAGTGTGCATGCATACATCAAAGATCAGATAAAGGTCAGAGCTCACTGCTAAAAGTATAGAGGTGGGCTAGTCATGAATCTTAAAGGGAATGCGGCATATCTTCATAATGGGATTTGAACGCGGAGCCATGTGATGCCATATGCCCAGAAACCATTTGATAGATATTACATTTTTATTTATTTCATTTAGGATTTACGGGATTTTATGAAGAATACCATGTGCTTGTCCTGTCCGTTCTCATCCATCTCGTTTCGGGTGCTTTCGGACTTTGTGAGGAAATAATATATATATATATATATATATATATATATATATATATATATATATATATATATATATATATATAAACATATGAGACGGATTAAATATTTGTTCCAGAACATTCTGCTTCCGGAGGAAACAGGTAGGAATTCACCCCCTGCCGGCCTTATCTTTCCTGGGTACTCACGTAGTGTGAAGGTGACAATTAGTAGCCATGGCAACGTGAGATAGGGTAAGGGCGGGTAAGAATACGCAGCAGCTGTTTTCGTTATTTATAAACTACTGAGATGGTGGATACCCTGGTATAAAAAACAAGGTCAGTGCTTTGGTTGCTACAAAAATAAACGTGCTCTTGAGCTTTTCGCGGGAGCACAGAGCAAAATACGTTTTTTTGGCACCATTGATGTAATATTTCTTAACCAGGTAAACTTGTAGACCATGCTCCTAATATCAATCGCTTTCTATTAGGGTCTGTCATTAGTAAGAAAGCTGAGCTACGACCATGCTTCAGGACTGGAGCTCACGCTAAAACGCCTGCTAACATGTTCATGAAGACAAACTTCCCAAGGGAGCATGTCCGGCAAGAGTACGCAGTAAAACATTATGCAAGATTACGTATGCTTAAGATATATAAGAATTAGTTTTCGACCGGGACAGAGTACATTATACCTATCTGGAAAATAAAACTTTGCAAAATTTTTCTTTGTATATTTAGGATGATACAAAATCCTACAATCGCCTAGTTTGGTGACAAACTACTTTTCGAGACAGTCTATGCAGCTAAAGCACAGCGGGGTATCAATGCGTACTCCGAGCCTCCTCTTTTGCGTACTGTTACCGACACACTCTGGCAAGAGTGCGCATGTGACTTTTTATTTTTGATGGGCTCGTGATGACTTTATTTCAGAGATACATCGAGTTGAAACGTGGAAACATGCATATGATTTTTTTGCAGGCTAAGCAAACATAATTTTTTTGCTGTTAGACATATAGGAGAAAAGTGAAAGCTTTTAGAAAGTCACGCGCGTCTTCTTGCACTTATTTCGCCTTTACAATGTTCAATTGCTGCTGTGCGAGATTTTTTCCGGACTGGACATTTTTAATGGCTATGAGTTAAACATGACTTTGGTAGGTACTGGTGATTAAAAAGGAGGCGGAAATTGGTTTAGTGATTTAGCCTTAAATTGTTTAGTGTTATTTTCAGCCGTGAAATAATTCTAATATGTCCAGAAACAATCAGAGATTGAAAAATGTCTTTCTGGGACCCCATAAAGGTCTTATTTAACTAAAAATGTTCTGATTGTATTTGTATTGATTTGTGGCGTAAATGCCCAGGCTTACTAAAAATGAAACACTTAAAGATCATAACGTCACGTCGAAGTGGATATTGACACTTTCAGCAAAGAATAATCAGGTAATACGAAATATGGGGCTTCCTAGCCATGTTTAGCAGAAATAAAGCAACGTTCATTATCTTTAACAAAAATGCACCTAAAACCACCCCGGTTTGGAATTGCACAAAAGTGTCGCATTTCCTTAAAGTGTTAACTGCACTAGAACGAGGCAGGGCTGATAGGAGCGGTGAATCATTTATTTTATCCAGCGGTCCCTGCACACTGCGTTTGCAGGAGGTGCAGAAAAACAGGATCAGACTAACAAAACAGTGTTGCATGCACATTACGGGAATTGGATCGTGTACCTAGATAGCTAAATTGGAAAATGATTCGTGGAACAACAGCCATAAACTCTACTTTTTAGATGTAAGGTATGTAATATTTGTGAAGCCTAAAAAGTCCGAGGGGGTTAGTGAAAACGTATTGATACAGTAGGGACTACTTTAATATTTGTTGCTTGCTTGCTTATGGCTTTTTATTAGGCGTTCTTGCATAGCACCTTTGCCCGCCTCTAAAGGAGTGTGTGGGAGAATTTTAGAATTTTGCGTGAGGGCAGTACGTTAGTCTGTTAAAGCAATGGGAGTTATTTCAAGTAATGGGTTGCAAGATGTTTTAGCTTCGAATGGACGGTCGCAATGGCATAGCCATGCCAAGGGGAGAATACTTTTTTTAAATATTTGTTCAAGGAATACGTATATGCATTTATTTAGCTATTTTTAGAGGAATAAGAACTGTTTCTGGTCGAACTTGTTCGAGTTCTGCCACATATGATACAAGAGTAGTGATATTGGCTTGCTTCTTTGCTAATTTATCAAGGAAAATCATTAGTAACTGTATGAATATATAACAGTTTATAATTCTTGATCATTAGGTATATGTTTATATATATATATATATATATATATATATATATATATATATATATATATATATATATATATATATATAACTAATAAATTTACTCATGGTTAGTGATATCAAAGAAATATCTTGAATGATCGACTACTCTGCCCAGCTTTATATTCACTGGGAGTATTTCCCAGTCCTACCAACTTCCGCACGGATCAGCCCAAATATTCATGTAACATGGGTATGGGTTATGGCTGTTTTACGTTCGTTTACCAGGAATATCGGTGGTGTCATGCTGTTTGCCGAAATTGCCGCAGCAGGTTTTGTACGGCGATTTCAAACAAAAAATCTTTAAAATATGTGGGAATTTACTAAATGATTTAAGAGCAGAAGCATGGCCAGCTTTATAACTCGCAGTTCTGAATGTCGCGGCGCGGTGGCCAGCGGCCGCGGGGTGCGGCCACCGGCCACGCTGGTGCTAGTGGCCTGCTGCAGCGTGCACAGCTGCAGTCTCCCAGACTGCAGCTCCCCGGCACAGTCTACCCCCAGCGACGCCAGGCGGCATGGCATGGACTTGAGAGCACAACCCCCGTGACGTCAGGCGGCATGGCACTGACTCACGGTACAGTCGCTGCCGGGTGGCACGACTCGAGCACAACCCCCGTGACGCCAGGTGGCATGGCACCGACTCGAGAACGGTACAGTCTACCACCCCAGTGCTGCCAGGCGACATATCACGGCAGTCGAGAGCGACACACTGCAGCAGTGTGCACCAAATAGCGCATTGTTTTTTATTAAGAAAAAACTTGCTTGACTCAGCCTAACTTTTGTTCCTTTGGTTCTAGGGAGTCCCGAGGTGTGAGTTTAAGAACTCTAAATATATGCAAGAGTGGCCACCTTGCGGTCCAAATTTCAGTTTTTGCCATCTTTTTACTAAGTATGCTCTTGAAGGCATATTGATGGCAAATAAACTCCTCGTGATTTGTTTAATTTTTATGAATCCTGTGATGTCCTAGTGCCACTGACTTCATTATACCCATGGGACACCTCCGCGGCCGCGCGAGGCGCAACCACTAATGACGCCGTTATGCTTGAATTATATTATGAAGTTATGCTATTGCTTGAATACACCTTATCTCTGGTGAATTTAAACATTTTCTGGTGTGACCTTTTCACTTATAGCCAGTGGCGGCGGAGGGTCTAGATTTAATGGGGGAGGGGACACCATAAACTTTTCAACCTATTTCTTTCCAGTCGACGCCAAAGGGTTAGTGTTAAACTTCCTTTTTAACCCGGCACCGTCCGGGCTCTTTCCGCACCCACCACCACCTGAGGGGTCCCATCGCCCCTGCAATCTCGGGAACCAGAGGTGATACGGAAAAATTGAAACGGCGCTGGAAGCGCCTTACCGTCTTCTACTCTCAAGCCGTGTTTGAACCATATACCTTGACCCGAGACGCCGCAGAGAGCCAAAATAGGTCAAATTGTGACCCATTTAGGAAATAATTTATAACTCGGGAACAAGTAAACCGGAACAAAGCCAAAGGCATCAATGTGTTTGTCTTGATCCAAGGGTTTGAATTAGATGCAACATGACATTGAAATATTACATCGTGACCTCGACCTCAGGTCAAGGTCAAATCATGACCTTCAATGGCTATGTGGCACATCATTCGAATCCTTGGGCCATGTTTTCATACCAAATTTATTTCTTCATCTGATCTTGTTCAAAAGTTATAGACATAAACAAATAAAAAAGGGAACTCTCCCTCAACGGGTCCAAAATGTTAAAACATACGGCTTTTATAAAAATCGGTGAAAATGGGAGGGGTGGGGTAGAATGACGTTTTTCCCTGCCCTGGATCCGTTCTTGCAGCCTACCTATTTTCTTTTTTACTGTGCTGGACGTGAAGAGCTCGCCCAATGTTCACTCTAACTTCGATTTCAATTTCTCACCGAATTCAGCTCCAAACACGAGATGATACCTCTATGTATAGGTTCAAACCATTCATTCTGGTTGCAAATCATGGATCCATGACTCTGTAAAAACTCAGTCCTGAATTTCACTCAGTTTCGTTTCATTTTCGAGATTTTCTATGTTTGCTCAAATGATCATCGAATCGATTTCTGATGGGAGGTTGTGACGGAAAAATTCAACAGTCAGGACCCAAGCCTAGCTGATTACATTCGGTCTAATCCAGCTGTTTAGAAACTTCTAGCTTAAAAGGGTTTTCACTTCACAACCTTAATCAATGTTCACAAACAATGGTACCACGACTTTTTGTCATAGTTCTTTAGCTTCCTTTCTAGACTCATCTCCACATCTAATATGCCTTCACCTCAACTTCAACATTTTCGTGACAAATTCAGAAGAATTGTCCGGTTGCAAGCGAACCAATAGCTCCCGGAGCAGCGCAATAAAAAGAGTCGCCGCTCTTATGCTACATCTGCCTACCTTCATAAAACATTTCCTGCTGGAAGTCATCCCGTCGGCTCAGCATTCACCGCTTTCGTACAAAGGCCTCAATTGATGGTGGCCTCCAAGCGGAACCGGCTATGGCTTCTTCCATGATAGATAGTACACGGGCACATCGGGAAAAGCGGCACTCTGCTCGCTCGAAGCCGGCAGTAGGAAAGCAGACTTCGAAGAGGTCTAACCAATCATTTATCAAACCACCAATGTAGCTATTACCTTTTCCCATAGACCGTAATCGGGAGCGGGCACAGAAGGGGTTCTGGTAACTGAGCCTTGGCCGATGAACCCTCGGGAACAGAAAAAATAGCAGCGGCGATGCGGCAACAAAAAACGACGCTTCCCAAAGTGGAAGGCGAGAGTGGCGAAGATGCGTTTCCGGGCAGGGCACGGGCGGGGTAGGGGACCCCCTACCCAGCCCGTGGCGAGTTAGTGGAGAGCAGAGCGGGAGCGACAGCAAAGCGATACAACCGGACCATGCATCTGGCCATGGCTCTGTGGTTGTTACGAGCTAAGGTTAGAAGCAACTCATCGGTAGATAATTACTTGTTAAAGATGGAAGGCAACCATAGGCGTAGGAACATGGGGGCCAGGGGAGGGGATGGCTTCTTGAATGCTCAAGATGCTCTAGGTGCTCTTGTGCTCTTGCTCTTGGTATTTTGCCTGTGATATTTATTAATGTTCTTTATTTGATTTGTATGTAATGTATGACTTATCTGCTTTTAGCACCGCATTACCATGGAACTCTTTGCAAGTGTTGTGGTTCGGTATATATACCCTCCCCCCCCTCTCTCTCTCTCTTCCGGTTTGGAAATTGGTGACAAGTACTCCTTCTAATCATTGTTCTTTTTCAAAGTTCCTCTCCAGAAATGCGTGGGCACTTTGACAGCTGGATGCATCCGCGCGCTGCATGCAGTCTGAGGTGAGGAGGCTGGGGAAACCCAGCTCTCGAGCAAAAATATTCCCACGGCAAAGAAACCCATCAAATTTCACAGTCGGTACGCAGCTGTTTATTTTCTTGTCATAATTGATATTTTGCATTCCGAATGCGACTAAGTTAAAGTTTGATTCCAAAAATAGTATCGGAGCAGCTGAATGCAGATTGTCTCCTAGAACCATAATGTGACCAGCGCTGTTGTTTCCGATAACCGCACAGTGACGTTTCCTGGCGTTTACATGACACCAGTTTTCCCCACAGGTTTCCAGTGGCCGGAGAGAAACGGGAGACTTAGTGCACGGTCTACGAAAAGCAAGATGCTATGAAATTTTACGATTCTGATAAAATGTGGAGTTTCATCCACATTTTATCTGATCTGCAGAGCAATGCCAAATGTCCGCTTTTCTATATGCACTGTTAGAAGAATTACAAAGCTTTGGCATCTGGACGAATATATTTGCTTTTACAGTATTTGCCCTGGCATAAGGATTATGGTATACCATGGAGCTCCGCAACGCTCGGGCAGGGCCAGCCAATGGAAATGATCCGAAAAGATAAGAAAACTAATTTCTGTGCTTGTATATATTTCTTATGAATAAGAGATCGTATTGCAACCTCCCTGATATCAGTGCAGCTAGACCGAAATGGTGGGGTTGGCTGGAATAGTCAAAAGAAACGTTTGTAATTCGCCATCGTTCGCAAAGGCAAACAAGAAATGTATGTTGATTTGTTTTCAATTCTTTTCACATGAACATTGGCAGCTCCTACCCAGATAACACACCCGTCCTCAACTATTGAGGGCAAGGTTCCACAATAGGTGCCAACTATGGTTTTAGGGTTCACCCCGTAGAGTGATCGTCCATTTTTCCCGGTTTAAAAATATTGCATCAACAAGCCCAACTATGGATTTTCTTTGGACACCACAGACTCAATATGCGGGCCAAACTTTAACCTCTCGTTCAAGATTACCCCAACGTCATGCATGACGTGTACTCATCCTATTGCTGCAGCATTTATATGATAAGTTCGAATGACTGACATGAGGCGTAAGGCTGGTGTCATGGCTTTGCACTTCGATGAATTTAAATTGGATTTAATCAGTCAATCGAGTCCAGTTGAAAAATAAAAACAGTAAAAGTGTGTTGTAAATATGTACCTGCATATGCACTGCGCGTGCATTGTGACGCACGTGCGGACCGGGGCAAACGGAGAGCGCAGGTGTCCCTCATGGGGTTAAGTGACACACCTGATTGCCTTATTAACAACCACGACGCAACCTGCCTCAACAAGAAGACACCCAGTACCACTGAGCCACCAACTCCCTATTGGGAAGGGTAACTAACCAGAATACAGCGTTAGAGAGGAGGCACATCAACACTAAATGCAAAATATTGTGTTTCCTTGTATCAGATATTACACTAATATTGCATTGGACAATACACTCAGACCACATCAGACATTAAACTGAGACTCCATCAGCAATCATTCTAGGACTGCATAAAAAATTACACCGACACATCATCGGAAATTACACTGAGAGTGCATCCAAGTTGGTTAAGACGGACTAATGAACCGTTGAAATCAACTAAAACAAGCTAACAACAAACACAACATGTCACTTACCCAATCCTTCTTACAATAGCTCAGCTCAAACGTATTCTTCCTCCGCCGTTTTTTAGTTTCGCTCCGCGTCGCGCCTGCAAAGAGGCGAGAGTGCGGTTTCAGTCGAGATCACCAGTGCAGGCCACAGTCCACCCCCGCCGCTGTCCGGCGCGCGCCCCAGCCCTGCAACGACGCCGCCGTTGCTGGAAGTGCCGCCGTCGCGGCCGACGCGGCTGCACGAGCGCACGCCGCGCCACGGTCAACGAACGCACCTCGCCGCCTGCAACGTTGCATGCGACGGCCGGCGTTCGTCGTCGTCGGCGGCGGCGGTGGGCCAGCTCATGGGAGCCCCCGCTCACGCCCCGCCCGAAGGCAGCGGCGCGGCGGCAGGGCCTGTCGTGTTTTCAACCGATGCTGTGGGTTATCTTTCCAATGCAATTTGGTGGGCAATGTAGAACAGAAGGAAAGACATTGGTCATAATTAGTAATTAGTTTGATAGATACCATGCTATCTCACAGTCTCTTAGAATCCAGAATGAAAAATTGAGCAAACAAGTGATCATATATTTGGACCCAGTTATCTGTCAGAATCTTGATGCAACAGTTCCTTGCAAAAACAAACATTTATCACCGTATGCTCGCCGACCTCGGGTTTTCGAGGTTTGCGATTGCATTCGAGGTACAAGGGGCTACGTCGCAATATAGTATTTGGTTTACTTTACATTCCACCCCAGATTCAAGAAGATGGGTCAAATGACATTGAAGCCGCCTATAATAGATATCTTTGCTGCATCCCTGCTGAATCTGCCAACTTTTCAAACCTTACACATTTGAAGCGTATTGTTGGCGCGGCTTGGTTTGGATAGTGGAATCAAACGTATGGTGGTGCCATATCATCGACATAGTAAAATGCATCACTTTCGTGAGCAGTTTTCACCCTTAACATTTGCAGAGCGATGGTAAATGTTCACTTGTGATAACTACCAAATGATGCATGTTCCAAAAGGAGCATTTGAAGGTTATCGTCACGTTCGTTTCCTGGAATCGTGACCGGGAAAACTAGACTACCACAAGGTGCCTGGGAAAGAGCTCTCGAGAGCAAGCTGCAAAAACATGTACAACTTCTTTGTTCGGATTGTGGTGGGGGCATTATCAACTGAGGTAAATAAAGCCTGCGAGAAAAATATGCAGCTATTAAAAATGTCAACCACAAGTAGGAACATATCACATAGGTCACTTAAAATTAGCTGACGTCATAATTCCGCAGTCGACCTCCGCATTCACACTTCATACAGTCAAACTCAGCATTCACAATTCACACAATCGACCTTCGCATTCACATTCCACACAGTCGACCTCCATATTCGCACTCCACACGCCCGAACTCTGAACTCACACTTCACGCATTCGACCTGCGCACTCACAATTCGCACAATCGACCTCCCTATTCACACTCACACAGTCGACCTGGGCGAAGTGTGAAGTTTGATTCACACGCAGTTCGCTCTGTGTGATTCACTCAGTGCGGTTCACACTGGTAAAACCCGATTCACACTTCACACAGTCGATCTCCACGCTCACACTCCACATAGTCGACATCCATGTCCACACTCCTCACAGTCTACCTCCACATTATTCACACTCCACACAGTCGACCTCCACATTATTCACACTCCACACAGTCGACCTCCACGCTCACGCTTCACACAGTCTACCTCCACATTCGCACTCCACGAACTTAACTGACAAAAGCATGAAGACACAAACCGTAACATGGAAGAATAACATGGACTAAAGAATATCCGGTAAAACGCTGGAGAAAAGTCTTCGGTCAATGAAGTCACCCTGGGGCCATGAGCGGAGCGTTTGCAGCATTCTGTTCACGTCGCCGCGAAATGACCGACCTCCACACATCCCAGATGAAGACAAAGCTACCGCATCGGAGCGGCGTTACTCACATGCTGCCCCCCCGCTCCGCGCCTGGCTGGTCACTGGTGGTAGCCTCTGGCGCTGGGCGCCCCCAACCACGGTTGCAGGGGACGGGATGCCAGGTGAGCAGTGGGCCACCACCCCTTTACAAGAGTTCAGAGTCACCGCTGGAGGCAGCCGGTGGTCCCAGCTCTACTGCCGCTCAAACAATTACCGGCCATGCTGAGACGAGAGAGAGGCCGACAGCGCTCAGCAGCCGCGCGCCCCCTGCGGCCGCGCAGTTCACAAGGTGCGGGCTTTTCATGATTGTCATCAATCGCGATACAGGTGGACTTGATGGGAGCTGCTGGCCGTGGCGAGGCCAGTGTGATCTCCCAGATGGCGACGCGGGACATATGAGCGCTACAGTGTCCTGTGTTATCCCGCGCCCCGGAGGGCCTCCGAGCCACCCTCGCCCTGGTGGGGGTGTTTGAAACCCCCATTTTTAGGCACCATTCGCTTCCTCTCATCACGGAAAATCAAAACATGTAGAACATGACCATACTAGGTCAAAATACAAAAATACAAAAAAACCTCACGTTAGGCCAAGGTCACCTTTTAACCTAGCATAGTCAATATGCGTATCAATCGACTCGCAATAGTAATCCAAACTCAATGATATCAAAATAAAAGTTGCATCATTTAATGCAAAGTTATTGACCTAAGTCTGAAAACTGCTTAAGTAGCCCCAGATGATCTCTCAGAGGTCAGAGGTCAAAAAATGCAAAGTGAACCTGGAAAGAGGCCCAGGATACTACAATTTGGAGAATATGAAGGTATTCTCAGCTGTATCTAAATAAATACAGCCCACTGTCTGTTTTTCTCTTGTATTTGCAATGGAGAGGTCATGGTCCGTACATGACCTTAGGTCATCGATATGAAAAATCTCAGAATATATTTTGCACTCCTCGGTGGGCCCATTATGTGGTATAAGTTTCAATCCGATAGATTCACCAATTTCTTACTTACGCCACCTTAAAAATTTTTGGAGGTGAGGTCACGTGACCTGCACTGGTGACCTGACTTGAGAGGACCCAACCTTAAAATATTTGGTAAAGTTGCGGAATTGATCAAGAATAAGGTGTGCCAAGTACGGTGGCGCTTCGCGCAGCCGTTCCTTCGTGCCGCCGGAAAACCCGAGGGGTGTTCAAACACCCCCCACCGGTGCGAGGGTTAAGAGGGAGGAGCAGGAGTTTGAGCCTTTACCTCCAGGATCTCGCCTGGATGGTATATGCAACACACAAATATCCTTATTCTAATCATAAGTGAATAAACTGGTCTAGAAATTCCAGGAGCTGTCTTTGTTGCAAGGGTTAGAAACTAGCTTTGGTGTATGGTAAGCTACAAGAAAGTTCACATTTTGCAGTGTGCAATGAGATGTGGAACCTGCGTGCAGTGATTCCGGAAGCCAACAAATTCCACCGGTCGCAGCGTGCAGACTGATTAGGGCTGCTGGTCGACCGGTACTGGTTAGATGTAAGCCGGTAGGAGGACCGTTACTGTCAACCTTGACGTTCGCTAACGGTTCTCAGGGGGGGTGGCAGGCTCGCTGCTCACACTCACCGTGATAATATAACTTCAAGTCCTAGCACTCGTGACTGAGGCTAATCTCTGTGACAGGATCTCATGCATGTTCTCTGTGAAGGCAAATCAACGCACAGGTAAGTTTGATAGGGGACAATGGCATAGGTCACTTAGTACAGAAAACAGGAAGCATTAACGTTGATCCAATGGTGCCTTCCATCTCTTCGTGGGAATGTTGTGCACCTCAGTATTGCAGAAGATGCCGGAGTTTCAGCTGGTTTTCACCCGTTGGCAGTATCAGGAATGCCCCCTGGACAAACTGGCACGGAACGTTATCTCATTACAGGTCTGGAAGCCGCCTCAACAAAAAGGCATGCAGTCTTCCAGGCTTTGACATCGGCCGCTGGGTTATCTGTCTTGTAATTACTAGGTGGTCGGCAGGTACCGAATCGATTAGACAGCGCTACAATCACACGTGCAAATATTGCGTCAGGCACTACGTTCCTGCATGCAGCCCAAAGTGCAGTGCAGCGCCAATTGACGTTTCGCACCCTGCCTAAGTGGATGTTTTGTTTTAGGCTGCATTACATAAATACATAGGCTGGAATCAGCGTCTGTCTCAAGGTAGGTAGCGTATGCTTATATTCGTCTAGAGACAGCATGTTTTTTAATGAAACAATGAAATTCATGAATTAAGGTCCCCAAGAACCGGTTTCTGCACCCTTCGTCAATAGAGTGTGAAGGAGCTCCCACAATATAATGAAGGTAGCATTTATTTTCATTTATTTTTCTATGGTTATTCTCTTGTTCGATTTGTTCTCCTTTTTAATTATCTGATCTCTCCATTAGCACTGGCATAACTCATCAGCGATTGGTGTACGCGGACTGCCGGCGGATGATCGACGGTGGGGAGTCTGGAGCCTGGGGGCGTGCTGAGTGTGGTATGCGCATGCATGATGTACGGACATACCAGTGTCTATTTTTAACCTTTGTCAATTGACATATATGTAGGGCTATAATAAAAATTCGAATTTAGGTTCGGTATATTCGAGTTAGTTAGTTGAGGGGCTTTTTGAAAGGCGTTTCGTGAAAGATACCTTTGCCCGCCTCTAAAGTCGGTAAATTCGATAAAAGTCTGCACCAGAGGTAGCTTTTTACCTGTCAAGTCGGGGAGGCAGAACATATGAAACTCATACAGCTAAAGAGGAAACAAAACACTAAACAGAAGGTAGTTCGCGTAATAATAAAACATCAAAAGCACTAAACGCTAATCATCACTTCTAAGCGACTTAAGAAGCTGACTAAAACATATAATAATGCGGTGGGCTCAGTCCATGGAAATGAAATAAAACCACGCCACCTGGGCTGATCCTGCGCCGGTTGTTCTTGGTAAGAAAACGGTAACGCAATACTATTGGTACGGCTAGGCCATGCTGGGTGCCGGTGCTGGGACTCATCCCAATCGTCTTAAGCGACGGCAGTGATGGACTGGCATCCATGGGCGCCGAAAGCGGGGGACACGTCCCCCCTGTTGGTCAAACAGGGGTCATCCCCCAAAATGTTTGGTCTAGCGTCATTAATGCTGTCTGCTACTGAGTATGCTCAAAATTCGCCTCCCCGGTCAGCACCAGCCCTGGTCCATCCCCTCCCCCTGTGAAAATTCCATGGTGGCGCCCCTGCTGGAATCCGTCCCAAAAACGATCACTTTCTGCTCATCTGACAGCTGTTAGGTCGTACACCATCCTGGCTCGGACGAGGTATCAGAGCTAAAACTACTGGCGTTCAGAACTCACAATGTTTTGAATGAATGCGGCGTCTTTTAAGGTGGCACACATACCACACGGACGCGCTGTAACGAACGATGGACGAGGGTAAGACTCGAACAGACTTTAGTGCCAAAGGCGGTAAAACGTGGCGGGTGTGCCTCATTACCCCCGGCATACCGGCGCAATTCCCAGTCATTGTGCCGCGCAGGTTAACCATGTGTTTACGCGCGCAGTGCTGAGGGATCCGAACCTAACTCGCTGCGAAGGAAGGGGGATCCTATGTTGGCCCCAATGAGGTACAAAAATTGAGAGGATTAGGAAAACACCTTTTCGGGATTTCGTGAAGATCAATGTTACGGAAAGGCTGGATCGAAAAGTGCCTACTGCTAAAACGTGTGCTCAGATTCCACGGATAGAAGCAATGAGAGCAAGTAATTTTACATGCTGATCGAAATTGTTTAAGGTCTATTTTTTTTAGTTCCTAGCAGTTCCTGGGCAAATGAAATTACCATCCATTGTGAATACTGTGTTATTAATTTACGTCTTCAACCAATGACACCAATGTCTAGGGTTCTGCCAAACATTTCTGATTTTGGAATGATCCACCAGATTAATGTATCCACACAAGCCACCTATCACACAAGCCACCTAAAAACAATGCTACAGTAACACTAGCATGATCCCAGGACAAGAGCAGTAATGCAAAGGGAAGAGGCATCGGATGCAGCGCATGGTAGGCATGGCTGGAGATCGCTTCTCGATCCAGGAGGGTCCTGGGTGGGTTAACACTTGCACGGCAATACAAACCCTATACGAAGCCTATGGGATACCCAAAATCCAGGGGGAGGTCCTGACCCCAAACCCCGGGATTTTCACCCATACTGGTAGGTGCCAAACTGGGAGACGTTTCCTCGCAAAGGGTTAACACGGGCAACGCAACCCGGCTTTCACTCGTCGCATACAAAAAGGTAGTTTTGCAATTTGTAATATTCTGTGGCTTTATGGGAAGCAAAGTTTTGCATTTTCGTTTTAGTCAGCTTATCAACATAAAGGTGATCAGAAATATTGCTAGGATAACGTAGTGCTGCATGTTTTGTATCGTTGCCATATCCAGTGTTGTATATTGGCTGGTGGTCAGCGGAGCAACAGGACACGAAAGTTTGCTAAACATGGTTTTTGAAAAGAAAATAGGCGAAAATTAGGATATAAGTTCAGAAGCAAGTGCCTTTCTTGTCCTCCCCTCGTGGGGCCGCCCCTGGTCATGTCCAAAATAACATAAAAGCGTAGCTTTAGAGTTTATATGGTCTTTTCACAGAATTATAAAACGATAAAAAGACTGGTGCGTGAAGAATTGATCGTATTCCAAGGTAGCCTCGTAGCCAAATCAAATCACTTCAATGAAATGAGGTAACAAGAGAAATCCTATCAATCTCAGCACATTATTGTTTTTATCACTGTGTGAGGAGGCCATACAAATTTGTATTGACATGCCTCATGTTCAAACGGGCTAGAACAGCGACTTAGGATTCTGAAAGCTTTGAATGAATGGTATTGATTCACACCAATCGAAACACACGCATTTCACCTTCCCCTATTCCAATAAACTTACCGGATCTCCTCTCTCTCTCTCTCTATCTCTCTCAAAAAAAAAAAAAAAAAATATATATATATCTCATATATATTGCTGCTAGAGACTTCAATCAGTCACCAGCAGCGAGTCTCAATAAACGCTTTCAACAGCAGTCAGTTTCTAAACTGTTACTAGCGCCCATTTGGGGCAGAGTTCGTTGACACAACCCAGCTAACGACCCACAAAAAAACTCGGCGTTCCCTTCCTGGACACTCGACAGGACGCGCCCGGTAGTCCCAGGCAACCCCATGGAACACAATATCCCCTTTTCCAGTTGACCAGAGGGGTAATTTTCTGTCATGCCCATTCAAGCCTTGCCCATAAACTGGCGGTTCAATTGCTGCATCCTCCACAGGGGTTGCGCGCATCGACCGAAAAAAATAGCTCTACGTTTTTTGTCGTCTCGCTTACGGTCATCTGTGAAGGGAAATGCTAAAAAACATTCTGCCTGACAGGCAATTGGCTCGAATAATGGAGAGAGAGAGAGAGAGAGAGAGAGAGAGAGAGAGAGAGAGAGAGAGAGAGAGAGAGAGAGAGAGAGAGAGAGAGAGAGAGAGAGAGAGAGAGAGAGAGAGAGAGAGAGAGAGAGAGAGAGAGAGAGAGAGAGAGGAAGAAGAAAGAGAGAGAGAGAGAGAAGCTCCCAACCGACTTATGTCATTGCGGTTGACACTCTCAGCACCTTAGCTTTGCCACACTACTCAGCGTCACCAAAGCCTTCCGACGGGCCGTTGCGTCTGCTCCTCAGTCTCGTGAACTCATAACTGGTACCCCGGAGAGCGACACTGGCCATCAGTGCCAGTCACGCCACCAAGACGAAAGCCGCCCCTAATTGCACGCGTCGGACCCTTCTGACGTCACGACGGTAGCGACAACGACGACGACGCGCACGAGCGCCGTCGGCGGCGACCAGCCATGACCCGCCATTGGAGGCGGCCCCAGCTTGGAGGCACGTGACAGTGTGGAAATACCGTGCAACGAAGCAAAGCAGGATGGTGCGAGGAGTAAAACTATGAAATGCATAAAGGTCACCGTAAATAGTTTGCCTTCTTTTCAGGATGGGCTACTAAAGTTCTCTGAACAACGCTGGCAAACTATTACGGAGGTAAATCATTCTTAGACATTATAAGAAGGTACCTTTTCTAAAAAATAAAGCAATCAATCGACCAGTGTGCACTGCTCCCAAGAGCACAACAATATTCTGACGGAGTCAACAATGATTTCCACCGCGAGGAAACTGCAGCCGTCTGGAGTCCTAACGGGAATACTTGGAGCTGCTCCGGAGCCCGTTCAGCGGCATCGCGTCTCGTGAGAGCGTCACTCGTCTGACAACTGTCTGGGAACGAGGCCGGCCGGCCCGCACTGAGCCCTGCGACACTGCTCGACCTGGAGGCCTCCACAGGCGAGGCGTATCGTAACTGGCTCTGATTCGGTAATGATTCACTTCGACGACATTCACAGGCCATTCCGGGGAGTTGATGATGCTTTAAATCCATTGTGTAGGTAGTTTAGACCAATCGACACACACGATATAAGCTGTGGTACCTAAATCGATGGCAACAAGGTCGGGTGCATCTAGTGACTAAAACCGGTGCAACTACCATTAAAAAGTCAGGCACATCGACCGCCGCCCTCGATGACTGCGTGCAGCACTTTGAGCGCCATACTGCATACGCATAGGCAGCGGAACGGAGGGGGAGCACCGGGGCACCGTGCACCCCCCTTGGACGGACCAGGAGGCACCACCATTGAGGTCCCCTCCCTTAAATCGGCCAAGATAGCAACGAAATGGCGCTTGGTCCGGACTTTCGGAAGGAAACTTTGAGCTTTTAACATTTTTCACAGACCCACAAAATCACATATGCCAGATCCACTCTGTTAGTTTTCCTCAGAGATAATATGTACTGAATATAGAATTCTCAATCGTGTTGTTTAGCCTCTCCCATGACCTAAGGTGGACCGGGACGTGATCACCGAGAATGATAGGCGTTAAAACTTGGCTGCCGTTGACGAGGCATGTGGTCTGAGGTAAATAACTGTCCGACACACATATAATATAATAACAATAATAATAATATATAATAATAATAACAATAAATATAATAATAAATAATAATATATAATATCAGAGACACTTACTTTAAACTGTTTCCAATAAATACCTACAGAAGAAAGGTCAGACAAAATCCGTTTTTAGGAAAAAAACTTTAGTTTGGGCTTTGCAGAAGGACGGAAAATAATATGCTGAAATATAAGTACGTTGCCCAAGACGTTTTGGCTCGTTCCCTCTTGAGCATGCATTGTTTCTAAATAATATATTCCCGAGCAGTTTTCTTCTGGAATCACTTCTTATAAGACAAATGCCTTTCTAAAATAATATATTTTTTGTAACATGTTCCTCTTTATGGAAATGCTTCCGGATTATTTAAAACTGCAGGGAACAAAGCCCTTAACGGGATGTTGAATAATATATACATTCCATAAAAGTCATAACCTGATTACTTTTCGCTTATCCAAAACCATGCAGTTATAGATGGTAAGCGTATCGTGAGCGGAATTCGTTTCTTTTTTCGTTCGTTTATTCGTTTATTTTTGGACTGACCTTTATTCGCCAACGCGAGATTTGTCCCCAAATTATTTTTTCTGTGGACGTGCGTGATGAAAGGAAATTCCAACCGCGCACCTATTTTTCCCCCTATACGATGACGTAAAACGAAGCAGGCCAAAAGTTACAAAATTTGCATTTGGCTCAGCACGTTTTATGAGACATTGCCGGTCGGTAACAATCGGCGAGAAAGCGTTTATCTCTGGACGGTAAATGTGTACTATTTTTCTCGAAGTCGAAGTAGGCGAAATTGGAAAAAGTGCCTGTCTCAGAACGCACGATAAAATCGCGATTATTTCCGTGATATCTACCGTTAAACAACCCTCTAGGTCATTTCTCGCTGATTAGATGGACCCATTGAAGGTGTCCCCTTGAACGAAAACATTCCGCCGCTACTGTGCACATGTCGCCGGCAGGGACAGCGCGCGGCAGGCAAAGGCCTGCAGCAATTGCAGCGAGATCGCCAGGTATGTATGTTCATACATGTGCGACAAAAAATGAGTGGTTGGCTAGCTGAGGCGGACTCAAGCTCTTACAAACCAATAGCGTTGTGGTGTTTCGCTCAATTCCGAATCTGACTGTATCGCTGCATATGCATAGACTTTAACCCTGGGTCCTTAAATATCCAACGGCTGATGAATTTAACTCTGAAACTGTGGGGTTTAATTTAGATTATATATTTAGGAGTATGGCTGGGTAGATTTTGGGTTTTAAAGGAAGCGTTGTATGCTTAGTATATGGTTTATTATATTTTTGTGGTGAGTGCATTATTGTCTTTTTTGGGGTTGGTATGGAATGTGACTAACGTGTAAGAGCTGTGCGGGGCATGGGTTAAAAAATGTTATATTGATCGGCGTGCGATAATAATGTATATCCGGTACCGCCGGACTATATGTGTATATTAAATGTGCAACCCCCACGTCCTACGCCTATCCCTCCGAGCTGCCAGGGTAATTATAAGGACTAAAAATAATAGTGGGTTAACTTACACGCATGCTATGAGTTTTTTTTCTATTTATTTATGTGTAAGATGCGAGTATATGAGCTCAATCGCGTAAAAACTTTTAGGTTGAATATCCAGTCTGGTCCTGAAGCCATTAATTTAATTTGGTAACTAGATATAAATTTTGGGTATATTTGTAAATCTGAACTGTTTAAATGTAAGAGACGTATGGAAAATCTAAAATACACAAAATTGTATATGACGACCTCTCTAAAAAAAAATTAATTTTTTTTAAATAAAGTTTGAGGGAATTATGGACTTTGAATTTAAAATCGGCCGGTTGATTAAGATCTTAGGGGCCGATATTCCCCCGCGGAAATGGGTAAAAGGTTAACACCCACCCCGGTGGCCTCCGAGCCACCTTCGCCCTGGTGGGGTTGTTCAAACACCTCCCCCTCTCGAACTCGGCTCCTATGCGGGATAGCGAAAAAAGGCGAACGCAGCTGGATAGCTCATACACATTCATGAAGAAACTACATTAGTCACTTTTGGGCTCAGGTCAACATTGAGGTCATGACAGGTCAAAGAAGGTTGCATGCTAGAGTAGAGTTTTTGGGTTCTAGCGTCTGCCGGAGTTGAGTTAGAATCATGTTTAGGCACCATTCGCTTGTTCTCGTTGCAGCAAATCGAATGATGTATGATTCGACTATACTAGGTCAAAACACAAAAATGGTCTGACCTCAGGTCAGGTCAAGGTCACTATCCAACCTTACGCGGTGAATATGCTGATCAATCGACTCGCAATAGCAATTCAAGCGTAATTGTATCAAAATAAAAGCTGTATCATTATTTCCTGCAAAGTTATTAACTCAAGTCTGAAGATTGTTTAAGTAGCCCCAAATGACCTCTCTGAGGTCACAGGCCAAAAATTGCAACATTTACATGGAAAGGGGCCCAGGATACTACGACTTGGAGAATACGAAGGTATGATCAGCAGTATCTACACAAATACAGCCCGATTCCTGTTTCCCCATGTATTTCCAATGGAGAGGTCACGATATTAACCTAACCCTAGGTCATCGATATGAAAAATTCCGGAACAAATTGTGTAGCACACGGTGGGCCCATTATGTGGTATAAGTTTCAATCCGATAGATTCCCCCATTTCTTACTTATGCTACCTTAAACATTTTTTGAGGTGAGGTCACTTGACCTGCACTGGTGACCTGACCTGAGATGACCAAACCTTAAAATTTTGGGGTAATTTCGATATTGCTTAAGGATAAGGTGTGCCAAGTACGGCGGCGCTTCACGCCACCGTTTTTTCGTGCCGTGGGAAAACCCGAGGGAGTGTTCAAACAACCCCCACCGGGGCGAGGGTTAATGGGAATGTGGCATCTCTAATCTGAGACTTGAGCAGAGACAGCCATATGATAGAGTACACAGAAAAAGCTCACATTCATCTTTCATTTGCCCAGGAACTCACATGTTTCAGTAAAACAGCGTATGCTTGGAGCGCTATCCGCCCCCCCCCACCCGTCCCCGCCGTCGCCGAGCGGTCACCGCCAGCAGTGGGCCCATAGGGAGACGGGGCTTAGTAGCTGTACGCTTAAATTACGCTCATGCAGCGCCGTTGTTCCATGAAATTATGAGTTCTTAGAGAAACCAAGCATGAAACCGCAGTTTTTCGGGTATGATCAACGCAGCTGATAGCTCAATTTAAAGCCCAAGGAAGTGTCATGCTCTTTTAAAGTTGTGGGAACACTGAAAATCAGCCGCCACCATTTTTTCAGTAACTTCCAGGAACAGGAATGTTTTAATTATACAAGAGCACTTTTTGAGATGCTACCAACGCGTGGCTGAGGGTTACCTCTCCGTCAGCACCAGGGTAGATACTGGCGGCGGCGTTAGTGTTATTGACGGCGCCGAGTCAGCACCCGGCGGCGGCGTCAGTGTTACCTGCGGCACCGACTCAGCGCCAGGCGCGGCGTCAGTGTTATTGATAGCGCCGACTCAGCGCCCGGCAGCGGCGTCAATGTTACATGCGGCGCCGACTCAGCGCCCGGCAGCGGCGTCAGTGTTACCTGACGGCACCGACTCAGCGCCAGGCGCGGCGTCAGTGTTATTGATAGCGCCGACTCAGCGCCCGGCAGCGGCGTCAGTGTTACCTGCGGCGCTGACTCAGCGCCAGGCGGTGGTGTCAGTGTTATTGACGGCGCCGACTCAGCGCCCAGCAGCGGCGTCAGTGTTACCTGCGGCGCTGACTCAGCGCCAGGCGGCGGCGTCAGTGTCATTGACGGCGCCGACTCAGCGCCCGGCGGTTGCGTCAGTGGCCGTCGGAAGTAGAACTCGCGCGGTCGCTGTTTCCTTCTACTTGTCATCAGAAAAGAATCCGACATTAGCCAAATTAAGTGTTTCAATTACCATCTTGAAAAAATCCGGAGGGTAACAAAAAAATCCGAGTTTTAACAATAGAGGGGAAAGGAGCTAGGGAAGCCCTGCTAGCCAGGAGTCTAAGGTTCCTTTACAACCTCAGCGCCCCCTCCCCACTTTCGGCCGCTGGCAACGCCTCTGGCGGTGCGCCGGTGTCGCCAGCGTCACATGGTATTGACCAGGCGCATACGGCAGCGCGTGGCACCCTGCATTCATAAGCGGTAAATAGGGACGACCGCCCGACGTCTCTGAGACTTGGAGCACGCGGAAAGCCCCCGCGTCTGGTCTAAGCCGAACCACAATACTGCAAACACGCGGCCAGTCCGCTGGACGCAACTGTTCGGTGAAATCTCGGCAGGATAAATACTGGTTGGGGCGGTGCGGGGAACAGTTTAAAGGGAATGTGGCACCTTTATAACGTGATTTTAACTGAGATAGCCAAGTTGTAAGGCATACCGGAAAACCCGGTACTCAAAATATCATTTGTCTTGAAACTCAAAATATCCGTAGAGAAAAATTAAAAACCTTCCTGAAATGCGCCCCAAATCTACCCCAGCCAGGCCACCACAGTTGTCAGCTGTTGGTTTGACGACAGCGCTGACGTCACGGTGAGTAATCAGCCAATTGAAGCCCTTAAAGTCTATTAAATATGGTAGTAGTTGCCAGATCATGACGTCATCCACAGGTGGAGGTTTATCTTTTATCCTAGAGGAGCATTTCAAAAATCAAAATATTGACCTTATTGTACATTTTTCAGAGAAATAATGATCACCTCCATGACTTTCAGCTAAAATTTCCCCTAATAACACTAAAATCCAGGATTCTACCAAGGTGCCACATTCCCTTTAACGCAACTGTTCGGCGAAATCTCGACAGGATAAATACTGGTTGAAGCGGTGCGGGGAAGTTTTGAGCGTGACAAGTAAACGCCAGACGACTCGTAACGTTCATGTTGGCGTTGTACCGGAACTGCCAAAGCTTCGGTAAAGTCCTGGGGTCATAGTCCACACTTGTTCTATCCTAACCCATTATATATGATATCAATAACGTGTATTATTCCAAAGATTGAAGCACTCTGTCGGAACGCACTGCCTCGACACAAATTCACACTGGTCGGACTCTACAATGTTCACCTTGATCCATTAATATCTTCAGCAAGGGTGGATACAGGGGAGGGCAATTTAACTATCTCCCCAGAGCTCGATATCGGGGAAAATATATTCTTACCCCTCCCCCTCCGTCCCCCAGCAAACTAGTATTTCATAATTGATCGACTGGTGAGTAGATGGATCCGTCCCTGGTACTTATTTGCGTGCCTAAGGCATGGCATAATGAGCAGCTAATTTTTCGCCAGCATCACGGATGTAGGCAGTAAAAACATACAGTGGTTCCGGAGGAATGTACTGACCGCACTTGGCATGTGCAGATAGCGATGCTCCCGCCCTTTACCTGGAGACACCTCTTCCTTAATTGAATGTGAATTGCTAGTTATCATACCGCGAACCAATGGAATGTCAGTTTTTGGAAGAGCGGAAACATTATTATTTTTATAATCCAACACCATGACACTCCTTTTCTTCTTATCATTTTTGGTTGAGGGTAAAGTGAAAAGAAATACAAAGTTCGTGTCTCCTATCAACTAGATTTCAATTCTTGCATCTCGCTGTTGTTACTTTTATGGAACCCATAAAGGCACACTTACGCCATTGCTTATTCACGGCTTCGGGAACCACCCCACATGGACATGTATCGTGCTCTGACTCTTGACCTGGAGCAAGTGTAGTAGCACCTCCCCATCTATGCATTCTGGTCTACAGTTTACTTTGGATATAATCTAGCTTTTCACCAATCAGAGTCCCGGTTGTTACAAGTTCATTCAGAGTGAATGCAAAAAGGCCCCACTTTGCTTTGGTCCGAATGGGGCCGAACAGGCTGCTTTTGTTATTCATATAGCTTCAGTTTGCGTTAAATATCTTAATTTGGGAGTAGCCTTTGTTAAATATGGCCAGAAAGAGACATGATGAGAATGGGTGCAAAACTGTATCAGTGGTAGGAGCGCCCTGAAACACGAAAGAAGAAATAGTGATTAAATAAACACAGTAAACAAAACGGAAAAGCGCTAAAAGGAGAAGCAAAAACATGAGAACACATAGCTAACGTAGAAAGAGATTATAAAAAACATAAAATGGAAAAAATGCGTAGTGTAACTGGAGCTTAAATGTACATATTGTGGAACACAAATTTTGTGAGGAGTATACGATGACTTAAGCACAGAAGCGTGCGGCCCGGACTCTAACAGCATTATTTTGCTCATGCATGGGCAGCAGAGACTTTACTTGCGGGATATGGTGAGGTTTTATTTATCTCTCATCTTGCGGTTTGGCAGGCGTTGCTCTTGAAAGGCCTACCCGCTCCGTGAAGAGCCGAGAAGTAGCAGCGGCGATGGACTAACATTTATTCAATGTGCTCCATAGACAAATCTGAGCAAATATATTTAGTCCGATGGTCAAAGATAAGTCGCGACACTTCCGAGATATTGTAATTATTTGGATATTGGTTTCGGAAGATTATAGTATGTATTTAATTATATATTTTAGTCACTTGTTTACCGGTTGCATCTCCTATCCTTGTTTGTTTTCGGCCCCCAGCTCAGCCATGCTTCGATGGAAAACCTTTTTCATGACACGCAAGAGCTGTATGCGAAATACCCGCAGCAAATTTTCCATCGAGAAGCTCCCTTCCAATGACTACTTAATCCGCTATTGTTCCGCCCTTCTTCGCACCTGGTCTTGACAAGTCATTTGAACGTGGCAGCTGCACGAATCAAGTCTCTGACATGACACCCTGTAATATTTTGTGTATACAGCAATCCATCCCATCTTAAATAACAGAAGTGAAAAAAATGAGTTTTAAAACATCAACAAATTTATTGGGTTGGCGACATCCAATAGACTGAGTGAATACCAAACGTGATCACGCAGTTACCAAAGACTGGCCGCCACGGATCATTGTGTTCAACCAGCTTGGTCAGTATCGCCGATGAGAAACACAAATTTATGCTTCGCTCAACGTGCGATTTTCAGGTCGTTCAACATTTCCATAGTTTGGAGAATGACACTTCCGTTTTGTATGTAGAAGACTTTATCGAAAGAGACAAAACTTGAATATGGCAAGGAGCATGCATGGTATACGCACGACATTCCCACAACCTTTACGGAATAAGTGTGCTGGAAATTGGGATTTACAAAAATGGAACCAAACATAATTTCGTTGATCACGTATAAGAATCCTACGTATGAGACATTAACATAATCAAGGAAACCCGAGGTAGGCAGCCAAAGCAACTTTGGGGCTTTGCGACACACCGACTGCTGAGATCATATGGCGCCGCCTATAACCCATTCTGTTGGGAGGGTATTACGGGGATCGGAAATGCTTATGCAGAATACCCGCCCGAAGATTTGAACCCGGGTCAGCAGTGTGGAGGTCGAGCATCTTCCCCCGTGCCACTGCATGCCGTCAGGTAAGTTGTTGCTGAATTTTTATACATTAGCTGAAGCAACACGTTTTACGGTGGAGTGTCTCACAGTATATGAGTAGTATAATATCTCACGTATAGTATGTATGAGTGACCTACCATGACCTGAATCTCAAAAATAGATAAGAAAAAGTCCTGGATTCAAGAAAAACGTTAGTTTCGGTTCCACAGCTTTAGCTCAATTTTGTAATACGTTACAAAGAAATATATTACATAGTGACACCGCCGGATCTAAGGCAATGGTTTGGCGGAGGCACGGGGTCAAAATTGTGAAAAACATAGTGTTAAAGCAGGTCTGAGACTACCGAAGGAAATTCGGTATTTCGATGTTTCAGTTCTACCGGCGGTAGATTTATCCACCGCTACCGAATCTTCGGTACCGAACCTCTATCGATACCGGTATCAAATGGATCTACCGAATGACATTCCTCGGTAGATTTGAATTTTCAGCGCTAACAAAGAATCTTCTTAACAGATGCAAGTCTGGATTTGACCCCCTGCAGCCAATCACAGGCTGTATCGGCCTGCACAGCCAATCAGCATCGAGCCTCGAGCTAGCAGATAACGCTAGTTTTGGCGGGAAGCCCACTCTCTTCTGATCTTTCGAGCAAAATAGATCCACGCCTCTCAGCTCTCTGATTATACCCAAAACGTTTCAGTGATTTACAGCTTGTGTTTGCTTGGTTATAGCATAGACATCACCACTCATTGACGGTGCACATACATATCATTTGTGCTGAAAAAAATTGTGTTGCTTTTTAAAATGTAAAATTGTAATAAAACGTGCTGTATAATTTGATTAACATTTTACTGTTAACATTTTTCCAGCTGCACAGTTATATAAAAGTGCTGCCGAAGAAAGTTCACTAGTTTTTACGCTTATAAGGTCTAAATAAGCTTTAAAACATAAAAATATGGTTGAAAAAGCCTCAGAAATACTAGAATAAATGTTTTCGAGGCTTTGAAATGGAGTTAAAGGGCTTAAAATAGGTTTTATGGGGTCTAGAGTGTGATAAAAGGCTTTTAAATGTGTTTTTTATATGTAAGGTTATTAAAATCTACCGAATCAAAATACCGAAATACTTATCATTCGGAAGATTTTTGGAAATCTACAGCAATACCGAACCGAATCAACTTTTTCATCTACCGAATACCGATACCACCGGTGGAAAAATCTACCGAATCCTAGCTCTGGTTAAAAGATGGGCCGAACTCGCAGTTGAGGGCGAAAATGCATTTTTAGCCCCCACCCCTCCCCCACGATCTGCCCCTGGATTCTGACAACTGCTGCCTGCGGCGTCCTTTTGCAACTGGTGCCGACCCGCCCATGTACCTTAATTAGAACTGGTGCCCCGTTGATCGGACCTTGGCACCCCCTGTACCACTTCCCACCCAAAACTCCCAAGTCAAGGTTTGGCGTCCTCTTGGATAAGTTGCGCTGTCCGAAAGTGGCGCCCCTCTGACCTATTGTCCCTCCTCCCCCATCGGAAACCCTGGATGCGGCTATGACGAGAGGTGCATATAGCTGAAATAAATTGGATTTCCGAGCAGGGTAGTTTGCAGACAATTTGGAATGAACGACACGGTAAGTGTGGCATTGACCACACTTGCTTTACAATCAATTAAGAGTTTTTTTTATCAGGTGTTCTGTGCAAGGCACCTTTGCCCGCCTCTGAAGTGTGTGGGAGAATTTTGAGCGAGGGGTGTTTACTTTAATGTCGTAAAGCAAAGGGAAACTTATTTCAAGGAAATAATTTCCACCCACAGGCAGCTATTGCATTGCGCTGCGACGCGCCCTCCTACCCCGCGCACCGTCGCTCACGCTGTGCGGTACTTCATGACCTCCCAGCTTCTTGTAGGTGGCGCCTCCGGTGGCGCGGACCCGAACTAGGCGCACCGGAACGGCTCGGCGCACACGCGTCATCCAGAGTGGCAGCGACAGCAGTGGCAGAGCGAGGCCGTGAACGGGGGGACAGTGGAGGGCCATGCTTATCTAGGGGCGGATACAGGGGGAGGGTTAGGGCCTCAAGCCCCCTCTGAAATGTCAGAGTGCAAATAGTGATTGCACAGCCGGAGGCTGTTCCGTGGTAATGGCGGGCGAGGTTCGAGTACCCTGGCCCCTCCCCCTGAAATGAAGTTCTGGGTCCGCCACTGTGCTTGTCTACTTTATGGGGAATATCCTACTTAGACCAAAGGACAGATAAATAACAGACATGGCCGTGACAGTTCAGGCCATACATAGGTACCAGGTAAGGTCATCCTGTGTTCCCAACTGATCCTGAGGTCACGACGTGACGCAGGTATTCTTTGCTGTCTGCTGCCAACGCGACTAACATCAGCATGGTTTAACACGCACATTGACGGGGAGGGGGGTGGGTACCCGAGGAGGGGGAGGGAGTTGGGAGCGAAGATTTAATTGCTCAACAGACCTAGAGTAAACACTCTTTTTCACAAATTTCCTCGGCCTTTTGGGGATAAAAAGATAGTTTGGCACCCCTTCCAGCGCTCTGGGGGGGGCATGGCCGGAATCCCCCTCCCGCTACGTCCGCCAATGGCGACGGCACAGGTTTTAAGAACAGCTTGCATGCTCGATGGCTATCCTTTGCCCAGGCCCAAAATTCTGCAACAGATGCTGTAATGACAAAATACACGACATTTGTTTTGAAAATTTGCCGCCCCCGGTAGCTCAGTTGGTAGAGCGTTGGGCTCCGGCCCGCTGCTCGAAGCATGCAGTGGCAGTGCATGTCCAGGCTTGGGATCGGTTCCCTGAGACGCTCCGGCGTCAATAGTTTACCCGACGTACAGGTCGGCTGGCACTGACTGATGAGAGGGTGACCTGAGCGGGCGGCCGTCCCTGTGCTTTGTGGGACGTTAAACTTTGGCTCTAAATCAACCCTTCATTGTGGGTGTTGCTAGTTCGGGTGGTGGGGTCTGGGTCTCCGTGCAAGTCCATTGATGACTTTAGTGAGACTCCGACTCCGCAGTCGAACTGAGAACAATCGGACAAAATTTATAAAAAAAGACTCCACGCTTTCTTATATCTTCCACTTTGAGAACAGCATCACAAGTAGGAATCAGAATCCCCGTGAAAGTTGGGCTAACTGCACCCTTAGATCAAGTAAAAATTCATGACACGGCATTGTTTTGGAAGCCTCTGACAAACCGGATGTATTCGAGCTGTCGCCAAGGAACTGGAACATGAACTGAAGTTATTCTCGGTCAAAATAAGAAAAAAACATCACCCTCTATCGACTTCAGGGTTGCGGTAAAGAGACATATATTACCAGAATTATAACATGTTTCCTCCCTCCTTGAACTTTGACCATCTCTTGAACGGTTTACACACACATGTCTCAAAATGAGGCGCAAAAATATAGTTTGCCCCCGAAGAGCATTCCAGCATCATATTTAGAAGAGACTGCATGGAATGGGTTCATTTTCATTCAAGAAACAAATTTGAACTTCACGTTGTATGGAAGCTTTCCGGACCAACAGGCGTGCGGTAATCAGTAACCGAAACAAATACATGTTCACCATATAGTGCTCATAGTTTACAAGCGCTCAAAACTGGCTCCATTGCCATGAGCATATAATCATCGCCTTCCCTAAATAATTCAATTGCCTCATTCGGAAAAATGTATTCAGAAGGCTCCACCTTCAAGCTGCTATGTAATAGCAAAACCATGCTGGAGCAAGGCGGAAGCAAGCTAGCGCCAGCAGCAGGAAATGCCATCTCTTTAAATCACGCATGGCGCCGGCACTGGCGAGATTCTGGGAAAATCTGTGCATACTGCATACTGCTCCCGACCAGAGGCGGACCCAGTGCGAGTCGGGGCCACATAGCCACATTGTGCTCTCCCCACACCTAACGACGTCCGCTCAGACAACGCCTCAGGCAATATCAGCCCTTTGCCCAGCCCTCCTGAAAAGGTTTAACTTGGCCCGCCTCTGAGACTAACCTGGAAGTGAAACGGCGTGCAAACCTCCATCCGTCAACAAATATTTGCGCACGGAGGCGGCTGAGGAATAGTCCTCACAACAACACGGTGCAAGAACGAGAAGGAGAAAACTTTTTGCCTTCCAGGCGACGCTTACTTCCTGGGCCTGCAGTGAGGAGTTGAAACGTTGAAACAGGCCTCCGTTGTTGCGAGCCTGGAGACGCCACTGCTCACATCCTGGACGGTGGCAGTGGCGGCCGCCCACCGAGAGCGCAAACCGGTCTGGAAACAATGACTGGTAAACTGTTTATTACTGGGCGCACAATGCCGGCAGGATTTGAAGGGATTTGGCGACCGAGTGGAGGCCAGATTTCTAGGTGACTAGTGACCGCATTGGCACACATGTATAAGAGGAGAATCTCGCAGATGTTCACGAGTGCAGAAGCTCGTGAAAATAGGCTGTTCCGAGCTCCAAGCAAGAAATGCGTAACTGATCCGAAGCATTATTGTTTTATACGCACTACATTCAGGGGCGGCGGCACGGACGGTGCAAACAGTCCCCCTGAGATTGGGTAGTAGAAAAATATACGGTTTTCCCCTCCCCCTGGAAACCCATGATAGATAAAATTGCAACGTTTCCTTTGGAGTGTTGTATTGGAAAAATTTGCGCTTGAGTTTTGAAGATTCAATTTCCCAATGAATGAGAAAACAACAAAAGCTATCTCTCAACCACTTTCATAATACTCCTTCACGTATAGAATCGGAAAATAGATGAAGAAATCACCGAAACTTGTTCACAATTGCTCCTGTCCCGGAGGCATCGCTTCACGTGCATCCAGGGCTGGAGGAGGACGTGAAAACAACCTCTCGAGCTTAGCCAGGCGTTCTGAAAGAACACAGGGATTGGTGAGAGGGAGTACTTATGGTCAATCGGGGAGAACCATCTCTACAGGGCTGGCCTTCCTGCCGCCTGTACCCATATGTATCTCACATCCAGGGCTTAACACGCGCATTGACGGGGGCGGGTACCCGCCCCCTCGGGTTTTTCGGAGATAGTAGAAAAACGGCGGCGTGTAGCGCCGCCGTACTTGGTATACCTTTTCCTCATCATTTTTACAACTTCTGTGAAAATTTTGAGGTTAGATCATCTCAGGTCAGGTCACCAGTACAGGTCAAGTGACCCGACCTCAAAACAAAGTTTAAGATAGCATAAGTCGGAGCAGGGTGAACTTATCTGATTGAAACTCAAATCACATAATGGCCCCACCGAGTTCTCTAAAATATGTTCCGGTATTTTTGATATCGATGACCTAAGGTCAGGTACGACGCATGACCTCTCCATTGGAAATACATGGGAAAAATGGTTTTTACGGAATAACTCAGTAACGGATGGTGATAGAGCATTTATTTTAGCTGCATTAGACTTGCCTGGGCTTTGCGGTTCTAATGATATGCCTTTTATATAATTTGACCCTGACCTGACCTCAGGTCAGGTCAAATCCTTGATTTGACCTAGCAAGGTCAAATTATATATCATTCGATTCGGCTTGCTAAGAGGATTCATATAGTTCAAGTCGTTTTGCTCTATCTTTACTTGTTCAGATGTAATACCCGAAAACTGAATTTTACATGTTATCCCTATGACGGGCATGTTTTGACCTCTCGTGACCTTAAATGTGACCTGACAAAAAATGGTTCAAATGTTTTCGATGGAGAAGTGGATGGGCAGCCCAACGCCGTTTACCGTTTTTCGCTACCTACCGTGGTTCTTGAGATCTTAGGGGGGCGGGTACCCGCCCCCGTCAATGCGAAGGTGGCTCAGACCCCCGTCAATGGCGTGTTAATCTCCCATATTGGTTACTTATATCAACGCTGGCTATCTGGCAGAACTGGATGGTTAATCGCTGAGGCGACGAGATGTGTATGATTTCAGTGCACCGTCTCCAGGGTTCGAGTCATTTTCGTCACAAAAGGAGGGCCCGCTAACATTAATATTCCCTATTTCAGCCAAATTGGGGCAAAATCTGGTTTTGTCATTGGTATGTGACAGCCAGTTCAAGTTGCCAATTCCGTCACATGCGCAAAGCATGGGAAATAGAAAAGACGAAATAGCTATACACCCACCCCCGTAGTTTTCCCGGAATAACGCGTCAACGAAGAAATGTAGAACAACGCAGTGCTGAGCTTAGGCCGGAAGTTTGGGTGTAGGGTACAACAGGGCCCAAAATCGTGCAAAATGTTTTTTTCTTAAAAGACAATCGGCGATAATCGGTAGGTTTAAGCGGGGGAAATGCTGCTGCCTGGATTTGTATTACTAACCGATGCTGGGTCTGTTTTGTGCTCAGCCCGGGGGCAATACGGCCATGCCATCCCCCCCAACAACCGAGTTCTAACACTTTAACTAGATTTTGATTTTTTTTCCTCTAAAACACTAGCGTCTAATCACTTGGGGCTACTCAGCGGGCTTAGGCCGGAAGTTTGGAGGTAGGGTACAACAGGGCCCAAAATCGTGCAAAATGTTATTTTTTTCTTAAAAGACAATCGGCGATAATCGGTAGGTTTAAGCGGGGAAATGCTGCGCCTGGATGCTCAGCGGGCTGTTTTTCTGCCATTAGCTTCACACTGAATTGAGATAAAGGTTCATTTTGAAGTCATTTTGCTCATAGGCAATTAAAATCAAACGATATGAGTTATGACCATTTTATGTTAACACATGACTGTCACCTGACTTGAGGTCAGGTTATGTTTACCATTACACCCTTGGCACTTGGCATGGTCGTTTTGGCACTTGGCATTTTACCATTACACTTGGCATGGTCGTAAAGCATCATTGGATTTGTCATGAACATAGACTTCCAATGACGCCATCATATTTGCTGTAGCGTTGTTGAGTACTTATTTATGTCAGGGAAACATTTTTGTGTGCAGCGAATTAACATGTGCATCGCTTCAAACAAATAGTATAAATAAGAAAACCTTTATATTTTCAGTTTTGCTGAGGTATGCTTTTGGAGACTGGGTCTTCAAGTATTCCAACAATTTATGTACGTATTGCGGAAATTCAAGCTCATCGAAGCGCACTGCAAATTATACTCACAACCTGATTCAGTGAATATTGAAATAAATACAATGGGTGGTATTGTGGGGTGGGGAGAAGTCATTCCAGCAGCCCGACATGGGTTGCAGCAATTGTTCCTCCCCATGGCATGTTATATTGAGCTGCGGAAACCCCCTGACGCAAAGCCCTGCCTCCACCCCTGCTTACATTGTGTTGCAGAACGTTGATGACAGCTTACGGGATGACAGTTCACTACAATATATGACAAGCATGCATTTGTATCCTTTATTCTATCTTTTAAGTATCTGACAGAGGCGAAATTGCATTGTCTTTTTATGCTCTACTTCGGGTTGAATATGAGTTGCAGCCCGACAAGATTCAAATGTTAAAATATCTGAAGAGTTACAACATAAAACTCGGAAATAATCTACGAAGTTCAGTTATCCACTCCAACAACAAAAACAGGTGAAATTATACAGGAGTGACAGTTTGAACTTTAAGCAATGGAGGCAGCGCTGACATTTGGGATGTCATGGGATTTACATAAGCCAGCACTGTGATTTGACCCGATGGTTTGGGGTAGATTCAACTCAAACGCAACTCAAAACACATTTGTTTGCTTTTTTAATAACAAAAGTACGAGTAGAACACAATTGGTGCAAAGGCTCAATGAGCATGTCCAAAGGTATCTCTTTTTAGAAGAAAAACAAACGCCACAGTATTCTGCATGTACAGCCATTTAGATACATAAAAGCAGTACTAAACGATCACAACTGATACAACACCGCTACGGGCCGCCAATGCCAAGCAACCCCGATCAAGCACCACCTCCGCACCACAGCTATGCATTTCAAGTGGAAAATCTGCCTGTTTTCACGATGGATTTTTTAACAAATGTTACCACTGCTTCGCTCTCCTTCACTTGCAGACCTTTATCAAACTGCTATTTTGGGCTGATGACGTGAAGCTAAGTGCTACACGAGACAGGTCACGCCATAAAGACGGCACGCTGCTAGCCGCGATAGATATAAGGAAATGTGAGGAAGTTGGTGTACCTTTCCACACCTACAGGATGAAGATTTGCAGGTTTGAATACCAAACTGATGAACATTTAGCTGTTATATAGAAATTATTAATGCTGTATGTTGAATGTTGCCATTTTTACGCCAATCGAGAAAAACATCGGTGGAGCTTTATGGTTTGCTAACATGCCTCTTTGATAATGATTTTGTGAATTCTTTACAGAGGTAAAAGCTCTCATTTCGGCAGGAAAGGGACTCCAGGACCTAGTTGTTACTGGAATGAATGATCTTTGGAAGCAGCCGATCCTGTTACGAATGAGTGTTTGGTAGAAAAAATCACAGAGAGCATTGGCTGTGCCAGAATATCTTGTGCTGGTTTTCATGCCATTTACATGTTCCGTGAGGATATAGTTCGGTAATTGCATCAGAAAGTACAAAGTAAGTTTGTGCATTTTTCTGAGAGACCGCAGGACGCTAAATCCCAGCACTTGTAATTTGGAGCCCGATGAACGAAGCGACATTTCAGGGGGGTGGGGGGGGTGGTGATATCGACCTTTCAGGGAAGTGCTGTGACCATTTCAAGGGTGTTAAGGGTCGATGGGGAGGAGGCAAGTATCCCCTGGGCCCCTGGATCCACCTGTATATAACGGCGAATAATGATGTGTGGGCTTTCGCAAGTTCGCCAATTACAGCCACAATGCATTTGCGAGTCCTGATTGTGGGTAGTACAACTACATCACTAGCTAGGAGAACCCAAGGTGAAGTCCGGAAACCCCCGCGCGGTGCTATCTTACGGGGTCCTGGGTCGGCTAAATGGGCCCAGTCCAATTTAAGGGGCTCGACACAAAACCGGGGGCCAAACAAATAAATAAGGGGCCTCAAAGCCGGATGAGGAGCCCTCGGATCATGTCTGAGCGCCTCCTGAGCGCCCCAGACCTACTCGAGAGACCTAACACAAACTGAAGAGGATTCAGATGAGGTGCTGTACTACTATAGTTCTTTTTCTTAATGGCAAATGAAGGCAAAAATAACACTTCTATAAAAAGCATAACCATTTGCAGAGATTTTGTGTGACACCAATTTTCTTACCAATTTCGTTAACAACTTAACATGGGACAAGAAAATGAGCAAAATTACGAGTTGAAAGCTGTTGACTAACACAATTTAAAAATGACCCCAATCAGCGCAGCCTGGATTGTAATTGTACATGCAAGCATATAGGTACTGCGTCCTATCAAATATGTTTTCTCTCGCAGGAAACCAAAACTAATATTATATATATATATATATATATATATATATATATATATATATATATATATATATATATATACAAAATACCAATGAATGCTGAACTAAATTCGTAGCTAGATTTGTTGAGAGCATACGTGACTAATTCGATACATCCCTGCTTTCTGGGTCTTATTTCATTTATGTATTCACGAAAACAAAATGCTAATACCCTTTCGGTCAGAAATAAATTTCCATTTATGTCCTGTGCTGAGCACACCTGATTCTGCTTCTAACTAGCATAGGCGGATTCAGGATTTCCATTCGGTGTGGGGGAGGCATCCAGACCAGGTGGGTGCCACTTTTGGGCGGTGACTCATCCGGTGGGAACAAAATCCTATCACGGGGGCGCCGATACGTTGAATGAAAAAATACATTTCAGGGGAGGGCATCAGCCTACCAAGGGCGAGGGGAGAGAGGCGCCGTGAACATTTCAGGGAGCACCGAGGGTCGATGGGGGAAGTGTCCCCCTTGCCGCCCGGGATCCGCCTATGCCCACAGCTAGTATTTTTAACATGATGGATATCCAATAACTACGTGAAGGTCTTTTCCAAATTCTGAAGAGTGCTTGAAGTCACCACAGAGCTAGCATACTGAACGATAAAAATCCACATACGTTGGTAAATACCATCGGAATGACCTAAAACTAGCGCGTCCAAAAGGCACGCCTGAGAAAGGTTTAAACGTTAGTGCTGCGAAACAGTCAGTTTGTCTGAGTTGATGAGAACTGAATAGCTGACTCAACAGCAGGTACATACATTCCTCTATGCTCTGTATTGAGCTCGAGCGCCCCTTGTACGAGGAAAAGACTCGCAGTAGTTTCCCAAACTGCTCATTCATTCATGGGAACCGTGTTACCTGTCACTGCCGGTTCGCAGCTCGAAGCACTTCCAGTTCAGCCAATGTCAGGGTGCACAGTTCGGGTTTCAAAACCTCGCTGATCAGACAGGGATGTGGTCTATAGGAATGGATGGTTAGAACCATCCGGGCAATCCTGAACATGAAAAATGAGTATCTGTCATAATTTCCCACTTCGAAGTGGGAGGAATAGCGGGGGGGGGGCCTTTAATGAGCGTATGTTTTGAGAAGTCCTTCCAGTATTGCTTGAAACGGACAATGCATAGAAGTGGGTCCATGAGGGAAGCAGTCCACTAACCTACCCCGCCTCCCGAAGCAGTTCAATTGTGACCACTTCGTTCGATTTTGGTTCATTTTCTTGTAAAAACAAACACCGTTATTTTCACCAGCCTATCTTCCTCTTCCCCGCTCAATTACCGTCGGTTTGGACCCGGCCATGCCTATGCTTCTTTCTCCACGAATTTTGTACCGGTGAAGGTATTATGTCTGTCCCAGTATCGAGACCAAACTACCACTTAAAATTGCAAAAGCAACAGTTTTAGGCAACTTCCTTGCCCTGAAACGACGATTCTTTGGTTGCTTCATTTCTTGATGGAATGCGTTGATTCATTTATTGCGCATACATTATTATGAATATATTCCCCAAGCACGCAGTATTTCAAGGAGCCGCTTACTTCAATCGGTAGCGCGATGGGCTAACCAGTATTGGACACCGGTTTCGGAGACTGAGCGGCTCCGATTTTGTTTAATCGGTGTTCCTTTGCTTTGGTCAGCGCTTACAAGGGGTTCTGTTCACGCACAGCTGCATGGTGTTCAGTAAGCTACAAAGCGAATTCCGAAATATCATTCCCAGTCGACTTTCTTTTAGTACACCATTATCATCACTGTGTGTTGATTTAGAAGGTACTTACATTTCAAAGGCACTGGGGGTTTAAAGGCGGCAGTTTCGGTATTTTTGGAGACAGGTTTGAGTTTTTCATCCCTGAGTCTAGCGCTCATATATATCTTGTCTTACAAAGAGTATTGCACTAATTACTCATCTTTGGACATCTGAACGAAAGATAGCCCTTACTAAAAGTTTGTGCCGCTCCGGTGCAAAAGAAAGGAGCAGCACCATCAGTTCGAAATTTCAACGTAGGCATATAGTATGCTTCCTGCCAGCTCATCTATTTTAGATATCCCCTGCTTAATTCAGTTTAAATAATTGGTACTTTTACATATAAGCTCAAAGGTGACTGTCGCTTGGCCTCACCTTCCCTTCTCTTTGGGTCCTAAATGTAAGCTCCCAATAACTAAAAATTATTTCGAAAGTGCGTTATAATTCAAATCTGATAATGCAGCGTACACGAACCCTGTTAGCTGTGTCGTGAGAAAAATGTATTCCTCACCTGGAGACAAACTGCTCCTCCTCTGGCTTGTTACCTGTGATCAGGTAAGGTTTCACTGACAGATGAATTGAAAATATTTATAAATAAAAAGAAAATGTGCAAAATTTCTGCAAAACGTGTCGCTATTGGATAACCTGGACAGCTATTGTATTCTTGGGTAACTTCCAGAGGCCAACACCACAGGAAAAAGTGCTACTGAAAATATGAGAAAGCACAAACTGTGCAAGTATACGCCACTGAACATCTCCTTCTTATGCATTGAAGGGTTTCTGGATGCTTTTGGGCTTCTAAGTATGATTTGCATCACTAAAATCACGTCTGTTTTATGATTACAACCCTGTCATTGTGATTCTTACATCACACAGCACGCTGATCGTATCTGAAGGTTTTCCCATCTTAATAGTTTACGTGGGATTAGTGTAAAAATGAGTCATAGTTGTGCTCTATATAAGGCCTTGGTTGTGCTGAGGATAATGAAACACGTACGACATACTCACATATATAAGGACGAATGAGAAGCACCAAACACATGCTCCTTCTGGTAGGGTATGTTTCATGTGTGGGAACCATTTTTGTCCCATCCCTGATTTTTTTACTTTACTCGAGACAGGTTCTCATTTACTCTATCTTATCCTTTTCATCTTAAAGAGTTCGGAAAGAACTGCTCTCTTTCTTCATCTAACACTGGTTACTGTGTCGTTTTATGGGTTCTATTCAGCCATTTGACTTAACAGCGCGGGGGTGGGGGGGGGGCGCCCGGGCGGGGGCGGTGGGGGGCGAGCTTTTGTGGTGGGGGGTCGGTGGGTGATTTGGTTTGGGGGCGCTGGGGGTGTTTACGGGTGCGCGGGGGGGGATTTAAGTGGCCGGCGGCTGGCCGCGGTTGTGGGGGCCGCGGTGAAGGGGCGGGGGCGGGGGGGTTGGGGGGGGGGGGGGGGGTTAAGCCTTGGTGCCTAAAAAACGCTCCAAAAAAGGACCCACTAGTGTACAGCTTATCTCACTACTTAAGTGTTCAACTGCCACGGGCGGGCAACTCGGGCGATGGGGGGAACAAAATCTGAATAAACATTTTACAAAATTCCTAAATCATAATCCTATATAAAAATCATACAACCCATAATTCCATCAAAGAGAAATGCCAACAAAACAAGGGCTTCTGACAAACTTTTTACACGCACACTTACTGGGGTGAGAACCCGCCACCTCGACTTATGCGCAGATGACCTGGAAACGACGGCGCGCAGCGCCACCGTGGTTGGATACGATTTATCTGATTCTTTTTGCATCTTTATTTCGGAGTTTTAGGTCCAGATCAGTCATCAGTGCTGTGACCTGACCTCCAAAAAAGTTTAAAACGGCGTCTGAAAGAACAGAGGTTATCTATCGATCTGAAATTCATTCACATGATGGGCCAAACAGGTCACGCATATATTTTGGGATATCTTATATCGATGATCTAAGCTCAGGTACGAGCCATGACATCTCCATTGGAAATGCATGGGCAGAATGTGTTAAGCTCAATAACTTAGTCATAAATTGTTTCATAGCGCTTATTTTGCCGTCATCAGGATTTCCTTATCCCTGCGATTCTAATTATATGCATTTTGATCCAATTTGATCTTGGTCTGAGCCGAAGATTGATCTAAACTTAGGTCAAATCTTAAACGAGATCTAGCAAGCTCATATTATAGATCACTTGACCTGAATTTCTAAGACAATTCCAGAGGTGTGCATAGTTTTGTTATAGCTCTTCTACGCCAGATGTTGTGAGAGAATAGCTGCAGTTTACATTGCACCCCACGATGTCCCTATGGTGACATGTTTGGACCTCTAATGATCTTGAACTTGACGAGACAAAAATGTATAGTGTTCGTTAGAGCTCAGGTGAGCCTACCGAACACCGTTTACCGCTTTTTTTAACTAACGTGGTTTTCGGGATTTTAGGACGCGGGTACTCGCCCCCCCCCACCCCACCCTTCCCATCCATGCGAATGTGGCTCAATCTCTCGTCAATGCGCGTGTTAAGTATGCCCAACACAAATCTCACTCTTAAAGGGAGTGTGGCACCTTGGTCGAATCCTGGAATTTAGTGTAATTAGGCCTACTTTTAGCCGAAAATAATGAAACCACTCATGACTTCTCTGAAAAAATGTACAATAAGCTCAATATTTTGATTTTTAAAATACTCCTCTAGGAAAAGAAATAAATATCTGCCTGTGGATGATGTCATGATCTGGCAACCACTACCATACTCGAAGCGCTTCAAGGGCTTCGACTGGTTGATGCTCGCCGTGACGTCAGCACATTTCGTCACACCAACAGCCATGACAACTGTGGCTTGCTGCTAAGGGTACACGAGGGGTACATTGCAGGTAGGTTTTAGCTTTTTTCTACGGAAATCTCAAGTTCCAAGACAAATGATATATTGAGTGCTGGGTTTTCCGACTTGTTTTACAACTTGGCTATCTCAGTTAAAATCACGTTATAAAGGTGCCACCTTCCCTTTAACAAGAGTCCAATAGTGTACCAGTAAGAGGTCATCTACAGCCACCATGATTGGGAGGATTTATCTAAATCAGTAACATGGACACTCCCCGAGACAGCTATGACTATTATTAGTAGGAATTGCGGTAAAACACCTTAACATAAGTGTTATTTTGAACTGTGGTCAATATATGTACGATTATTTTATGAATACCTTCAGTTACGTAGTGTGATGTTAGACAAAATATCAAGAAGAGCTGAAAACGGAAGAGTTAACGAGGGAGCACGAAAGTTATGTGATCCCAATCATCCACTGCAATGCCTTCACTGCTGCGCATGGTCGGATTCCCATTCTGTAGAGCCCGCAGTAGCCAAGGGCCTACCAGGTCAACCCAACTTACCGACGATAACGTGCAAATCCGCGTATGCACTTCCGCTCCGCGGCGGACAACTCCACAGAATCTGAGAGGCTTGATCTTAGTCCTGCACCCGTTTCCAACCCCACTGTGACCTGTTCGGACTACACCGAGCTCTCCGCCACCTGTTGGGGGCGCCGCCAGATCCGCGCGCGGTCACTGCTTCGACGACCCGCCCCAGCACCCGCGGTCAACACGCCGTGGCTGACTTCCTGCACCAACCCGCAGCTGCTCTCACCGGCAATGGCTGCCGCGCACTGCCGCCTGCCGGCCGGCCGCACCGCCGCGCGCCGCCACACGGCCGGCCGCAACATTGCAACATTGCATAATGCGACCGGTTTGTTTCTGGCGTGCTGCGCGAGAGTGCGTTGGCGCTGCGCGCGGCTGTGCGACGAACGGTGACCCTTGCGCATCGGCTGCATGCAGGCGGGCGGCTGGCGATGAGCAGCCACCTGCCGGCTGGTCACATTGCAGCAGGCTCCAGCCGTTCGTTAGCCGACCCGCGGCCGAACGGCCTGGTGCAACGCCCTGCCGATTCCAGGCGGGAGTTTTATTGAATTTTGGTATCTGAGCGGAGTTAGCGGATAGAAAAGGAGTGCTAGTTTCTTAGATCTACTGCAACCATACTGTTTAACAACAATTCGATGTGGTGGGATGGTTTATGAAAGGCTGGAGGATGCGGGGGGTGGGTGGGTTTCGGGATATTATCCTGGTTTAGACCCGCGTCATGTTAAGAGGATCATGGAGTCCGTCCTGCCAAATGCAGAAGTCCATTCCTTTTGATAATAGGGCAAGGGCGGGCAAGAGTGCGCAGGAGGTAAGGGTACCAAACACCTTTATTCCTTAGAAAATACCGAGATGATGGGGGTCTTGGAATAAAAAAGAAGCTAGGCCAAAGAAAACTAAACGCGCTTCTGATTTTCCCGCGGGAGTACAGATAAAAAAGGTTGTTGACACCCTGGGGCCTTGGTTTACAATTTTATAATCAGGAAAACGAGTAGGCTTTGCTATTTTAAAGATTATTTGCTTATGGTCAGTCATCAGCAAAAACAATGAGCGAGGACCGTGTTCCAGGACTAGGACTCACGTCAAATGCCAGCCAAAATATTTAGGGCTCTTACAAAGGTAGTATATCTAGCAACAGTACGCAGTAGACCACTTTGTATTGTTGCGCATGCTTAAAGGGAGTGGACCACTTTGTGAAAATCTTAAAAAGAACATTTTAAGAACAAAAGAGGTCTGGAAACCAGGAAACAGCATGTTTCCCACTTCCATACGCTAAAAACAGAAATATAGCCTCTTTTCTAACAATACGTGACGTCATCAAAATAACACTGTTGATAATCAGTGAAGTCCCAGACGTTGATCATAGACTCGCTATAAAGCTCCATTCACAGCGTTTCCGCACGACGAAAATAGCATGCAGTACAGAAGAAGCACTGGTGCAAGAACTGAACGTCAGATGTCACTATGACGAACAAGTTTATGCAGTAGTGGAAAGATGATGCATATTTCTGATGTAAGGAAACAATTTCAGAGTTGGGTTTTGACAACAACATTTGCAACTTGTTTGGAAAAGTACGGAGGAGGGAGGATATTATGTGTATTGCGGTAATTGGACAAATTTTGACCCAATAACGCTCTGAACTGGATAACTTTTTGCCTAAGTTCCCTGGTCGACAGGCAGTTGCATGCTAGTTCACTCGCTAGCATGGTATGTTCAGCGAGTGGCCGACACGTAGGGCTTACGACCAATCAGATTACTGCAGCCATATGAAAGGTATTCCTTCAGGGTTTGAAATAAGCCAATGGGCCCCTTTACTTTGAACTTCAAAACTGGCAAAAATTTTATACCGAGAGCTTTGGATGAAATTGAATATGCAGATAGTGGTTTCTCAACACGTTCTACAAAACTTCTACCTCAGTTCAAAACCCATGATAAAAGTGGGACACTCTCTTTAATAGGTAGGAACATGTATTTCCGCTCGGGAAATAGTGCGTAATTTATTTTTGGAGAATTAACCTTGAACCTCAATAGATAGAATCCCAAGTAGACAGATAGACAATGCAACGCATCAGATATAGTACTGCGGCGAGTTCTGCACCTTTGATTAGAACTAGAAAAGGCAGAGAACTTGCTGATAGACAAGTGCCATTGGACATAGGGGCGTTCCAGGACAAATCGACCAGGCACGACCTGGATTGGACATAGCATAGTCTCAGATGTCGTTCTAACTTCGTACACAGGGTTATCAGAGGCGTAGAATTCAGATTTAAGAATATGTCTTTCCTCAAAATAAAGGTTTCGGAGTTACAGCCTGCTAAAACTCGTGAAAATCCGTGTTTTTTGCAAGACAGGGTGGCATACAATCATTATTTTCTGTGTATTCTATCGTTATGGATGCTTATTTAAAACATGATTGTATTTATAATTTTATTTTCCAACTTTGAGAATTAAGTTTAAAAAGCAATATATTTTCAAGTTCTTGAAAATTTGTAATTAATTTTTGAAACAAAATTTTCTAAGTGTGGCCAGTGATTCACCTTAAAATCACCTTCATAAAAAATGTTTCTTTGTGTCTGTGCTTTCTCATAACATCAATTAAATTTTGCGTTCTTGCATTTATTGATGTCTAATCAGTCAAGGAGTGACGCCATGCGCGCGAAAATCGGCCGCCCGGCGCGCCCCACAGTTTACAACCCGATTCCAACTGTCCTCAGACAGAAATCCGGTCAGCTCGTATTGTTTGACGAATCCCATTAGATTGTAGTTCAGAAAGACAATTTCAGATCCAACACGATCGATGTTTTTCGAAAATTTTACCTCGGGAGTTCCTCCCTCTCCAAATTATTGTCCTTTTACCAGAGATAGAGACTGAAACATCGTGATTTACCTTGTCCTGTCGCTCTGAGCTCCTTCTGGCTTTAGCTAACTCACTTTAATGTTCTTATTTGCTAGGTGGGTTTTTCTCAGCTTTAAAATTTCCCTCTCATTTTTCATATTTTTTTAGTTTGTTCACAAGACTGTTTTATAAATTTTATGATCTTGCATCTCCTCAGGATGTGATCATTATTGAGATTTACGGGCCTGTCAACTTCATTGCAGGGGCGGACGCAGACCCGAGTTTTGGGGGCCCAACCCAGGTCCCTCTCCTGGGGGGGGCGAATATGTTTTTGTCTCAGACCTAGTGTGGGTGGGAGGAATTTTTGTGGGAACCATTTTTCAGTGTCGACAGACCTAGTTAACCTTCGCCCGGGAGGGGTCTTTTAGCCCCCTCGGGTTTTTCCGAAGTGACCAAAACGGCGGCGCGCAGGCGTAAACTGGTCTAGCTGTTCCTTCATCATTTTTATCTTCCTGAAATTTTGGTCAGGTCTATCAGGTAGGTCCCAGGTCGGTGAGTGACCTCACCTCAAAATACTTAGGACCGCATAACTAAAGAGGCTTAATCGATCAGTTGAAACTCATACCACATATTGGGCCCACCAGGAGCTACATTTGTTCCGGGATTTTGATATTGGTGACCTAAGGTCATGTGCGGCATGACCTCCCATTGACATGCTGGGGAAAATCACGAATGGCTTTTTCAGTAGTATGGATGGATCACTTAACATCGGTTGCGACTTGTCTAGCCCATTTCTGAAGCTGATACAATTTTTGACTTGTGACCTTTAAGGTCCTTAGGTCAATAGCTGTTTTGGTGTTTTTTATAAATTTTGAATAAACTAAGATAGAGCTTTTATTTTGTCAAAGTGTTTGTATAGTCACTGGAAGTCAAATGATTTCTGCTATACCAGGTAGTTGGGTCAGACCGTTGCCTGGGTGGTCAATTCTTAAATTTGACCTGGCATAGATATCTATATCTTCGATTCGTATTGACGAGAGGATTGCAATGGTGCATAAACTATGGCTATATCTTGTTTGGTTTGGAGCTATTAGCGAAAAGTCGCCCTTATGTGGGTGGCTTGGGATTCCCAAGAATATGCCCATATTTAGTGACCTGTAGCTCCTGGCTTTGACCTGACACGAAATGAATGCTCTGTAATGAAGCACATCTTAGGCTTTCGATGGTGTTAAATGTTTCTGTATACGTTTCTGGACATAGGAGGTTTCTTAGTACATCTTATTAGCGATTTTGACCTATTTTGACCTCTGGTGACCTTGATATTGACCTGACAAGAAAATGCCAGTTTTTGTATCTTTTCGAAGGTTTGATTGCCTTTTGTTTTTTGTTTGTTTTGAGATCGTGGGGGTTTTTGCCCCCCCGGGCGGGTGGCTCGTCCCGCACCGGGGGGGATCTCCGGTGGCCGGGGTGGGAGCGAATATTTTTTTTGCTCTACAGACCTAGTGTAAACACCTTTTTTTAAATTTCCCGGCGTTTGGGGGGGACCAAAAGATAGTTTGGCCCCCTCCAGCGCTTTGGGGGGACATGGCTAGAATGCCCCGCCCCCTACGTCCGCCAATGCTTCATTGGTTATTTTGTACCCATGACACAATGCTAAGCCAGTTTTATGCCAAAAGTCTCTCTGCGGGAAGCAATTTTTAGTGTCTTATTTTGAGTTCGGAATTTTCATCCATTTAGGTTTTTATAGTTTTCTTAATCGTTTTAGTCAGCACCAATCGAAGGAACGATTTATTAGCATTAGGATTATTAGTATATTAGTACGATTGTTGCCATGGAATTCCATGTTATTACGTTAGTGTTAGTATTATTAGTTTTAATTCTTCATTTTTTTCAGCACTCTAGGCGTTTGTAAATTGAGGAAATACTGCAGTTCGGGGATTAACCGGTTTTCTGCTCAAATAATTGTCACCACCTTTGCCGTTTTTAGCGCCCGTATTCGACTTTACACTCTACTTTTACATTTTTACAGCTTTCACACAATCTTTTTAGGGTAGAAAGCAATTCCTGTTTTACACCTTAGATCGCGCCTTTTTCCAGCGGAATCTCCAAGAACGTCATATGTTCGCTGTTGCATTCCTTGTATTCACTGTATCCATAATTTGAGTACTGGTACCGCACGATAAAACTCCGGACGTTCTCTGGACCTTCGGGCAATCCTGCCATCAGTCATAGAAGCAGCTTCACCGGACACTCCACATCAAACCAGTCGAACTGGAGCGTCCCGTATGGAAGAACGGTACTCACATGCCTCACCTTACTACCAACTAGTATTTCGAATATAGATCTGGTAAGTGCCCAAAGCAGTTTTCGAGATATTTGAGGTCTTGACAACCATGCACTTATTGCGTTGATGTAGTTGATTGGTACCTATTAAAGGGAATGTGGCACCTTCATAACGTGATTTTAACTGAGATAGCCAAGTTGTAAAGAAAGTCGGAAAGCCCGGTACTCAATCTATCATTTGTCTTGGAACTCGAGATTTCCGTAAAAAAGCTAAAACCTACCTGAAATGTACCCCTCATGTACCTTTAGCAGCAGGCCACAGCTGTCATGGCTTTTGGTGTGACGACATATGCTGACGTCACGGTGAGTATCACACAATCGAAGCCCTTGAAGCGTATCGAATATGGTAGTGGTTGTCAGATCATAACATCATCCACAGGCAGATATTAACTTCTTTCCCTAGAGGAACATTTTAAAAATCAAAATATTGAGGTTATTGTACATTTTTAAGAGAAATCATGGACGCCTCCTTAATTTCCGGCTAAGAGTTCCCCTTATTACATCAGGATTCGACCAAGGTGCCACATTCCCTTTAAAGGGAATGTGGCACCTTCATAACGTGATTTTAATTGAGATAGCCAAGTTGTAAAGTAAGTCGGAAAACCCGGTACTCCATATATCATTTGTCTTGGAACTCGATATTTCCGTAGACAAAAACTAAAACCTACCTGACACCAGCCCCTTCATCAGCCCCTCGCCGGGCGGCCATTGTTGTGAGCTGCTGGTGTGACGACATATGCTGACGTCACAATGAGTATCAGCCAATCGAAGCCCTTGAAGCGTTTCAAGTATGGTAGTGGTTGCCAGATCACGACATCATCCACAGGCAGATATTTATTTATTTTCCTAGAGGAGTATTTTTAAAAACAAAATATTGAGCTCATTGTATATTTTTCAGAGAAATCATGAGTGGCCTCCTTCATTTTTGGCTAAAAGTACGCCTAATCTCACTAAATTATAGGATTCGACCAAGGTGCCACATTCCCTTTAACGACCGATTACGATGTAAATTCCTGCAGGTTTGAGACATCTGCCATCGAACTGGGAATGTTGGGTCGATGACCTGATCTCTGGAGTAAATTTTAAGGAATGGGATAGGTTGGGTGGTCGTAGGCAAGAGCGAGGTGGGTTGTCTGACGGGTGAGGACGTAAAGGAAGGTTTGTATACTCCCACCCTTGATATTGTTTATCTGCCTTGTAGTTACTCTTATCTTGTCCTTCGATTCCCTAATTCATGTAGATTATTAACGCGAGATACCTGGTAATCCTCGTGAGAAGGAGAACAAGAAGCAAAACAAGGCCTAAAGTAAGAAGATAACCTAAAATAACATGAAATATGAAAAATAAAATAAACCCTCCTTTACCCGTGTGACACACCGACACAGGTGACAAATCTTCTTATAAATACTGTTGAACAGTAATGAATAAGAAATACATCAGCTCCGGAAGACAAGTTCGCTAGTGAACAATCCCAAAAGTGACAAAATCATGACTAAGCCCATGCTCCTTGTCGGAAAAAAATGTACTTCACACTTTGATATTCTTAACGGCTTTATAACCTGCCACCGCACTGGTACCAAGGGCGGGGTTCGGTTGGACACTGCTTCTCTTACGTAATTATATTTTTTCCCATTTTCTCCCATATTTGCGGGCACATTTGCATGAGACGTGAATCCATACGCGTCGGAAAGGGGGGCCGGGGGCCAGGCCCCCCTTTTGGCCAAAATTTCCTGATCTCAGTAAATAGAAGCCGACATTCTTTTCCGCCGCTGGGGGCAATGGGAGCCCAAATTGCGTTTTGTACTGATGTTTGTTTTGTGCAGGTTGATTTGGCTGGCCCTTTTTGGTGTTATGCGTGAATCGATTTGGCTTCCTGTGCTGTGATGAAATCGACCATTATTGGCTTGCACTCCATAGAAGGCTAGCCCAGGTTAACAATTAACAATTTATCGCATCCGAAGTCCAATTCAGTTCCTGGGAAAGCTAGTCCCTGCTCCCCTTACCCACACCTACTAAAAAAATCCGTGAGGACGACTTTGCTCCTCATTTGGTTCTAATGTTTTCCACATTACAACCATCTAGGTAATTCGGGAGCAGCCTGTCAACGTATCACACAGATATAATCTTCGTATTTTTAGCAATGGAATGAAATTGCACGGAAATTATCCGAAGCAGCCATCTGTAGCTGGTCTACGTTCACCTAATGTCCCCAGCAACAAACCCTTACAACTTTGTCTTCTCCAGGTTAGCTCCTGGGCGCGGTTTTGCCATGCATAGGTCAACCTTCTCCAGGCTGGCGATGGGGTTTTTGACCATTCCAGCAGGAACTGGGTTCAATTTCTTAATCACAGTCATCTTGAGATCTGCCATCCTCGGCTTCCATGCATACACACTTATTTCAGGTAGGTACACCCACATCGAGAAGTGCATAAAACTTCAAGAGTTCAAGATCAACGCAGCATCTGTCTACGAACTGATGCAACGTCTTGGGCCTCGCTAGAATTGAGTGTTTCACATGGAGATACTTAAATGTAATTTGCTAAGAAAGGAGAGGATCACAAAAATTCTGGAGAATACAATAGCTCAGAAAAAAACGGGCTTTCCGCTTTAATGATCGTCATTCTAATCTCCGGCCTGTAGACGTTTCTTCTGTCCATGGTGAGACCGCGCCGCAGCGCCTATCAGGATCATATAATGCACGAAATATCAAAATGAGCGTAGGCGAAGTGCGGACACTCCGTCCCACCATTTCAGTTTTGGGTGAAATACGACAATGTCCTTGTGACGTGACCTCTAAGAGGCATTGCCGGCGGAATGTCCGAATTTAAGGGGGGGAAACCATGGACTTTTTGACACATTTATTTTCAGTCAACGCCATAGGGTTAGTATTAAAATGTCTGATTAAAGTGAGGGCAACATGCCCCGGTGTCCTCCAGTTCCACCACCAGTGTGAGAGGTCATCTGGGACTACTTTAGCAGGTTTCCAGACTTGGGTCAGTAACTTAGCAGGGAGTGAAGATAAAATTTTTATATTGATAATATAACGTTTGGAGTATAATTGCGGGTCTATTCATATGCATATTGACTATGCTAGGTCACATGGTGACCTTGACCTGACCTTAGATTACGTTTTTTCATGTTTTGACCTAGTGTAGTCATGTCATACATCAATCGATTCTGACTCAACTCTGTCAGATGCTAGAGCCCAGAAACTGTTCTCTTACCTGTCACTTACTTTGACCTGTCATGACCTCAATATTGACTTGAGTCAAAAAGTAACTGGTGTAGTTTCTTCATTAATATTTATGAGCTATCCACAAGCATTCGCATGTTTAGCTATCCCGCAAAGGAGCCGAGACGAGAGAAGCGTTTGAAAAAAAATTAAACCAGTTTTGGCAACCGATTTGCCAACAAAGTAGGGCAAAATGGGTGTCAATCGAATAGAAAGAAACAAAATAACAGGAAAAAACGTTGAAACAACAAATTCTGGACACGTTTACAAAAGTGAGCGGGCCCGATGCCCAGTTACCGACAGCCGACTGGTGGCGCGGGGTGTGATAGTATGATTGGCCGGCCGCGCGCACTGAGGGCCGGCCGTGGCCGCACTCCCAGCACATGCGCACCGCCCCTGCCTGACCTTGAACACGTCACCGGCCTCTCGCACATGGACGCGCACCGTGGCCGCAAACAACTCTGCAACATTGCAACACGGCCTACCCGGACCGACTTGCACCGGCTGCGAGCGCAGGGGGAGGGGGGTTCTGAGCCTCGTGCAAACATGGCATGCGGTTGTTGATTGTACGTCAGCAGGGCGGAATGGTAGGCGGGGGTTACATAGGAGCGCCTCCCGCCGTGATGGCTGTGGGCGCACTCTGATCCGAGGAATGAACAGTGCGCGCTTGTGTATAAAGCTCAAACAAAGCTAAGACGCACAAGCTGCGAAGTTGATTCATTGGTTATTGCAGAACCTCAGCGGTTTGCAAAAATGAAAACAATTGAAATATCACTAAGTTTATCCAGTTTAGAGGTGATTGAAAAATTGTACTTGTCGCTGCCACTGCCGTCAAATGTAAAAGCCGAAAACCCACTCAGTGTCGAACGAGCGTCAAAACAGCCTGTCTTCAGTACCATCTGTTTCCGATTTGTTACGAATATATTCCCGACCTGTTCCCGACCTGCCTGTTCAAGACATTTGTCACAGTTTATTTCAGTCGTGACCAGGGGCCAAAAAAGTGTTCAGTGTGTCACCATTGAAAATTTCAAAACAATAAATGTGTCACCAGCACAGGCTGCAAAATGTGGCACGTTTTGCGTTAGTAGGATACCAATGGATACTCCTGGACTATTCTAGTTGTTGAACAACATTACGAGCTCATATTACAGGTGTTAATTTCGGCGATTTGTTCTGTTATTGGTCTCAAGGAAACATGTCGGCTAATTTTGTCACCTTGCCCACCTTGGGCTGTCACCATTTATAATGCCAAAATGGTAGGTTTTTCGACCCCTGGTCGTGACAAAATCTAAAACGCCCCTCTGGAGGGTAGCAGGCAACCAAGCGCAAAACTAGTTCAGTCAATCAAACACAGAGAAAATCTCAAACTCGGCTTGCATTCTACGGAGCTTTCTGTGAAACAACCTGTAGGACATCGCTGATACGCTGGACCAGCGATTAAACCCTCGTTGGTGTTTTTTTCCATTGCCTGAAGATATCATTTTCAGAGTTGAAACTGAATTTGTGTAGGAAAATACCCACATTGAGGCAATTCATGCAAAAGGGCCTAGTACACGATTTAGTAGATGTGGATCATGTCACATTTCTTAGCACCCGGCCTAGTAGGGCCCCTATCCATCCTCACCATGAAGGAGGGGGGGGGTTGAACACCCCTCGATCTTGGCTCCTATGCAGGATAGCGAAAAACGCGACTGGTGGCAAGTAGCTCATAAAAAATTAATAGAAAAGAACTAGGTCGATTCTTTGCTCAGACCAATATTAAGGTCATGGCAGGTAAAATAATGTGACAAATGAAAATAACATTTTGTTGGCCTCTAACGTATTACTGGGTTAGAGTCCATTTTTAGGCGTCATTCGATTTTTCTCGTTACACACATCGAATTAAACATGACATGACTCTACCAGGCCAAAAAAGATAACCCGACCCTACGTAATGCAGTAGCGGATCTAGTGGGTAGGTTTTTGGGGGAGGCAGGCCGAACTCGAAAAGCAAAAAGGAACGCGGTCAGATTTTCCCGCCATCTTACTGGACAGATTAAAAAGCAAAAAACGTCACAAGGCGAAACATATGACCACAAGAGGCTTGTTTTTGCCATCCAAGGCCCGATGTTTGCACTGAAGCTGACTAGGCACATCAATCGATAGCTCAAACGTATTGGTATGACACTGAAACATTTACATCATTTTCTGCGAAGTTATTGACCCAATTCTGAAAGCCCGCTTAAGTGAACTCTCAGAGCTCACAGGTTCAAATTTGCCAGATGAACCTGGAGAGTCGCCTAAGCATTTCTATGGTTTTGAGGATACTAAGTTGTTCTCAGCGATCTCTACAGAAATAGAGCCATTTTTGGCCCATTCTCGTTTTCCTCTGCATCTTTATGCACCTGCACCCGTGCCTGGCCCTACGTCACCGATATAGAAAAATCCCGTTACCACAATTCGTCGTGCCCAGTGGGTTTATCAAGTGATAAGAACAATAAAAAATATATTAAACCTGTTTTCCCTCATGTATTCTTGACATCCACAGAAAATGGCTTATACGGCCAAGCGAACAACGCACAAACTGTAAAAATTACAAAAATCCTAAAAACACTATTTAGCGGTTTTTTCACACCCAGCACTCTCTACGTCTTTCATCGATCCAGCGTCTGTCTTGTTTACAACATGTGGCCGGTCTCCTCGTGTCAGATTTTGGCCGTTTTTCATTAAAACTACTATTTTCGCGATTTTTGTCTCAATATGGCCTCCCAAAACGTTGGTTTGCCCCCTCCAAAAATTGCTCCTAGATCTGCCAATGCAGATGGTCATACTTCCTCGCCCCTTCTACGACACGTGCACAATGGTTTATGATTTGTTGTACGCGACTGCGCTGAAGCTTGTTACATCCGGACCAGACTGACAAACAGTAAGTAATATGGGGGAATATGAGGGCTTCTACAATCATTTTCTTTACCTCTTCTGGGAGTTTGGACGACAACTTTGCAAGGCCTCCAAGAATCCCCGACATGCGCAACTATGCTCCAGTATCTCCAAACCGCACCGAGAACTTGAGGACGAGAACTTGAGGAATGATCGTCTTTGGCGTGGTCTAACAAGCACAGCATCAGTTTTTGTTGGGTGGATTTTTAAGCCTTTGGGTAAATCATGTGTGAACTTGCTTGAAAGTAGCTTCTTCCCTTCCCTGAAGCTCAAGAGTGTCTTGAATAAGTCCGCGAAAAAAATTGCATCGTCGGCGTACATGGCAATGTAAGAATCCACGTGAGACATCTAGTCACTTGTAAAGATGAAGAACAAAAACTGGCCATGAAGTGACCCCTGAACCACACCATGGGTAAGAGGGAGCCCTTTTCCCCGCCCTTGAGCTTTTTCCTACGCCGACTAGGCCAGCCCTGAAACCAATGGCTATCTACACCGCACCAGCCTAGTTTTTCTATGATTCGGGAGCGACCCACAGAATCGATAGCTTTGAAAGTGTCTGTAGTTGTGACTGACCCTAAAAAGCCTTGGTCCATGCCCTCTATCAACCATCCGATTGCGTCTACAATTGCCGTCTCTGTTGATCGTCCCGGCCTGAATCCATGCTGGACATGACGGAGAATCGCATATGACTACAGGTAGTAAACTAGCTGTATGCATACGATACTCCCAGTCATTTTTACTACTGTGCTGATAATATAAACGGGACAGTAATTTGTAGCCTCCACTGAGCTTTGCGATTTATGAAGCGGGACAACTGTATCAATCTTCCATTCCGTTGGTGGTTCTCCGGAGATCAGCGAACAGTTTATTACATCAAAGCAGGTGCAGACCGATGGCCGGGAACGTCAGACGGCAGAGGTTCAGTGTCTCGCCGTTTCTCCTCCAACGATGCTACTACACGCGAACCCACACTCGCAAAATGTTCGTTCAGTTTATCCGCCCACTGAACCGAAGGCTCATTTACTGCAGCAGCGGCTCGCCTCCTTTAGGCAATATTACAAACTTTCGAATATCATTCCATGTGGTGTAACGCCGCTCTTGGTAGGAAGTGCGGAAGCAGTCTGGTCTCGCTTTGTTTTGAGCATTCTTCACGTGATGTCTATATTTCCGAAATTGTTCTGAAGTACGTCTGAGTTGGGATTGCCACATTTGGCTTTATAAGCCCTGTCTCTCCTCCACGTGAGGAAACGGAGTTCGTCATTGTTATTGATCCACGGAGAAGGGTCTTTTTTTGTCTTTATGCTTTTCATTGTCATATGCTTGGCAATTACTGGCGAACATGCAGATAGCCAGGCTCTCCATTTTTCGCCTGGCCTCACTGACTCGTGCCTCGTGACTCGAAAAACCTACATTTGGCATTATAAATGGTGACAGCCAAGGTGAACAATGTGACAAAATAAGCCGACATGTTTCCTCCAGATAGACAGAACAAATCGCCGAATCGGGCCGTATTTGAATCGCACGTTTTGCACTAGGATGGTCGGGTATCATTGGATGCTACGAACCGTGCACTTTGTTGGGGTGCACATTATGGTTTGCATTTGATGGTGGTTTTGTTGGCTAACAGCAAATCCAAACACAGGGCGTCTGGATCCAGATTCCTAGTCGATCGGATGGTGATCTCCGTCGGACGAGGACACTCCCGCCTCAGCTGAGTCTCTGCTGATCAAAATCAGCAATGATACCCTACGGGTGAAGGATACATTCTTTTGGCTACATTCTATGCTAATTTTCATTCGCCTCGACCGTCTCTAGTGCAAGCTAGAAGAAGATAAAAATAAGAAGTAAGTCATCAGTTTTGGCCCACTATCCTCTTTTCGTCGCTAATCTTTCTCCTTGATTTTTTGTTGCGTTTCACGTGTTTTTAAGAGCTCCTTCAAGAAAAAAGGCTTCTGCGGCGGGAACATTGGAATATTTCAGGGTGGCTAATTTTAGAGAACAAGGAAAAACAAGTTTTGTGAAAGAGAACATCAGCATCGGAGACTTAAGAAAAATATGCAACAATTGAACATCAGTACAGCAGGAAGGTCAACGCTGTCTTAGACAAGATGGACCACAAACAACGAAATCCATCAGATCGAAGACGAAATGAAAACGAAACCGAAGAATCAAATCATTTTCATCCTCATATCATTTTAGTTTAAATGTTCGAAGTGTGTGTGCGATTGTGTGTGTGTGCGTGTTTTTAACCGGTACCTAATCCTTGTCCTTATCCTTACTCTACCTGGAGGCTGCGAGCGCATGCGCCTGTGGCTGCAGCGACCCCTCCAGGTAGAATCCCATCCTCTTTAACCTCACCTTTCCTCATCCTTCCCATCTACTTTCCATAGTTTATAATCACTTCATACTCATTGCGACAACACTTTAAAAGCCACCTCATTTATGTGGAAGTGTGAGTAATACATAATAATGTATCTGCAATCACCAGGTCGTGGTCGCTCCAGCTGCATGGAACAACTCTGGCCGCCGAGGTCTCATCTGATGAGCCTACTATGATGTGGTCCAGGAGGGATCCAGGCTCAGGGAGAGTAGGCGTTGCCACTTTTTGCTTCAAATTCAAATCCTTGATTGTTTGTGGGTATCGTCTAGTTTCCGTGCTAGATGGCCTTAGCATGCCGATGTTGAAGTCGCCCAGAATAAACGTAGGTCTTGATCTATAATTTTCGTAGATCAGCTGGTTCTTAAGATCATCTAACACTGCTGAAATTGGCGCTTTTGGTGGCCGGTAACACACTATCTCCACACGTGACCTAGATTTATTCTGGGCGACTTCAACATCGACATGCTAAAGCTACCTAGCACGGAAACTAGACAATACTCACAACAATAATGCAAAAAATATAAAGACTTTGACTTTCCAGCAGATCAATGACGTCATCTTTAGAGGGACGTCATGGTAGAGCGTTGGGCTCCCGCCCGCTGCTCAGAAGCATGCAGTGGCAGTGCATGTCCAGGCTTGGGATCGGTTCCTCTGAGACGCTCCGGCGCTCATTAGTTTGCCCGACGTACAGGTCGGCTGGCAACCGACTGGTGAGAGGGTGACCTGAGCGGGGGGCCGTCCCTGTGCTTTGTGGGACGTTAAACTTTGGCTTCTAAATTAACCCTTCATTGTGGGAGTTGCTCGTTCGGGTGGTGGGGTCGGGGTCTCCGTGACAAGTCCCTTGAGGACTTTAGTGAGACTCCGACTCCGGCAGCCGACTGGGAACAAGTTGGACAAAATTTATTAAAAAAGAGGCACCCTACGTTTACGTGCCCCAATTAAGAAACTTGACCGGCTGCCTCCAGTCTGTCGTGGTCCGGCTCTTGTGCTGTTCGCTGTCACGACTGAAAGTATTGCAATTCGTGTTTCGTCAGCTGGTGGCTGAGTTTGCACCTATGTCGTGGTATATCTTTTGGGAATCGCTAATGCTCTGGGTCGTTTTTCGGCTCTTATTCGTTCTCGGTACGCAAACACTGGTCGATTGTGTAAAGGTTTTTATTTTGCCACTGGTTCCAGTTTCCTCAGTTCTCTCACGGTATATGTTAACAATTCACGGTACATCGTTTTTTGTTCGCTCAGAGGCTTAGGCAAAAACACGTGTTCTTGAGAGAAAATTCAAGCAGATATTCTGTCGCAGAAAATATGGTAGAATAATAAAATTTACAAATATACCCAAACTTTAAAGCAATTAAACTGCACAGAATTGACCTTAGAAAGTGAAACAATAACGTATTTGAATCCAGCACGCCTTCATTTACCAATCACCGACTTTAATATAAGCTTATCACGAATATCCAGCGACATATAAACATATTTCCACGAGCAAAGAAATTACGTTCGCACAGTTCGGCTGCATCCAGCCATTCACAGGTGGCACTTAAAACATTTTTGGAGGTGACGTCAGTCGACCTGACCTGAGATGGCCAAAATTTTAGTTTCTGGAAAATCGCGCCATTGATCAAGAATACGGCGTGTCAAGCAGTTTGCGCTGCCGTTTTCTGGCTTCGTCGGAAAAAACCCAGGGGTCTTCAAAAACCCCCACTGGAATCAGGGCAACAAGTATCTACCCATGCACCAGTATGCCAAACACCAGACCAACAGAATCGGTCTGTATCTCACGCGTGGCGAGGTTTGATTGGTTTGAGAAGCTGGACTCTTAACCCGGCACCACTTGGGCTCTTTTCGTACACACCATCACCAATGGGGGGGGGCTGATAGGACCCTTTATAATCTCAGGAACCGGAAGTGACACGAATAAAGTTAAACGGTGCTAGAAGCGTCTTACCGTCCTCTACTCTGGATTCGAGTTTGAACCATATCCGTTGACCCGTGACGTCAAAGTGGGCCAAAATGGGTCAAATTTAGACCCATTTAGGAAATCCATTATGGACTCGGGAACCATTAGACCAAGAAAAAACAATATACACCAATGTGTTCACCTTGACCCAATGATTCAAATAATATGCAGCATGACCTTGTAAGGTTAAATCATGACCTTTCCCTTAGGTGAAGGTCAAATAATGACCGTTTGAAGCCATGATTCATATAGTTAGAATTATTGGGTCATGCTTATTACTATTATACTAAACTTATGACTGTATCTTGTGTCTTGCAAAAGTTATAGACACAAACAGCTCTGACAACAGTGACCTTTGATGACCTGTGGTGACTTTGGTATTGACCTGATCTCAAAATTGATGATAGTGGGCGGTTTTCCGTTTCACGAGCTTTTGAATGACATTTAGAAACTTTAAGTAGCTCTTCGAGAAACTGAGTTATACCCTGATTTTGTCAGTCTCATTTTAGAAGAACAGAATCGCTTATCATTGGTTTAAAATGACGTCATAACACCTTGATCTAACTTTATGTCCATTTTTGTCATAGGTTGTAATTGTTCACCCTAAGGTCGCACAGCGAAGTGCGTCTTATTTAAATCGGCTCGGAATCATTCGCGAAAACCGAGGGGGTCTGATCAGACCCCCGGGCGGCGAAGGGCTAACTCTCTGGAATCTTCCATAGGTGTAGGGATGGGGGCTCCGGAGTTCGTGCGAATCCGGTGTTTCAATTATACGCCTTCCCGTGGACCTTTATAACGTGATTTTAATTGAGATAGCCGTTGTAAGCATGCCGGAAACCCAGTCCTCAATATATCATTTGCCTTGAAACTCAAAATTTCCATGGAGAAAGCTAAATACCTACCTGAATGTCCCATGTCCTAGCCGGCGGCTGTTGCCCCCCCACAGTTGTGCTGTTGGGTGCACGGCGACGTCACGGTAAGTATAAGCCAATTAAAGTCCTTGAAGCCTATTGAATATGGTAGTGGCTGCTAGATCATGACATCATCCACGGGCAGAGGTTATTTTTCACCACAGAGGAGCATTTAAAAAATGAAAATATTGAGCTCATTGTACATCTCTCAGAGAAATAATGGACTTTTTCATGATTTTCGGCTAAAAATACCCCTAATCACTAAAATCCTGGATTCGACCAAGGCACCATATTCCCTTCAACCTCATAGCGTCGTAGGGAATGCACTGACAGCAAAGTACCATTTCTGCCAAGGCTGAAGATCTCTTCCCGACCCAGCGGGAGGGGGCGGGGTCTGGATCGGTAACGCTGGCATGACAATTAAAGCTCTATACAAAGTCTATGGGAGACCCAAACTCCAGTGGGGTCCTGACCCCCCCCTCCACCGGATCTCCACCCATGCTTTCCACCTATTTGGTGCGTTCCAAACACGGCGCACTCTTCACCCGGTCCTCGGTTGAGTCCGTTAGGCGGCCATATCCTTGTTTCATTAGATCATTTTTGTGCGCGATAAATCGGTGATGATGTCAGCTGACGCAAACGAAGGCGATTTACCGTTGCAGGAGCCCGCAAAAGCAGCCACTGATCCGGTCGCAGATGTGATTGATTCCCGGAATGATAGATCAGTCACAACCCTGTGCCAACTACTGCGGACCCGACCTCCCGGTACTGGCATAACTAGTCAGAAAGAAACTGGCTTCGGTTAGTCCAGCGTGGTATCACGCACAGAAACTAGTGTTTTCAAAGCCGTCACCGCCTAATTCGACCAACTATCCCGATGTGAGGGGTAAGTTTAACTTTTATGAAGATTAGAGAATTTCCAAATTGAGCAGACCAGTTTCCGTTCCTGAGGTCACTTAAAACTGGCTGTCCCATTGGAGGCTGCAGACAAGGTATTTTGGTGTTTTTGGCAGACAAGGTATTTTGGAGGGGAAAGAGACAAAACAGTGAGGAACACAATTTATAACAAGTAATCTGGGCGGTTTGCAGGCCCATTATAATCTGGATCTGCCAATAGGCTCCCACTATTCCACTACAGGACAATATGATACAATATGATTCGCAGGCGATCACTGCAGATTAAGAGTGCAGAAAAGGAGCCGGGAGGAGGTTTGAGACAGAGGCCACTGAGACTTCCATAAGTTCATATATCACATACCCACTTCCACATTACTGAGGTGGCATTCAGAGTGTTGTGATAAGTAACTACTCACCCTTCTATCCCTCGGGAGCCACGGGGGTTGCTTTCGTCACACATGGGGGACCCAGTTTTTTACTAGGTCTCACTTGTCTCAGAGCTAAAACTGCACTTCACCTTTTGATGAGCGAATCCTGTCGAATATTGGCCCCCAGGCCCTTTCTCAAGAGCTAACATGCGCAACACATAGCTAACTATGAGCCCTTTGTTAAGGAGCTCCATTGAAAAACAGGTCCTGATCGCCCGGGATTGCGGTGCGCTGTGCCACTGGAGAAAGTTTTTATCTAACATCATCTAATAGATGATAGACATCTAACATTTTTTTCAAAATTATTTGGGCCAAGGTATAGTGAATGAAAATGCCCAATTGACTGGGTTTGAGACAGAGGTGGATTCAGAACTTCATTTCGGGGGAGGAGGCTAGGAGGCTTGAGCCTCCCCCTCCATTACCTCGGATCAGTCTCCGCCTGTGTATTGATTATAGGCACTCGGATATTGGGGGAAGGGGGCTCGAGCCTCCTTGCCCCCCCCTTTTATCCGCCATTGGTTTGATGTATAATCGAGTACTTTCCATTCGTAGCGACCGATATGGGGTGTCTAAAAGTGACACGCCTCCTAATTTGCGGGTATCCTCCATTGTACATGTGATGTTTCGGTGTCGTGAGATCTGATAGCCCGGGAAGTTGAGTTGTTGTTGAGGTCCAGTTTAAATTCCCATGGAGTCATCGAATGTATCTTGCAGGCAGGTCTGATCTGACTAGTGCATTTTCCTCAAATTTATAATGAAGATGATTGGTACAGATGGGACGACTTCGCTGCCAAACTTTGAGTGCCGCAATTCGAGGAGAATTTCTACAAAGTTCACCTTCAGCCAGACGACAATCCAACTCTAATAAGAACATACAGGATCAGTTGCAACGAAACGGACGCCCGAAGAAGCTCTCGAACCGAATGCGTCATGAAGCGGAACACGGGCGAGAAAGCGACAGACCGACCGAAAGCAGGACATGACTATTCACTCGAAATATTTTGATCAAACCTTTTATAACCCTACCCAGCCCTATTCATTTCTTCTTTTTTCTTCATTCATTTTTACAGCACTAGACTGGTCCAGCGTTTTATAATTCCTTTAGCATCAACACTGTAGGAAACTTTCTATTTTTATTGCATGGTTGGAGGTCTCTTCTCGATCCATAGGGGGGTCCTGGGTGGGTCAACGCTGGCACGGTAATACAAGCCCTATACAAAGCCTATGGGAGACTAAAAATCCAGGGGGTCCTGACCCCTAACCCCCTCCCCAGGATTTCCATCCATGCTCTATTGGAACACCAAAGGTTTGGAATAATGTTATGAGACTATTGCTTTCTGATTGAAGGAAGTTCTTCTCGAAAAGCCAGCTTAAATAATAGAAGTAAGATTATTATCCTGGAATAAATACCTTTCTGGAAAATTGAAAACATTTCTTTTTGTATGTTTCTTTCCATTGCTTACCTTTTATGATCTCAAAGAATGGAGCGCATGGCCTAAACTATCAAATGTACATACATGGTGAGAGGATCACAAAACGTGATACGGCATTCACCATACCGGCCAAATAGAAAGTGTCACCGGTGCTTAAGCAGCATCCGCAAACGTTCTACAAAATTCCACCACGAAAGACGAATTCCTCAATGAGGTCTCGTCTCGTAGTCTTTCCAGCCTAACCAGGTGCTTTCGCCCAGGGTGCAAAACTTTCCTGATAGGACCGTCTATCAGCGGGTGCGCGGCCCACAGGTTAGTCGTGCACGTAGCGATGCGCAGGGCAGATTTTTTGCGCCAGCGCACGCACAACGCACCGCAGCCCGGCCGAGCAGCATATTCGCTGCGGTGGGAACTGGGACCGTCCGCCTCGCCTGCTCTGTCCTGTGCCGATACTGGTATGTGACAATGCGGGATGGCGAGATAGGGTCACCGATCAGTGCACAGGGGGCACCTGATGCGTTCATTCAACTCCATTGAGCACGCGGGGCGCATTATTATGCCCCTCAGTCCGTCCGTTGTATCCGATCTGTTATTCATGGTCCGCGTTCCGACTAGAGCAGGAAACTAGCGCCGAAAATAAATCGATGCATCGCACTTGCTGCAGCTTGGACCAAACAGCATGCCAACTTTCAGAGCCCAGTGTTCGCGATGGAGCTGTCATTTTCTTGCATATATACGTGTGTGACATACCACACATCGTAGCGTGATACAGTCAGCATATCTCAACAGTATCTCTTTAAAGGCTCACAAGCAGTTGCAGTTTTATCTGCCAGTCTATAATATGAACCTTTTGATGTGCTTGATGCTATTTCAGATCCATGATTTCTATAACAAGATCTCCATTTTCCGACTCATAACACTCGCTTCTAGTATAAATGTATAAGCAACAGTTTTTTGCAGGTAAGCTGCTGGCATTACGAGTCCCTTAAAAGGATCCCTCCTGTAAAAAATTAAGACGAGAGCATAATAATTAAGCCGACTCCGAGATTAGGGTGAAAACGTCGGGAGAATACATCGACATTTGACCTTTCAAGCACATCTGATACACGACTTCCCCCTGATATGCTAGGAATCATTTACAAACCAAAATAGCTGCGCTATTTTTAGACCATACTGGAGACTTAAATATAGTTATGAAATTTCACTGTTTGATTACTATTTTCTAAAATTAATATAAACATAGAAGTTTTGTGTACCATTAGAATGGATGGCATTACGAACCTTTTTTGAAATCTTGCTTCTGTCAAAACCGTGATAATAAAGATGATAATAGTAATACACATACATGATAATGAAATGAAAGTGCATTGAGACACAACCTCAAGGGTTCTGGTGTTCACATACATGATAATAATAAAGAAAAAGCTTGGAGGAGATCCGTCGAGGTGTAAAACTGGCATCCGCAATAACGAATTGAGAGGAGTTTCAGGGCTTTTAGGGCCAGTTCATGGTTTTGTGGGCGTTTGGAGTTTTCGGAATTTTTGCCCCCAAAACGGTGTTTTTTTGTTTTTTGTTTTGCTCGCCGACATGTTTTATATGTATGTACGTTTTTATGCATATTTACACCTTGCACAGTGGGTCCCAGAAGTTATTCCGGGCCCCTTCGAGGAGGCTGGGTCCCCCGGTCAGGGTACGCCCTCTCCTTGAGCAATTTCTGGATCCTTGAGCAATTTCATTGATTTCCCGCCTCTCCCACATTTTTTTCTGCCGTAGGCCCCTGAGTAACCACAATTTTATTTGCAGCATGAAACCTCAATAGACTGTCGGAGGAACCTCTTGAGCTGGTATGGCGGCTTCCTGAGCTTGTGCAGTTGTTCATGAGCTGACCTGGTGGGCCCTGAGCCTGCCTGAGACTCCCCTCGAGTGGGGCACCCTGAGCTTGAGTTTGCCCCTAAAGCTTGCCTGCGGGCCCTGACCTGATCTGGGCCCCCAGAGCTGTTCTATTTTTATTTATTTTCTAACCCCCTGAGCTGATCTAGGACTCCCTGAGTTCGGCTAAGTGCCCGTGAGCGATATGGGACCGCTGAGCTGGTCTTCTAGGTCTCTGCTTTTTAGCCTTATTGATACCGGTGAGTGGTTTAAGCTCATCCAAAAAATGGAGCCCCTTTGGTACCCTCTGCGCTGTGCTCCATCTAAGCGATGGCTACTTCTTCAAGGGGTCCAGTCAGAGCAGTGTGACACTGCAAAGATCAAGTGGATGTGATATTACGATAATGAGAAGGAATGTATGTATGTACCTATCTGGATTATTTCAAATCTGGTGGTGTTTGCTTTCTGTGAGCAATAAAACCATGTTTTCTATTTTTCTTGAATTTTTAGGCGTGCCATCCTAAGTTGTAGAGTTTGAAAATAAAGAGTAAAATGAATAAAACATATAAAACAATACCCTAACTAAAACATAATAATCAAAGACGATACAATAATGTCATCCAATGACACCATGATAATACAATAATGTAAATAATAGGTGTGCGTAAATAAGCACGCAGGTTCGACGGGGTGTGCGTAATAAGGCTCTCTGTTCGTAACTACGCACGAATGCAGACTGTTCGAAAACTGTTCCTTAGCAATGACCATGAGAGCTGAAACTTATCCTGGCAAAGGCTAGGCAACACATTGCACTACGACATTGCAAAGTTTCATGACTCAGGATTGCCCCAATCTTGGAGAAATTTTGATTTGTGCTTTAGGTGTGCGTATAATGGCACTTTCTCCTACTACAACTCATTTTAGCAGGTTAACCTGTTTTGACTTCTATTGTGTTTAAGGGTTAACCTGACAACACATTACTCAAGTAATTTCGATTTAATTTCCCACGATATTTGGATCAATTTTTTCGGCATTGTCCTGTCTTCTTATTTTTCCAGCTAAAGGGACCTTGTAAAGCTCCCTAACCCCCCACATGGCGAAGGCGGCTCATACCCGCCACCAGCGTACAAGTTAATTCCATTCCTCGTGTCCATGGCTAGAACTGTAAACACCAGCTCAGTCAGCGTCCAGCAGCGAGCAAATAATACTTACTTTCCCGTGACATGCAAAATGCAACACGCCACCCACAGGCAGGCCTGCCAGTGCAAAGTGCGCACATGAACAAACAAAGCGCTGGCTGGCGCGCTGCTAGGGTGACCTCAATCACAGTGCACGCACGCACTCCAGCGGGGCCCACCGCCGTCCGCTGCCGCGCCGCTGCAGTGGACAGCAGGTCTGTGGCGACTTTGCAAACACACAGCCGCTGCAGCCCGCCACCGACAGATGTTAATGATGCACGTCGGCAACACAGCAACGCACAGCACAGCACCGTCCGGCGCCGTGTTCCACAGGCTTGACCCCATTCTGCGCATGCGTTCCTGCGTGCGATAGCCCACGCATTCGTGCACCGTGCAGAGAGCCTCTTAGTGATGTCAAAACGCAGGAAACTGGCATGCAAACTTAGTCAACACTATTTTCATGTGGATTGAAGTGACGATGTAAATCTATTGCTATTTTTTAAAAAGCACTTAAGTATGCAAAGTCTACTCGTAGACAAACGGTGGTTTAAGATGTGCCGCTAGGGGAAATCTCAACTGGTCCGTTTCGCCCTGCTGTCACAGATTGCAGTACTCAAAGTGTAGGGGATGGGTGGGCTGGGTGAAATCGTCACACTCACGCCGCCATGTTTGCTATTTCACCATGCCCCCAGCAGGCGGCTCCACCCCGATATCTCTTCACAAACCGCCTGCAACGGATATGTGAACAGTGGCTTTCCATTTTATGTTTTCCATTGACGTAATTGAAGGATTGCCACCGCACTGATAAGGTGAATAAAATCAGATAGCTGTGAGTATTTAAAACGCAAATAGCGTTTCACCGGCCTCAGTGAGCCTTTTGGAAAATAGCTGTTGTCACGTCCCTTCCTGATAATGAGTCAAACTGAATAATTCATATAGAACCCTTAGATAGATTCCGAGGAAAGATGAGGCTATTTTCACTGAGCAAATGAGCGAGTTTCTTCAAAGGCACTCACAAACCTCATACATTTTTTAGGATGTGTTCCACATTTCTTAAAGCCCACATTTATGTATGCAGGTAGGAGTGCCCTTCCTCTTCAGCTAAGCGATTTCAAGATATTTGCCCAGGATCATTCAAAATAAAATAAAAAGGAATGACCTTTTGCCCTAGAAAGTAAATGCAAAGTTGCCAAAAGATAAGAGACAGTGTGTCGTGCAAACAAGTCAAATTAGAAACTGATATATAATAAAATAATGACCAGTACAACTGCGACACTCCTTATGTGACTGTCCCCAAACAGGTGAAAAGAGACGAAATATAACTTAAAAAGACCGACACACCTAAAATGCCCAAAAGGGGTAAAGCAACAGCAGTCACGAGAGGGGAAAACATAAATCATGCATTCTTTACTAGTTGGTTAGCATTGGTACACACAGTTCTTAGAGCATCCTGTTTTTGTGGTCAGTTCGACTGCCTGGGATCGCAGGTCTGGCTGGTCTCTCTCGGTTCCTCCAGCCTGTGGGGGATAAGGCCCTGCATGTTCTCTCATCCACTGACTTTCTCTGTGCTGCTGCTGCATAAGTAGTGTTCTCAGAGCTACTCTGAGCTGTCACAGACGTGACTGATCTTCCGGATCCAACTGATCGTTCCAAGCTTTCATTACGTATCTCTAAATGCTGAATCATTCCCTAGCGATTCACTAAATCAGTTCTCTCCTTTTTCCTTCTATCCGAAGTTTCTGCTTTAGTAGTCTGTATGCCTCTCTTTCCTTCTTTTTGTTCATTGGATTTATATAGCGTTTCACATACGTGTTGTTATGTCTCAGTTTAGTTGCTTTCCGAAGCAAGCCCCATTTCTCTTCTTCTGCTGCCAGCGCTGCTATCACGAGCCCGTGTGATCCCTCCCCAAACTCGCTCGGCCTGAAGATTTGAACGACACTAAGATCTAGACACAACTCTGGACTTTCTGGTCTTGTCAGTTCAGCACAGTCACTCTCCATTCCTTTCCATATAAAAACTGCCAATGATTGTGGACGTGGTCTTCAAGGAGATTTACTATGTCCTTGTGTGTGCTGTGATCTTTTTCTGGGCCTCAGAGGACAGGTGCTGTGTTAGATCCTAAATTACATTGAGGGAAATATTGATACTGACGAGATAAAATAGCCCCAAAAATAGATAAGCGCCAGTACGGGGCCCACGTACCCTCACCGGCACGGGGAGAGGGACAGACAGTCGCCCCCCTGTTAGATCTCAGCAGCCATGTAAGGCGGTGAAAAGCGGAAGGCAACTTTAGATGGTCCGCCTTGATCTCTACCAAAAACACAGAACTTTTGTCAGCTCACTTTTGAGGTCACTAGAGGTCAAAGTATGTTTTCATAAGAACAATAAATGGTTAGTTCATAAAAGCTGACTGAGCGGAGCTGTATAAAAATATGAGCACTCCTGGAATCCTCTCGTCAAGCCCAATCAAATGGGGTATCCTGTGATCTTTTTTTCTGATATGATCATTAAAACATACCTGAATTGGTCTGATCTGACGTCAGATTAAGGTCAGAATAAGTCACAATGTATATCGTTAGCACCGCAGCGGCAAGCCAAACAAGATGACGTCAACATGTAGGCTCTATCACCTTTAGCAGCGAAGTTGTTGAACTTACGATGATGTTCATGCATTTCCGATGACATTTTATGGCTCTGACCTGATCTCGCTAGTCAATATAAAAATATATTTTCCACATATTTTCCCGGCGTCCTTATTATGTTATATAAGTCTCGGATCGCTATATCCAAGATTGCCCTTACCGCTGCAACTCTCAACATTTATTATGCTAGTTCTCTGGTGACCTGACCTTATATAAACATTTTTACAGAGTGTCACAACACTAATTAATAGGTATAGAAATTACAGCGGCGCGCACCACCGCCGTTTTTTTGCTCTTTGTGCAAACAACTTTAGGGGTGGGTACCCACTCTCTTGTACAGGCGCGAGTTAAGTCATTATACAGCCTCTTATGCGTGACAGAATTTCCGGTATTCCTTGCTTGCATAGTGCCATTTGGGAAGTTGCCGTCTGATCTTTGACCGCTCTGGTGCAGGCCGCGCTCGTGCGTACGGGTCACTGTGCCAGAGGCGCCGGCAAAGCATGACCACTGGGGTTGACCTCTGAGCCTTGGGCTGACCTCTGAGCCCTGAGCTGATTTCTCGCTGGCAGCTGTGCCGGTGTTGCTGAGTTGGCCGGCCGTTACCAACGCTAGGAGGTATTGTCTCGTCAGGTCATAACTGAAGGATGTTGTTGATTGTTTAGACTGCAGTTTAGGCTGCGGCGACACCTGTTTACTGACGAGGCACATGATTGGGGGCATTATGAAGCGGTTGGATATGCACCTCGCCTACCCAGCCCCGCGCCTCTTCGGCTCTGCTCTCTTCTGGACTGCCCTACCCTTCCATTATCTGCCCTGTCCTAATCCCTACCTCTCCTGCCCTTTTTTTCTTCCCTGCTTTTGCATTCGTTTGCCCTGAACTCGTCTGCTTTACCTTTTTCCCTGAACTTTGTCTGCCCTGCGTTTTCTTCCGTCTGCTCTGTACTCACTTGGTCTCTTTTAATCTTGGCCTGACCCGCCCTCTCCTCATCCAAGCTAAAATCCTCCTCATCTGCCCTTCATTCCCCTCGTTCGCCCTGAATTTTCGCGCGTCTGTTCGTTTCTCTCATCCCTTTATTCGGCCCTTCTCTGCATCTGCCCTGCGTCTTCTCTCTTTCCTCTCTCCTCTGCTCTGCCTTACCCCTCACCTGATCCATCCTTCTCTTGTCTACTCGGCACTCACCTCCGTTCGACTTCCTTCCCACCCTTGCTTGTTCTGTTCAACTTGTCTGCCCTGCCTGCATTGCGCCTGTCTTGCCCCTCATCATGTAGACACATTACTTTCCTTATCTACCCTGATATCTCCCTTGTATATGCCCCTTATTAGCCTGGGCATGCCGTTTCTGCTCAGCTATCCTGAAGTTCTGCTACTTTGCCCTATGCCTTGCCCTTTTATTCTGCCCTGCCCACATTTACTTTTCCCTTCCCTCGCCTCTTCCCTTTAGTCTTTCTCCTTGATACGAGATAGGGAGTGCGAGCCTCCTGCCTATGAGCCTCCTCGCCATCGCCTCGGATTAGCTTCCGCCTATATATTAGCAATAGGCAGCCCCTAGCCCTCGCCCCCCTCCCTTGTAACCTCCACTGGTTGAGGTGCTCTAGACCTTAAATTCTGGGAATAATTTCGTTTCAGTTTCATTTATTCACTGGATTACCCACGGGGCAAGGCCCATTTATATAGGCAAAGTCATATAATATTCTAATGGCAAAATACGATAAACGTGGGCTTCCCATATCCGAAGCTCATTTAATAATATGAAGCACCTAGTGAAAAAGTAAAAAAATAGTGGTCTATTACACGTGAAGATAAACCTCGTGACTATAAGAAGAGAACTAAAACCGTCTACGAGGCACTGGACTAGATAGACAGGTGCACATTTAACTATAATGAGGGGATGTATGCGATAGCTCTCGCTCTAAATAAGATGTAAGTGTCATGAAACATATCTGCCTGCGGCCAACTGTTTGAAACGCATTCACGACCCTAGGTAGCCTGACAAACAAACCCTCCTTAACGCTGTTCACACGTGCATGTGGTACATTGAACAACACCACTCGTCTTGTCGCTTAAGTATGGTATGTACAATGGGAAAGATCGGAGTAGAACAAATTTGAGTCTGTCCATCTCCACTAATATTGCGCATGAAAATCAAATCATGTTGAGCTCACGAAATGGTGATGACGTAACATTGAAGTATACTAAAACGTCAGAGTACAATAATGTCTAGATTGGCGGAATATGTTAGCCATAAAAGAAACTTGTGCTGCACCCTGTCTATCAGAGTTAAATGAACAGCAGCTGCACCGCCCCAGATGACACTGCAGTACTCGAGGATTCAACGAACATGAGCGTAATAAGTCACGAGAACAACTTATCGGCCGAGATGTCCTCCATCAAAATATTTTTAAATGATCTTTTCACGTATCTAAGGAAAGCTTCTATTGTTTTTTCAGCATACTTTCGACTTGAAGACCAAACGTGAGTTTTGTATCTAGGATGACGCCCAAATACCGGATATTGTCGACCTGTTCCAATGCTATGCCTTCGGTAGCATGCATTTTGATGATTGGTTTGGTTTTCAGCGTCATGAAGAAATGTTTTCATTTGCCCGGATTCAAATTTAGCCAACAGATTTTTGACCAACAAGACACTCTTTCAACATCACATTAAAGCAGGGTTGCATCGGCTCCGCACGAGACCTGACCATAAATGTCAACATCATCGGCGAACATGAGACACTGGGAGGAGGCAGTCTCAGCCGGTAAGTCGTTCGCATACGTAGCAAATACTAGCGGAGAGAGCAGTTCACCTTCTCCTGTGCCCCTGCCTCACTCCGAGCACTTTCCGTTTACAAGGACTTCCTGATATTTGTTTTGTACATGCGAGGAGAACCAACTTAGAGCTGGGCCAGAAATGGTCAACGAATTTTGGAAGTTTGTGAGCTAAAAGAGAATGGTCTACGCTTTGGAAGGCCGCAGTGTAATCGGTAGAGATACAATCAATATGAACTCGACAGTTTTGAGTTTATAATCCGAACCCCACCACCTGTCACCGATCAAACTTTATAACTTATGAATCAACGTAAGACAGCGAAAAATGTCCAGGACTTTGAAGTTTATCGACAGCTTAACACGGCAGTTAAATGAGCCATCAGGAAAGACACACGTGATGAAATTTCGCGGCGAATAAATTTTACACCTCCATCTGCTCTATTCCGAGAACTTAAATCAGTAATTGTTCCTAAGCGCGGTCCTTCAATTCAACCTGAAAACTTAACTCCTGACCAAATTAACGAATATTTTGTTTCGGTTGGTAGCACAACGAGAGAAAAAGTAGTTTCAGGATTTCAGCTGTCCGGCCGAAGTCCTCTGAGTGTGCGTTTACCCCGCGTCAACGCAGGTGCACTAAACTTGACTCCTATCACACTAGATGAACTTAAAAGGATCCTATCTTCGCTGACCAACAAAAATTATTGTGAAACTGACGACATACCACTCAAAATCCTAAAAATTTGTTTTGGTATCGTTGGGCGCACATTATTGCAAATCATAAACTGCAGCATTGTTACTGAAACAGTACCTCCAGCTGGAAGCGGGCAGAAGTCATACCACTCCATACAAAGAACACTCCTAAAGATCCTGTGAATTTTAGGCCAATAACAATAGTACCTGCAATTTGCAAAATCATCGAGAAAGTAGTACGTAGTCAGCTTACAACCTACCTAAAAAAACAATCACTTTTAGTCCAGATCAGCATGGCTTTATCTCAGGACATTCAACAACCACAGCTCTGCTAACTGTAACTGACAAAATTTTAAAAGAAATGGACAGATTCGAAATATCGCTAATTACACTGATTGATTTAAGTCGTTGCTTTGACGTGGTAGGTCACGAAACAATCCTCTCAAAACTTCAACTTTTGCAGGTTGCTCCAGGCTGGTTCAAAAGCTACTTATGCGGTCACACGCAACAATTACGAATATGCGAAAGTTCATCGAAATCCCTTCCGATTACTATAGGCACTTTCCAAGGTACCGTTTTAGGAGCGTTTTTGTTCAGCATTTTAAGTAATGACATTTCATCGCACCGCATAACGTATTTCATTAACGGATTTCGGAACACTCGTGCGCTACGCCGATGACACTCAGCTGGCCATTACGGGACCACGCAGACGGATAGCCGAAATGCCGGAATCCATGGAGATTGTTTTAGATAAACTAAGCACCTGGTTTTTACAACACGGAATGATGGTGAATGCAGCCAGAACTGAGCTATTACCGTGTGGTGATCGGCAGCAACTTGACCGACTGTCAGAACGTCCTAATACACAGTTTATGGGGGAATCACTAGTATGCGCAGGGAATAAAGATACCATGGTATCTTTATTAGATATCTGTAATAATTATTATTATTAGATATCAATAATAATAATACAACAATATAGATACAGAGGATAGAGATAGACAGAGATATATTTAGAGATAGAGATACCATGGTATCTCTATTCCATGGCATGCGTAGACAAATACAAAATTAGGAGTTATTATGGACTAGAATCTTTCTTGGAACCAGCACGTGAAGCACATCGTAGGCCGATGTTTTCGGATACTTTTAGGACTACTTCATGCGAAACATGTTTTGCCAGCAAATGTGCTACCCCGTCTCATTGACGCTCTTGTATTTTCACAAGTTCGTTACTGCGTTCAAGCTTATGGAAGTGCAAACATGAGTGTTTTGATTCAGCTACAGAAATTTTTCCAATTTTGCCGCACGTGTAATTTCCGGCCGAAGAAAATTTGTTCATATATCCGATATTATTGAACAGCTCGAATGGTTTACGGTGCCTCAGTTGGTTTCATATTTTGATCTTTGTTTGACTCACAAAATTCTAAAATCAGACTTGTCTCTATCCCTGCGATGTAAATTCTCGTACAATCACCAGAACGTATCTCAAGAAACTCGACAGTCGTGCTGTCCTCCTTGGACCGCCCCAGGAATAGCCATGGAAAGCGGCTCTCTTCACATAGAGCAGCGGTATTGTACAGCCGAAACGCAATTCCCAGTGGATTCACCTGTGTGAGTGTACCTGCTTTTAAAAAAGGAATCCGCAACAGACTGAAGTGCATGTGATCTGACTGTTTTATGACTCTTTTATGTTATATTGTGTGCTTGTGTATTATTTTATATTGCCTTTACAAACATGTATGACGATGGTTTATGAATAGGCCTTTTCAGTGGAAAAACCAGATACCGTGCAAATAAATAAATAAATAAAATAAATCAGTCTGATAGCCACATGAGATCGAGAAGATGAGAATGTGATAGATAATGAAAAGATCTTTGCTAGAGGAACATAGAGAACATCACAGCACTTGTGCATTATGGGAGCACTTATTCCATCCGGACCACACGCCTCACGGATTGAAACGGTGTCTAATATTGCCCGCACCACCTTCACATCACATACCTACCATCTGGTCTAATACAGGTACGTCATAGTGAGGTACATTCGGCAGATTGTCTGCTTCAGGTGCGGAAAATTTCGTTGCAAATGTGCGATTCAGTAGATTAACCTTTTCCTCATCATGTCATCTCTAAGCTGCCGTTGAGTAGTACAGTCAATCCATTCTTTCCTCACTTCAAACATTCTAAAACGACCAAAAGAGTTGCGGGCTGGTCCTATCTTCGGTAAGACTAACAAGGCACTCTTTGTATTTCGAGCTCGACAGATTCTTAAAATTACGCCTGTTCTCCGCGAATTCCACTATCGTTCCCAGGGGGTCAACGACTGCCGAGTCTGTCTGCCGATGACGTCACCTGGGGCAAACAAGCGTCGTCATGGTTACGCCGTACGCTTTTCCAGCGCTCCTTAGGACTAGGATTTGAAGGAAGGTTCGGTTTATTTTTTAAATATTTGAAACATCCATACGAATTTTGAATAGGTATACAACTTAACTCAGTTCCAGAATGGATGATTTCCAATAGAGTAGGTAGTTTGATATTCCTTTATATCTACACAGCATTGCATAGCCACGCATAGCCTATATACCTAGCCTACCTACATACCCACGTAGCAACCAATTTATTAAAAAGTAGAGATGTTGGTTCAGATTTTGTGACCTCACCTAACATCAGTTTCAGCTGCCACTACTTCTTCAAATATTTTATTGTTTGGATTATCGGTCGCTTGGGGCAAAGTCATAATGACAACGATGTGCTTGTAAATGTTGTCTCATATTGATATACTACTAAAATAAAAAGATTGTCATGTGTCTGACCAGCCTCTTCAATTAAATGACTCAAATATAAGCCAAATAAATGAATTCAAAGTTAATGAATGAAAGAATAGGAAATTGATGGTACAACATTATTCTGAGATTGAAGATAACAATTTTGAATGTTGTTATTGTCAATAATTCTAAAAATAACCGACTTAAATTCATTCTATATATTGAAGAAAACGGGACAAGAGTCCAGGACAATAAGCAATATTTCGAACACGCTTCTTTGTCAAATTTAGAGTTAAGAGAAACATGTGCGGACGCAGAACCGAGTTTTGGGGGCCAAACCCATGTCTGCCTCTCCTCCTGGGGGGGGGATGTGCGATTTGGGTGCTCGACAGGCCTAGTATAAGCTACCTCTCCAGTACATGAGCGCTCTTCTGGGGGAGCGAAGATTTTTTGTTCGACAGACCTAGTGTAAACACCTTTTTTAAAATGTATTCGGCCTTTGGGGGGCCAAAACATAGTTTGGCCCCCAACACTTTGGGGTGGGACCATGGCCGGAATGGCCCCCTTCTCCTGCGTCTGCTAATGAAGAGAAATATGAAGTGGGTAATATTTTCATATTTCACTTTAATTTTTGATACAGCAATTAGAACAACAATAAAATAACATAAAAACAAAAAATACACCTCGCAGCCTCTAAAAGCAATATCCTGAATCTGGCGGAGAAAGATGCGGCCTTAGAAAACAATTTCGACCGCTTGCTGACGGCACTCCATCTTCTATAGGTGTGTTGCTGCGTGAATGACATTCTGTGAACAAGAACACTCACTGTGCGAATGACTTTCGCTTTTGCGGTTCTCTGCATTGAATCTTTTCCGCCTTCTTGAGGTATTAATGTGCCTAAGGCGGGTAAATGTTCGGGTACGTGCGAAATACCGAAGTACGGGTTCGGGAGGTCGGGATGCTTGCTCTTCAGCACTTGTATAAACCCAGAGAACACCCCGGTTGGTGTCTCGAGTATCCGGGTGAATGGAATGTCATGGTAGGTGTAGAATTTCTGCTCGAGCTGCTTAAACTTGGAGAGGAAGGTCGAACTTGGAAGGGTGAAGCCGCCGAGGTTTTTCAGCTGTGTCCCAGCGCCGCCAGTGGAACGCCCTCGCGTGCTCAGCGTGCCCAAGCTGAGTCACACTCGGGGCTACGTACACGGCCATATAGCCCAAGGACCTCTCCGTTGCTGGAAACACTGGTTTCTCTATCCGCAGCGCACTGTATGTTGTGCCTGCACTTCTGACTGGATAGCAGCAACTTCGGAGATGCCAGCATCTTCACTGTTGACGCCTGACTCGCTGTTGCGCACGTCGGTCTCCAGGATTTCAAGGACCTGAAGATCCTGGTCGAGTTTTCCTCCTTCCTCATCGTTTTTAGCCACTTCTGATCCCCTGAGCAGATCGCTGTTACAGCGGGTCATCATTAGGAGAATCGGAGTCGGAGGCGATTATTGTACTCGGGGCCTTGTACATCAGCCCCGACCAGTGTTTGTCGAGGTTCTTGCCTAGATTTACATTTGTAAAAAAATATAAACAAATACACGATTCTATATCCATTACTGATCACCATCCTTCTTTTTCTTGCATGAAGGGATTGATTTGATACATTTTAAAAGTATTGTTTGCGTTTAATATGTCGCGATAAAAATGATGCCATATTTGCTGCCACGTGATGACGTCGACTGGGGCACCTAAAATTCTCTAATTGACTAACCTTATAAAGTAAGGAATCTTGTATCGTTCCTGCACTGCCTGCACGCCTCATATGGTTATGAGCTCGTTCCGTTTTGAGCAGAGCACTTCGCAAATTTCTGTCGAACCACGGTGGAAATTTGCACTGCACGTACACAATAGGGATAAAATCAGTAATGGCTGATTCAAAGACAATGAAATTAAAATAAAAGAATTGCGCAATCAATCAAGGGTGTACAGCAGGCTCCGCGCAACCTTAAAACTCGATCGGCACGAGCACCTTCCTTAAAACAATTACAAAAAAACTACTAAACTTAAATCCTGCTCTGTATAAAACGTAAAAAGCAGCATATTCTTGGCAATATATTTCTCAATAGCTCGTGTTGTTGTTTTTTTCTTCATTTTATTGATATTGTTCGATTTTTTACCCCTTCTGACTTTAAAGAAATTGACCTCAGTCAATGAACGATAGATGGAGATCTTCATAGCCCTCCTACGCCCCCAAACGCTCGTTCTCCCAACCCCTTGGTTTTCGAGATCTTGGGGAGTGCTTCAGAACTCCCCCTCGCCGCCTCCTTTACTGCGCGTTAGTGTCAGACCCCTCCACTGCGCGTGTTGAACCAACAGACTAGAAGAGAGGAGAAAGTAGGCGGCGTGGCGGATGCGAGGCAGGCGATAGGATCATCACGCTCAGAGGGAGAGAGAGCAGCTGCCCCCTGAGATGACCTCTGCTCCTGCAGAGAGGACGGGCGATCCCGAATGTGGATCACTCGGTACAGGCCAGACGTGATGTATGTACCTGAGGGGCGCCAGTGGTATAGGGCAAGTTGTCAAAAGGTGGGGACGCCCACAATGAGGTGTGTCAGGAGTGGCGGTGGAGTGAAAGGAAGGCACCAGTGTAGGGGCGCGGGTGGAAGAGAGAGAGAGAGAGAGGAGTGCCAAAAGTGAGGTGTGGAGGACCAGTAGTGCATATCACAGACACTGACGGGGCAGAACGGAAGGGGGGGTGGCACCGGGTCACTGCCCCCCCCCACCTCTCTTGGATGGACCAGGGGCACTGCCATTGAGGTGCCCTCTTAAATGGGCAAATATAGCAGTGAAGCAGAGCTTTCCCGGGCATACAGAAACGCGCTATAACTTTGCACGACTGCTCACAGATCCACGGAACTTGAAAGTAGGTCCACTTTGCTGGTTGTACTCCGATATATAATTTACAAATAAAACCCTAAACGGCGTTTTGTAAGCTTTTCAAAGTCAAAGATCCTATCGACCACATTAGGCTGTGCCTTGAATACATGTATTGGTGACAAATGCACCGGTCAATGCCTCCTTTTTGTGAAGATGCTGCAGTTTAACTTAGAACTGCGGGGAATTGAGCACCTTCGTTTGATTTGAACAGAAACATCAACTCTATACCGAATACATCTCCAAAAACACCTGAATTATATTTGGTTTATGTAAAACCTTGCGGAGCGTACCCTGAGTGGAGGGCAGCCTATCCCTGCGACTCACTCTCTATTACAGGCTGTCTTGGACAGCCGAGTAGTGATTCGGCGTTTTGCCTGAATTCAGCTCTAGAAAAGTTTATTTATCCTCAAACAACAAGTGTTTGGACGAACAAGACATTGAACCAAAGGTATTTGTCAGAATCCCAATAATTCTCTTAAAATATATAATCATCTTTTCAGGTTTCATTGCAAACCCGTCATTGGTAGTTTTGCTTGATTGTAAAGTAGTTTTTTTAAATAAATTTCGTCGATGTTATTGGACGAAAATCAACCACTACATTCAAAACTCCCATTTTGACTTGCTGGGGCCGCCTCTGTAAAAAATGTGCGAAAATGTAAATGCGGGAACGACCACCTGGCATCTCATTCATAATATTGAAACGTTATAAGCGCTGTCAAAATTGTTACGGACGGCTTTGTTGTACGAAGAATGCACTGTATGCGAAAAAACTCGGTCTACGAATAGATTCTCCATAAGTACCGAGCCATAGCTCCACCCCTGGTAAATATATCATCTAAAAATATCAGGGAATCTGCCAAGTTTAGTGTTGGGAAAGGTTAGAAAGTTTGTAAGACTTATCACGAATGGCTTTGGAGATATCTCGGAAAAGTATAAGGGGTGGGCAGAATCCGCTCGCTCCCCCCCCTGTCAGGAACAGGGTTAACTGGTCAATACAGACGAGAGGTCTGGTGATCAAAATGTTTTCCAGTTACTATATAGAAATATCGAAGTTCGATATTCTATATCAAAGATATGGAATATTGAACACCCTTATCTACCAGCGATGCCGGTAGAACCTATCTATCACTCAGATCTCCCAGCGGTTCCGGAACAACCTAGTTATTATCTAGTTATTATCACAACCTAGTTATTATTCAGCACCTATAGATATCACCCCGACATACTGGCGGTCCCGGCAGAACCTAGTTAACACCTCTATCTACCATCGGTCCCCGCAGAACCTAGTAACACCCCTATTTACCAGCGGTCCCGGCAGAACCTTAGTTAACACTCTGAAATAACCAGCGGTGCCGGCAGAACCTAGTTAACACTCTGAAATAACCAGCGGTCCCGGCAGAACCTAGTTAACACTCTGAAATAACCAGCGGTCCCGGCAGAACCTAGTTAACACCCCTATCTACCATCGGTCCCCGCAGAACCTAGTAACACCCCTATTTACCAGCGGTCCCGGCAGAACCTTAGTTAACACTCTGAAATAACCAGCGGTTCCGGCAGAACCTAGTTAACACTCTGAAATAACCAGCGGTCCCGGCAGAACCTAGTTAACACTCTGAAATAACCAGCGGTCCCGGCAGAACCTAGTTAACACTCTGAAATAACCAGCGGTCCCGGCAGAACCTAGCTAACACTCTGAAATAACCAGCAGTCCCGACAGAACCTAGTTAACACTCTGAAATAACCAGCGGTCCCGGCAGAACGTGGTTAACACTCTGAAATAATCTGCGGTCCCGGCAGAACCTAGTAAACACCGCTCTCTGCCAGCGGTCCCGGCAGAACCTAGTTAACGCTGCTCTCTTCCAGCGGTCCTGGCAGAACCTAGTTAACACCCCTATCTACCATCAGTCCCGGCAGAACCTAGTAACACCGCTCTCTACCAGCGGTCCCGGCAGAACCTAGTTAACACCGCTCTCTTCCAGCGGTCCTGGCAGAACCTAGTTAACACCCTATCTACCATCAGTCCCGGCAGAACCTAGTAACACCGCTCTCTACCAGCGGTCCTGGTAGAACCTGGTTAGCACCCCTATCTACCAGCGGTCCCGGCAGAACCTAGTTAACACTCTGAAATAACCAGCGGTCCCGGCAGAACCTAGTTAACACTCCTATATTCTAGCGGTACCGGTAGAACCTAGCTAACACGTGTATCTACCAGCGGAACCAGCAGAACCTATAGTTATCACTCCGATCTACCAGCGGTCCCAGCAGAACAGCGGCCGTGATTTGTTTTCCTGAAACAGCTAGCGGTACTTACATGCACCACAAAGCAGCGTGATCTCCGTATTAGAGCGTAAATCCCCTGAGCTGTACACACAATTCCGTGACCGTTGAAGAACATCCTGTCCGGGATTTTAGCCTTATTTGCTCCATAAGCGGAATGAGGGTTCTTCAGTTCAGGTTGCCATATTGTTTGCTCCCCTTTAATGTAGGTTAGTTTCGAGTTGGGCGGCGGGAGGGGGCAGTCTAACGAAGTGTTGCTTTGATTTTTGTTGGTGTTGGTTGCTGTTGCCTTGGGCATTTGCTTTGTCTGACGGAATTTGTGGCGTCCGTTCCAGTAAACTCTTTGCGTGCACCTGTCTGCCAGACCCTTGTTTCCGTCCAATGCTACCCTCCTTTGTGCTTCAGATGGTCTACGAATCAGGGAAATAAATGAAAGCAGGCTGTTGTGTGTATTCATTAATCTGAAATTACGGTGTTGGCAATTCCATAAACCTCTTTATCTCACAGGCACTACATCGGCACAGGCATAGGCACAGGCATGGACCATGGCGTCTGAAGATGTTAATATAGAAGAAGGTAGGTGAGCAAGATAGCTGAGAGCCAGAAGGCTGGAAGTATTAACGAGACTGAAGCCTTAGGGTTTTTGTGCGGATTGTTTCTAAAAGACGTAGGTCTCAGGGGAAATTCACAGGGATCCAGATTTAAATTTCGGTAGTCTCTCTAAAGCAAATGACCAGTATTTTCTGCTTGGCGAAGGTGTGAAGAACTATGCAGATAAATGCATGCAAGATGCTGAAACAGAACATGAGGGACCAGTAAACCGCATATAGGATCACCTGGTAATAAAGCAAAGATGAGGCCCCTTCTGTCGTGCCCTTAACACATGGCTCAGCTAAAAGAGAGAGAGAGAGAGAGAGAGAGAGAGAGAGAGAGAGAGAGAGAGAGAGAGATAGAGAGAGAGAGAGACAGAGACAGAGACAGAGACAGAGACAGAGACAGAGACAGAGACAGAGACAGAGAGAGAGAGAGAGAGAGAGAGAGAGAGAGAGAAAGAGAGAGAGAGAGAAACTTTCACGCCACCGGAAGCTTCCAGAAACCAGGGCTGGAGTGGACGTAGTAGCGGGTGAGAGGGAGCATTTTATATCTGAGCCTCACACAACATCTCATCTGCCCACGGACGACTCTACAGAGCCTCAAACTACACCTCGTTTAACTACGGACGACCCTGCAGAGCCTCAAACTACACCTCGTCTGTCTACGGACGACTCTACAGAGCCTCAAACTACACCTCGTCTGCCCACGGACGACTCTACAGAGCCTCAAACTACACCTCGTCTAACTACGGACGACCCTGCAGAGCCTCAAACTACACCTCGTCTGTCTACGGACGACTCTACAGAGCCTCAAACTACACCTCGTCTGCTCACGGACGACTCTGCAGAGCCTCAAACTACACTTCGTCTGTCAACGGACGACCCTGCGGGGCCTCAAACTACACCTCGTCCGCCCTGCAACCACTCAGCGACCCAGGGGTACTTCGATACCGAGGGGGGACGTGCCCACTGTGCGCTGGATGTTTTCTAACCACGTCCGTTGCCTTCCACCGTCCGCCATGGCACCGACTTCGGCAGTGGCGTGTGCTCACCGAACAGCACATGAGCGGCCTGCTCATTACAAAACCTGGTCCCATCAGAACTGGAGCATTCCCAGATTCGCAGCCCTTGTTCAGCATCCAGATTATTGTAACTTTACCATGGGACCCATGCGTTTCAGTTCCAGCGATAAACATTTTACCTGCAATAGATAAGACGATTGTCTCTCCATTGCTTAATCATTTGCAAACTTGTAACTGTCAAGATAATTTGAAAGATAACGTAAAACTCTGCGGAATAGCTATCATTCGTGAACATTCATGATTATTTCAGTTGGAGTATCAACACGATCAGGGGCGGAGGCAGACCCGAGTTTTTTTTTGGGGGGGGGGGGGCAAACCCATGCCTGCCTCTCCTCCTGGGGGGAGGGGTAGGAGTGAAGATTTTTTGGTCTACAGACCTAGTGTAAACACCTTTTTCAGTGCTCTACAGACCTAGTATAAGCTACCTCTCCAAGTGTATGGTCGCTCTCTGGGGGGGGTGTTAGCGAATATGTTTTTGCTCTACAGACGTAGTGTAAAAACACTTTTTCAAAAATTTCTCCGGCGTTTGGGGGGGCAAAAGATAGTTTGGCCGCCCTCCAGCGCTTTGGGGGGCCATGGCCGGAATGCCCCCCCCATGCGTCCGCCAATGAACAAGATGTTCATCTCCGTCACACGCCATGTTAGCTGACACATCGCCAACAGGTTCTCGTTCGAGCCATTTACGGTCCGCTGCACGTGCAGCAGCGGCTGCAGTAAGCTCCGGCGTCGGGGAAGTCCGCCGAGCTGGAAAGTCCTCCAGGCAGCCATCCCTGGCTGACGCCTAAGGCCTTGACCATGGCGCATGCAACAGCATTGGGAAAGGCTGACTCACATATCGAAAGGCCGACGGTGGGGCTCATCTACCAAACTGCTTCACTTAAGGGAATAACCACTTTGCCGGAATAAAAACTATTTCTGGAAAACATAAGTCTGAAAATGTGGAAGCCACATTTGTTCCGACATTCAAACGTTGAGAGCACATATATCGCCTTATTTTCTTATTACCCTGGGTTGGCCTAAGCATCGCGTGTAATTACGAGCCTGACCGCCAGGGTACCGCTCGCGGCGTGTAACTTTGCGACCAGCAATGCCATTGTTAACATTTATCACGCGACCCGGGCGACAGAGGGCTTTAGAACAATCAAATAGTTACAACCAGATGGGAAGGGATTATTTCTTGGTTAGAATTAAGGCCTTGGGGGCCCTTCATTCGGAATTTAAACTGTGCGGAAATGTTATACAGAGAGCTTTGGGTGAAATGAAAAATGGCAATCATTGTTTCTCAACACGCTCTACAAAACTGCCATCTCAGTTTAACACGCGCATTGACGGGGGGCGGGTACCCACCCCCCTCGGGTTTTTCGGAGACAGCAGAAAAACGGCGGCGCGCATCGCCGCCGTACTTGGTATTCCTTTTCCCTCATCATTTTTGCAACTTCTGTGAAAATTTTAAGGATAGGTCATCTCAGGTCAGGTCACCAGTACAGGTCAAGTGACCCGACCTCAAAAAAAAGTTTAAGATAGCATACGTCGGAGCAGGGTGAACTTATCCAATTGAAACTCATATCACATAATGGGCTCACCGAGTTCTCTAAAATATGTTCCGGTATTTTTATATCGATGACCTAAGGTCAGGTACGAAGCATGACCTCTCCATTGGTAATACATGGGAAATATGGTTTTTACTGAATAACTCAGTAACAGATGGTGATAGAGCGTTTATTTTAGCTTCATTAGACTCGCCTTGGCTTTGCGGTTCTAATGATATGCATTTTATATAATTTGCCCCTGACCTGACCTCAGGTCAGGTCAAATCTTTGATTTGACCTAGCAAGGTCAAATTATATATCATTCGATTCGGCTTGCTGCGAGAATTCATAGAGTTCAAGTCGTTTTGCTCTATCTTTACTTGTTCAGATGTAATGGCCGAAAAACTTAATTTACATGTTATCCCTATGACGGCATGTGACGGCATGTTTTTGACCTCTGGTGACCTTAAATGTGACCTGACAAAAAAATGGTCCAAATATTTTCGATGGAGAAGCGGATGGGCTACCAAACGCCGTTTACCGTTTTTTGCTACCTACCGTGGTTCTCGAGATCTTAGGGGGCGGGTACCCGCCCCCCTCGTCAATCCGAAGGTGGCTCAGACCCCCGTCAATGCGCGTGTTAAATCCCACGATAAAAGTGTGACACTCCTTTTAAGTGAAGACAATTTACAGCAGACCACCAAACAAGTTCTCTCGATTCCGGTGCAGCTTCACAGGTGTGTTCAGAATGTCTTGCAATATTTGTAGTCAGTGGTGGCGGAAGCAGCGGGGGAGGCAGGGTAGGCAGTGTGCCCCCTCCCCACGCCCGTAGCCATGGGTGGGCAAGCATGTCAATTTTACCCCCAAAAAGCGAGTGGATTTTGCCGGTAAATTTTTATACGGGCAGTGAAATTGGCCATGCATATTATTATTAGGGCAGGGGATGAAAGCCTAAGAAGGGGTACTTCAAAGTTCCATACCAAAAAACGAGGGTGAGTTTGGTACCAGTTCTAGCATCATATGCTAAGAACAGGCTAGAACTTAACCTTGGAAAGTACATTACAAGCAAAGCAAATCCGCTTCCCTGAGAAGAATAGAGGTAGCCAGGAGCCCGACAGGAATATGGTTAAAGGGAATGTGGCAAATTCGAAGTCTCGAAAAACCATTTGATTGGTATTTCATTTATCCAAGAACTTACGGCTAGCGGAGAAAAAAATCCGCATTATTGCTCATTGTTGGAAATTCCGTCATTATTCGCACTGTTTTTTGCCTGGTGTCTTCCATTGCAGTTTTAGTTTATGCGTGGAGTTTTAGTCCACACAGTCGGTTTTAGTTTATGCACATGATTTTAATTTATATACATCGAGTTTGGTTCTTTTGAGGTGTTAGCCCCATTTTCGGTCCTTTTGGGCTTTTTTCTTAGTTTACTTCATCGATGTCTACGCAAGGATTGCTTTTTAAAATTATTTGGGAAACTGTCTTTTGGGAGGGTTTTGGTTTGGTTTTAGCTTTTCATCTAGGCCTGGCGTTTTTCTTTTATTTTCAGGGTTAGTTTTTAGAAAGTTTAGGTTTTCTCTCACACCTGTCGTGCTTCACTTGACACTTTTATCATCTTGAGAGTTAGGTCATTTCCCTTAACATATACCGCATGGTGACCTACCTCCAGCAAGCTCTCTGATAACTTTTCACAAACCGTCATAAAGTTTGGCATGCTTACTGCAGCTCGCGTGTGACTGTTGCAAACGATGCAGTGTCTGTTGTTTCCTTTGTGTGACATCATATCAATCATACAGTGTGGACGGTCGATCTGCCACGGAATGCAGGGGCTTTTATGGGTGACCACTCTCTTCTGATCGAGTCGATAAATCTACATTGCGAAGAGGTAAGATTATCAGAGATGCTAGTTCTATAGACAACCGCATGATGCTGAGCAGGGTAGGGAAGTTATCCAGTAGTTTATTGAACGGCACTAGCATGCGTACAAAGCAACTCGTCGGCCGAGTGACCAGCACACTGTAAAGGATATTCACTATAGCACAGTATCAGATAATTAATTCAAATCAGTAAGAAGTAAGCTGTCCGTCTGAAGCTCACAGTTTACCTGGAGCATTTCATAAGTTCTCGGAAGGCCTGCTGCACATAGTGTGCCATAAATCACAGAGTGTTGTGGGAATGTCCTGGGACCCTAAAAGATGATAAAACAGAAGACAGAAGTAAAAGCGCAAAAAGGCTTAAAACCTACACGTCGGAAAAGGCCAAAAAGCTCAAATCCAAAAATTATAAGACGAAGTCAGCCTAAAAAGTCAAAGTTCAGAAACTAAGACCTCTCAACCCTAAAAAAGGGCTAAGACAAGGATGATGATCTACGAATTGCCCAAAGAAACTAAGACCGGATGACAGATTTTTGGCGAACAGGGCTGAGCTGAGTCAAAAGGGAGGATTGTTGGAGCTGCCATCGGTTTGAAGAAAAGTTCAGTTGTGTAGACTCCTAACCTGGAAACTGATGAGCATTCAAAAAAAGGATGGAACCAAACGTGCCGGTGTGCTCGATGGCGAATTTTATGCTGGTATGAAACGAATTTATAAAATCGAAGTATGAGCCCAAGTATTTTCGAAAGCTCCCTGGTGACGCTAAAGCGCAAACTCATTTTCGCTTATAAGAACCATCGCCTGGCCCAGAAGCCGAATTTCAGTTTGGCTCAGAAGCAAGGATCGACGGAGCTTCGGTCGAATTCTGACCTCATCCCGAAGCATTCTGACAAGTGCAAGGGTTTTGTCCTCCTGAACAAGGCAGATTACGTAAAAAGATGGAAGTCACCATTTCGGCGCATGAGCGAGTGCCAAGAAACCCTGCCAATAAAATTGAAGCCAAAACTTGAAGCCGCCCCGGTAGCTCAGTTGGTAGAGCGTTGGGCTCCGGCCCGCTGCTCAGAAGCATGCAGTGGCAGTGCATGTCCAGGCTTGGGATCGGTTCCCCTGAGACGCTCCGGCGCTCAATAGTTTACCCGACGTACAGGTCGGCTGGCAACTGACTGGTGAGAGGGTGACCTGAGCGGGGCGGCCGTCCCTGTGCTTTGTGGGACGTTAAACTTTGGCTTCTAAATCAACCCTCCATTGAGGGAGTTGCTCGTTCGGGTGGTGGGGTCGGGGTCTCCGTGACAAGTCCCTTGATGACTTCAGTGAGACTCCGACTCCACCAGTCGCACTAGGAACAACTTGAACAAAATTTATAAAAAAAAACTAAGCGCCTTATGCACGCTGTTTTGGACGACTTCCTACCAAACAGCATTTTGAAAGCACTAATTCCACAATGTTCCCGCACAGCCGATCTGTAAGGGTTGCCAAAGGACCACTAGCCAGATGTACCTCTTCGTCCTATTGTCTTTGCCTGTGGAGATCCGTTAGACAAGCTTACCTGGCTCCTGGAGCGAGTCACAACGCAACTTCTCCCGTTTGTCCCGGCACACCTGAATGCACAGATGAGTACTTTTTTATAAATTTTGTCCAAGTTGTTCTCAGTTCGCCTGTTGGAGTCGGAGTGTCACTAAAGTCATCAAGGGATTTGTTACGGAAACCCCGACCCCACCACCCGAACGAGCAACTCCCACAATGAAGGGTTGATTTAGAAGCCAAAGTTTAACGTCCCACAAAGCACAGGGACGTTACCTTGACCGCCTTCGCACTGTTTCCCTCGGGCTTCCCAGCAGGTACAATCATATTTAGTGTGGATGTGACCAACTTGTATGGAAACATCCATGTTGGGGAGGCTTTGGATGCGGTTGAGTCTTCTTGAGAAACAAAGGGGGCAAATCTGGCAATGGAATTCGACTGGCTGGAGAAAGTCACTGTTGCAGATGGACTTGTGGATGCGACTTGGCCAGCTCACGATGCTTCGAAGAAGAGGAGAAAGCCGTTTGAGGTTACGATGACATAACTTTTATCTCTGCTGCAAGATCAGGTCCATTCAGTTGCAACAATGAGGCATGTGATGGACAAAATAAAAGAGATAGTGGAACTTCTGAATCCGGGGCAGGTGCCAGTAATTGCTGCGGATCAGCCCATTTATGCCATAGCCAAGCAGGTTCAGTGGCGTTGGCCTGACATCTATGACGAGGGCAAGTTTTTCATTATGTTTGGAGGTTTGCGTATTGAGATGGCGGCAATGAAGTCCATTGGGACTCTACTTCAGGGCATCGGTTGGACAGGTGCCCTCGTAGAAGCAGGCGTAGAACAGCAGAGTCATTTCTGACAGCTTCTAGCATCACTAGGACACGACAGATGAACCAGATCACAGCACGCAATCTGTACAAACTTCTGAGGGCGGCTTACGCAGACTACTCACAAGAAGTAGATAGACACCTTGAAAATATACTTAGCTTTGAAGCCTGGTGTGAACTGGAAGCTGCAGAATCCCCAGTTCCAGTTCTGGTACATGGTGTTGTCAATGGAACTGGTGATCCTCCTCTTTATCAGATCAGTCAGGGAGGCCAATTTCGTACTATACTGTCAGTCATTGGCTGGGCTAATACCGTACTTTTTCGCAAACAACAACGTTAACTACGCCCGCTGGCTTCCGATCCACTACAGAAACATGATGACGCTGGAATCCTCAGCTAAAGCATCCTCAGCTGGCCCAGGAGTTCAAGAGCGAAAACTTTGTTGTGCTTCGCAATCGACCAAGCTCACGAAGGGCCCAATGCTGTCATCAAGGCAGACGGCGGTGCGATCGGCGTGACAGAAGACCCATCGGCACTGAGAAGATGGATGATAGCTGTTCCTGAAGTCAGCCACTCGGTGGCACAGCATGAAACAGCATGTGATACCAAGGATGGTGTGGAACACACCAGCCACCATGAAGAGGCAGAGCGAGCTCAAAGAGGGTTCATTGGGAAAGTAGAAAAGCTCTCACAACCCATGAATGACATGGGGAATCCATTCAAAGGGAAAAGTATGGAGCTGCTTTCCACTGGTACAAAGGATGTTGCCCATCATACGGCAGCCGAGCTGATTGGTACACATATTGAGAAGGGAAAACTTCGCTTTCAAGAGCATATGAAGGGACAATAATTGGGAGAAGAATCTCTCTTCTATGAAAGATTCAAGAAGAACCGGTTTGAATTCTTCCGGCAGGTACCAGTCTCTGTTGTTTCATCAAAGCAAGAAGTGTTGAAAGAAGATCGCCAACTCTTCTCTAGACTGTTTAAATCATGCCAGAGCAGAGAGCGTGACTTGAAGGAGTTCTTCTGTCATGAGAAGCAGTCACATCCCGCTGCTCTCAGTGATGGTAGTAAGCTTCACGTTTGCCAAAAATCCCACCTTCCTACCATTCTTGAGGGCCAATTCACATCTCCAGAGAAGGAGCCAGACGCCGACACCATTATCGTCGACGGTACAGCACTGGTGAGCAGTCTGCCTCCACGGAGCTCAAAACCTTCGATGAGTACGCAATGCTAGACGTCTTCCCTACCATAAAATCATACTGGACTCAGTAGAAAATAACGGATATGGTACTCGATGTGTACCAGTCATCCAGCCTAAAAGCGGAAACGAGGTCGAAACGAGGACGTGGCGGCAGACGTCGAGTAACAGCAAGTGGCAAACTTCCCTCAAACTGGCACAAATTCATGAGGGAAAATGGAACCAAAGCCGATATATTCCACTTCCTGGCTGAGAAGATCGCTCGTGTAGCCACATCGAACGTTGTGGTCGTTGTGACCAAAGAAGAAGTCGCTGCTAGTAACCACAACATCGATTAATCCGGAGTGTCACCATGCAACCACGAAGAAGCTGACACGCAACTCTTTGTGCATGCGAAACATTCGACAGAAGCAGGCAGCAAAGCAATCATCACCATGACCAACGACACAGACGCAGTCGTGATAGCGGTCAGTGTTCTACAGACACTTCAGGAGCTAGGTCTACAGCACTTGTGGGTTTATTTTGAGCGAGGTCAGAAGCTGAGGTGGATTCCTATTCATGATTTGTGCAGCACCATTGCGGAGAAAAGCAAAGGGATGATATTTGCTCGTACTTTCACTGGTTGCGATGTCGTCTCAGCATTCCGTGGGAAAGAAAAAAAGCTTGGCAGACGTGGAATGTGTGCGATGAAGCCAACTCTTCAGCAAACCCAGTCAGTACTGTTTTCTGTTGACGGTTTGAATCGCTACACGGACAATAGAGCTCTTTAGCAAAACACGTACTTTATTAACTTTTGGAATACTATACGTTTCAGAAACAGAGTTCCTTGTCAGTAGCTCACATCAAAAACACTGTAAATACACATACAAAAGCTAAAGTTCGAAACAGATCACTGAAAAACACTTTGAATCGCCTTGGAATATTTAAGCAAATAATCTGCGTATTTCGTATTTGTGCGGGGCTCGATTTGGGTAAAACCATCTCCTCTTGGCATTGCTTTAAAAATCGAAGGTGATTCCTTCGAAAATCGAAGGCGATTCCTTCGATTTTGAAGCAATGCCAAGAGGAGATGGTTTTACCCAAATCGACCCCGCACAAATACGAAATACGCAGAATATTTTCTTAAATATTCCAAGGCGATTCAAAGTGGTTGTCAGTGATCTGTTTCGAACGTTAGCTTTTGTATGTGTATTTACAGTGTTTTTGATGTGAGCTACTGACGAAGGAACTCTGTTTCTGAAACGTATAGTATTCCAAAAGTTAATAAAGTACGTGTTTTGCTAAAGAGCTCTATTGTCCGTGTGGCAATTCAAACCGTCAACAGAAAACAAGATGTCTAATCACGGCAATAGTAGCAACGTTAACGTAATCAAGGAATATAACTTCAAGAAAAACTCTCCAGCACCCTGAATCGCCTTCGATTTTTGAAGCAATGCCAAGAGGAGATGGTTTTATCCAAATCGACCCCCGCACAAATACGAAATACGCAGATTATTTTCTTAAATATTCCAAGGCGATTCAAAGTGTTTTTCAGTGATCTGTTTCGAACTTTAGCTTTTGTATGTGTATTTACAGTGTTTTTAATGTGAGCTACTGACGAAAGAACTCTGTTTCTGAAACGTATAGTATTCCAAAAAAGTTAATAAAGTACGTGTTTTGCTAAAGACCTCTATTGTCCATGTGGCGATTCAGTCAGTACTAACTGAAAGTGAAGGATGAAGACCTTCGGGTATTGAAAAGGTTCGTGGCCATGATGTATGACAAATCTAGCACTGCTGAAGGTGTCGATGATGCGCGATTTGACATGTTTGCTCTAAAACAGAGGCCGTACGAGGCCGTTCCTCCCATCCGAGCAGCGTTGAAACAGCATGCAAAGCGTGCTGCCTACCAAACCTGGAGTGTCTGGAGTCAGGCGACGTCATGTCAACTGGAAATGCAAACTCCTGCCAACTGGGGCTGGACTAAAGAAGGAGCTTCTGGAAGATGTTTATGAACCAGGCTCCCACCCATTGCTGCGAGTTGCCAGCAGCTAACTTAGTGTGCGTGCAACTTGGAATGCCTTCGCAGATGCAAGTGTTATGGTTTGGGCTTACCATGCACGGCGCATGCAGCTGCAAAATCTCTCCTGCAAGCTAAACAAGGTATTCAGCACAATCAGAACGGTTTCCATTCAGCGCTTCAAATAGAAAGGATATCTAAGCCTAACGAGCATGCATAAGATGTTGACAGGTTTTACCGAAATTTTTATTCTGAAACTGATTTATTCAAAGAAGGATGAAAAGCAGCAGTAATATGCTAAACAAAATTAATTTTACACTGTGAAAAAGGCGTGATTTAGATTGAATATAGAAAAAAATGGTACGCTTTCACGATGTTGTTACCCAAACAATTATAATTCCTCTCTCAAGGGTGACCATGTTGAAAATATGGCCGCCACTTTGAAATTACAGGTAGCTTGCGCGTTTTTTTTTTAAAGAGCGGTCCTTACAGAGTACATGTACCAATTTTGGGGCTTGTATCCAGTTTTGAAAGATTTTCATAGGCATCTGCTGCACTAGCAGGCAAAAACTCTTCGGAATCAAAATTGTTCTCAAAGCTAGGCATCTTCCAGCTACAAATATTTTGTTTTTTAGTGTAGAGAAATTTTGAATTTCTTATTCGAAGCAAGAGGAGGCAAAGTTTTATGTAATAGGACGAAACAAACAATCTAGTAACAAAAGTGACGTAAGATGAGCAATTAAATAAGTTGTGCCAAACGCTATCACAGTAATATCATAGTAAAAACATAATCATATCAATAAGCATCTAATCCCAGGAATATCCACCCTCGAAACCACGGAACAGAAGAAAACAGAGGTGCTCATTGCCACATGTCTAGGGGGTGCAGATAAGGCTGATGAATTAATGCGCTGAAGTCATCTTCCTACCAATGATGCATTGACATGGAGATTTGGCTAATTGATAGATTATAGGTTTATTGGCAGTGAGTTATTCCTCGGAGGCCTTTTTGCCGATATTTTGCATCCCAGATCTTATTTTAAGCATCTTTATCTCATGAGGTCCATCTAAAACAACAGAAAGATAATTAAGGACACATTTATATTATATTTTGGCCATAGATGAAATATTTTAACCGCGGAGAATACCATCTCCTCCTGCCGCCATGGACAAACATCTGGAAATGGCACTGGATCACTCCTCAAAATGATACACTACCTTAAATACTGTTGTACTCGACAAAAACAACTCAATGTAAGAAACACAGGGTTCTAATTCAAGAACCCAACAACACACCCTATCCAGATACCTGCTACACTGCTGCTGTGAGGGTCGAGACTCGACGCCTCGGACTTGTTCAGTCGGCGCAGCGGCTGGGCTGCATCGCTGCGTCAGTTGAACCCGATTTGTAAAACGTACAGTGCTACCGTGCTTTCTCGGAGTTCATACATCAAACCTGTGTTCAGTGCCAAATAAAACAGTGCTTAACGGACGAGCACATCGCCCTTGGGCTCATTTGTTTTCAGCGCACGGGCGGGCCGGCCCGCGTTCCCTCGGTACTAGCGATATGACACTTTAATCAGCTAAACGAAAGACAGGAACGTCAAGCGTATTCAAGGCCGGCCTTCACAAGTTCTGGAAGCGCTGAAGATTCTTCACCCGGTAAATAGCAGGTTATATATATATATATATATATATATATATATATATATATATATATATATATATATATATATATATATATATATATATATATATATATATATATATATATATGTGTGTGTGTGTGCGTGTGCGTGTGCGTGTGCGTGTGCGTGTGCGTGTGTGTGTGTGTATGTGTGTGTGTGTGTGTGTGTGTGTGTGTGTGTGTGTGTGTGTGTGTGTGTGTGTGTGTGTGTGTGTGTGTGTGTGTGTGTGTGTGTGTGTGTGTGTGTGTGTGTGTGTGTGTGTGTGTGTGTGTGTGTGTGTGTGTGTGTGTGTGTGTGTGTGTGTGTGTGTGTGTGTGTGTGTGTGTGTGTGTGTGTGTGTGTGTAGATATTGCATAAGGGTAAGGTAAGCCTTGTTATAACCTATTGCGCAAATTTGGACTCCACTCAAATGAAAATAGTTGTGACCTCCTTCCAATAACTTATCCTGCAAGCAACAAAGCGTCTCTCACAGAAACAGACGAAGAATGGCTATTAGTGCCGCCTTCTGCCCTGCCGAGACTCTTACTTTACGCTGCCCAAACCATTCCGTGTCGTCAACTGAGCCATGACATAACGGAAAATAAGCCTTCAACGGCCGGACATGAACCTTCAAAATGGCGAATGACACAGAATACATGATATTTACCCCGATGTAGCAATACGCACTAGCAAAAAACACGGCGGGGAAGTGTGCCGGAAAATTCAGCACTTTTGAAACATGTTTTGTTACGCGTCGTGAGAGCGTAAGTGATTTCCTGATTGTGTTGGAGTTCCGATGAAAGTTACACCCATATGAAGTGTCGGACCGGAACTTGCACCCAAAATGTGTCCTAAATACACGCTTATCCTGAGTTTTTCCTTCCACCCTGCCTTTCTTCCTCCTCGCATCCTTCCTCGCATGTAGGTTTCTTTTCAGTGTATAAGGGCGGGTAAGAGTACGCAGGAGATAAGAGTACGCAGCAGCTGTTTTGGTTACTTAGCAACCACTGAGATGGTGGATACCCTGGTATAAAAAAGCAAGGTCAGTGCCTAGGCTCCACACACAAAATCAACGTGCTCCTGTTCTTTCTCCGGGATTACAGAACAAAGTAAGTTTCTGGGCACCCTTGATGTAATATTTCTTAACTAGGTAAACTTGTAAGCCGCGCTTCTATTATCAAAATCATTGTATTACGGTCCGTCATCAGGAAGAAAGCTGGGCTAGGACTGTGCTGCAGGACTGGAGCTCACGCTAAAACGCCTGCCAACATGTTTATGAAGACTTCCCTCCCAAGGGAGCATGTCCGGCAAGAGTACGCAGTAGACCATTGTGCAAGAGTGCGCATGCTTAAGAGATAGGAAAATTTTCGCCCGGGATAGTCCGTAATTCATATTTGGAAAACCAAATGTTGCAACATAGTTCTTGTATAATAATTTTTGGGGCTTATCGACGCACCAAATGCCAGTGTCATATGGCGTCGCCAACTCTTCCCTGTTGGAAGGGTTTCTCGGGAGCCAGCTTGCTCCTTGTTCAGGGAAGCCGCCGGGTCTTGAACCCGGCTCGGCTGCGTGGAAGCCAGCTACACTGACCACTCCACTACCGCGCCCCATAGTTCCTGTATATTCAGAACGATATAAATTCATAAAATCGCCTAGTTTGGCGAAAAAAAACTTCGCGACATGGTTTATGCACCTAAAGCACAGCGGGGCATCATTGCGTACTCCAGCCCCCTCTTCTTGCGTACTCTTACCGACCCACTCCGGCAAGAGTACGCAGGTGACTTTATTTTTGATGGGTTCGTGGCAAGTTCCATTAAGAGACAGCGAGTTGAAGCATGGACCATACATAGACAATTTTTCAGGCTGAACAACCATATACAATTTTTAGCTATTAGACATAGAGGAGAAAAATGAAAGCCTTTAGAAAGTTAAGTGCGTACTCTTGCACGGACTTCCCCGATATATGTTTTTGTAAAAAGCATATATACAAAGCATATATATATATATATATATATATATATATATATATTACCATTTTTGCATAATCTTCAAAAACATATTAACATTGGAGAAAACATATAAATGCACTCTGCAAGCATTGGAGAAAACGAGGAAGAAGCTCGTAAAAACAAGATATATATATATATATATATATATATATATATATATATATATATATATATATATATATATACTTATGTTATGTCATATATGACATAACTACCCAGCGGGCGCGTAGAACCTGCAAGGTCTCTCCATAGATAGAAACAAAACTTTACACATGAGCAACACGGCCCGACCCGACCGACTCGCTAATGAAACGCTTCCATCTCCAAAAGTATGCACCATACCATACTTTGGCAGCGTCTTCGTCATCTTATAGCCCGATCAATTCAATTTCTGACGGAAATTAATTAGGCTGAGTCCGATGATGGGGAAGCTCGAGGTACGTCCAAAAACAAGGGCAAGTCAAATAATCAAGTTGTTGTCACATATTACGTCTTCACTTGGTTCTGGCTCATCTAGCTAGATACAAACAGGGAGGGCAGTAAGCGGAACTACTGGGGTTTTACGACTATGCAACTGCCAAGGTCATATGGCGTCGCCAGCTTTCTCTCGGTTGAAAGGGCAGGTATATGAAGATCAAGAAGCTGTTATTCAGAGCTCCTGTCCGCGATTTGAACCCGGGTCAGCGGCGTGGAACCCCGCAGTGCCACTGCATTCCCGCGTGCAGGAAACACCGATGCAATAATTTAAGTGGCGTGGGTTAATACAAACCGCAATCCAACTGGTTCTGCCCAGGTGCGCCGGAAGGGGGTGAACAGATCCAACTCAACGCTGTCATTCACACAACTATGAATCCGTTCATGGTGAAATTTACGGTACATATTCGGGCCGAACTGAGAACATGATAGCAGTGTTTGCATTTGAGGCCTTACGCTACGTGAGCACTCCACATCGCTATCTAAGAAGCTGCTGACTCGATGAAGTTGACATTTGATTTGCGCCGCTACAAAAATGAATGAACTGCACACACAAGCACAGGGGCCGAAAGAGTGTTCAGTGTGTCACCATTGAAAATGACAACCCCTAAATTTTTCACCAGCTCACGCCGCGAAATGTGGCAAGTTTTGTTTTAGTAGGATACCAATGGATATTCCAGGACTATCATAGCTGTTGAGGAACATTGCGAATTCAAATTACAGGTGCCAGTTTTGGTGATTTGTTCCATTATTGCCCTGGAGAAAATATGTGGGAAAATTTGTGTCACCTTGCCCACCTTGGGCTGCCACCATTCAGAATGCCAAAATGGTAGGTTTTTGGACTCCTGCACAAGCACTATACTCGCACTTCAAGTGCAAACGCGCATGCCCCTTCAAAATCGAAACATGAAGTCTGAATGAAAATCCAAAGATGTACCACGCCCTCCCATGAAGATGCTGTGGCGTCAATTTTGCACTTACACGTCCTTATGAATTTTCCCTATGCGGTGGAACCAAATCGCGGGGCACGCGCATTGATTATTAATATAAACAGCCTATCAGGGGCAGAAGATGTGCTCATAAGCTTTGATGTTTTGTCTTGTTGTTTTGTTTTGTCCAGGTACTCACGACGTGCGCCGCCTGCAGGTACTGTCGCACTGTTTTCATTTTCTGAAGCTTTTCTGTTGGATGGTTTGAAAAAGTAAAAAGTAACATTTATGTGCAAAGAAAGACTGGGGCCTAACCGCTTAATGAATTGTTGTTGTGATAACTCCCAATTATGCTCCACGTGACTATTTCAACTTAGCTTGCATCTGATAATCGATTCCATGAGAACATTAGGTCTGGGACCACTCATCCCCTATGTTGCGGCTTTTCATCCGCCTTCATGCCCAGTGAATTGTATGGTGCACCTCAGTGATGGGAAAGTGAGGTAAAGACACTGTTTCCGCGCGCCCGGCCCGCGTGGGCCCGTGTGTCATCTTTTTTAAGTGTTCATGAGTTCCTTCATCGTCAATCACCACACACCCACACATCTCACAGCATGCCGCAGATATAGGTGCATTTCTATAGGGAAAAACTGCAGCAACGAACTGTTGGCTCCCAGCTTCCAATTCAGATGTCTTCTCTGTAAGAAAATCCGCGAGTTACTTATATTCGGTAGCCGATATAAGTAACAGCCTGCATAATTTAAAATGAGCACATCTTCTACGTTTAGGTCAAATATCAGTGTTACATCGCTAAATGTAAACGGCCTGCGTTCCCAGACCATTGACGGAGTTCCCAAAAGGAGAAAAATCTTCACGTGGCTGAAACAGTTACGTTTTGACGTAATGCTTCTCCAGGAGACACACTCGTCTGATCAGGATGAATCTCAATGGAAAAATGAATGGTCTGGCCCCATCCATTTCGCCCACGGAGAAACTAACAGTAAAGGGGTAGCCGTGCTAGTGAAACCAAATTCAGGGATAGTGATAGATAAAGTCTGCAGTGATCCAAGTGGGAGGTTACTCACATTCGAGCTGCAATACCACGGAATCTCAATAACGATGGGAAATATGTATGGTCCAAATAACGACAACCCCCGTATCTTTGAAGACTTTTGTCTGAAGTTGACAGAATATGAAAATGCAACAATTATTATTGGTGGTGACTTTAACATTTGCTTAAATGTCTCTAAAGACCGATTGAGCTCGGCACGCCGAGTTACTAACAACGAAAATGTAGGGATATATTAAAGCAATTGATGGTAGATAAGAACCTAGTTGACATTTGGCGTAAGCTACACCCTCGCGAAGAAAGCTACACATGCGTCAGGAAAAATCCGCCAAGTAAGTCTCGCATAGACTTCTTCCTTGTCAGCCGCGAACTCATATCAGCTGAAGCAAATCCACAAGCTGAAATTGGAAACGGTTACCTTTCTGATCACAAGCTGGTTTCAATTTCTGTTAACATTCCAACCATTGAAATAGGTAAATCCTTTTGGAAATTTAACAATGGGCTTTTAAAAGATGAAGAATTCGTAAGTATGGTTCGTCAGAAGATCCCAGAAATTGTTCACCAAAATATGTCAAACACAACATCACAGGTAACGTTGTTTGAGACAGTTCTTTGTGTGTTGAGGGGATATATTATTGCTTTTTGGGCTCGTAAGAAAAGCCGAGCAGAACAACCTCTGAAAGAGATAGAAGAAAATATTAAGAAAATGCAAGGAGATGATGACGAAAACTCTAACCGCATAATAACTTTGCTAGAACAAAGGGACGACTTGATTAATAACCTGACCAGCCGAGGAATGTTCTTAGCAAAGGTACGATGGCGGCATCTTGGCGAGACAGGCTCAAAATATTTCCACGATATACAAAAGCGTAACAGAGGTAAAAATATCTGCAAATCCCTTTTTGTAAAGGATCAAAATAACGAAGGATCTAAAGTAATAACTAGCAACACAAGAGCGATGCTGGATGAAGGGAAGTCCTTTTTCGACGATCTCTACAAGAGGGAAACTGTTTTAGTAGACAATGCCCCGTTCTTTGATCATCTTCCTCGTCTCTCAGACGAAGAAAGAGAGTACTGTGATAGTGCCCTAAGTGTAGAAGAACTTGAACATGCTGTATTTTCGACCCGTAATAACTCATCGCCGGGGCCTTCTGGGTATACTGGCGAATTTTATAAGTTCTTTTGGTCAGAACTAAAAAACCTAATGATGCGAGTGTGCAATGAAATCTTTGCAAATGGAAAAATGCCTGAAAATATCAAGAGAAGCGTTACAACAATTATTCCTAAAAAGGGTAAAGACAGCCGTTGTCTCGAAAACATGCGCCCAATAAGTCTTCTTAATACTTTGTTCAAAATTATTACCAAATGTCTAGCAAATAGATTATCCACTGTAATCAAATCCATAATTAATGAGGATCAAACTGGTTTCATAAAAGGAAGGTATATTGGGGAGAACGTTCGGTTAATCCTTGATACCACGGGCTATTGCGAGACGCATAAAAAATCAGCCCTTATTTTGGCGTGCGACGTAAAAAACGCTTATGATTGCGTAGATTGGCAATATTTGAAACGGGCAATTAGGGAATTTGGCTTCGGAAATAATTTCATGAAATGGATGGACATTTTGTACGACCCAAGGCCAACTTGTCCTACCCTCGCATCCGTTCAAATAAATGGTTTAGTCTCCCAGCCGTATAAAATAGAACGGGGCCTCAGACAGGGGTGCCCGTTAAGTTGTCTCTTGTTTTTGTTATGCTTTGAACCCCTTTTGGAACGCATCAGAAGATGCAGATCAATCAGAGGTATCACCGTAGAGCAAACAGAAGTTAAGGTCAGCGCCTACGCGGACGACGTGACGCTGATAGAAGACGGTAGTAGGGACTCCTTGAAAACATCTTTAGACATCTTTGATGAGTTTAGGGCAATTTCCGGATTAGGCCTTAATCGTAGAAAGACGCAGGCTCTGTGGATTGGAGAAGATGCGTCAAATCAGCAGCCCATGTGTCCCGAATATGATATTCAATGGCCAAATGACACGATAGAAATTTTAGGCATTCAAATTTCAAATAATCCTAACACTGATATCTGCAAAACAAATTATGAAAGCAAGTTTAAAAGTATGAAGGCTCGTCTCACTCCGTGGAACGGAAGAGATCTCACACCTTTTGGAAAAATACACTTAATTAAATCGGAAATCATGTCGCAGCTAGTGTATCTAATGACAGTCTTGCCAGCACCTAAACAAGAATTTGTTAAAGCCGTTGAAAGATCACTATTTAACTTCATATGGGGCGGGAAGAAAGATCGTGTAAAGAGGGCAACGCTAAAATCAAAATATAAAAACGGTGGCCTGGCCGTCCCGGACATCATAGTTCAGTCAAAAAGCCTAAAAATGACTTGGGCAAAAAAATTCATGGATCAAAGTAACGCGGCAAAATGGAAAAATGTTAAAAAATATGCTATCACTTGATGAAAACACTTCAATCTTTCATCGCAATTGTGGTGATAAGCTGATACAGAAGCACATACAAAATCCGTTTTGGGTAGAAGCCTGCTCCGCATGGAGTTCAACCATAGAATGGCAAGAGGATAGTGGAGCTCACTTACTCAATCAAGTTATATGGATAAATAGGCACGTGAAGTTAGAACAGAATAACACAATCAACAGGTCAAGTATAATTAACAAGGGATTAGTGAAAATTAGCGATGTTTACGACGCAAGAGAGAAGTATCTAATGACGTCAAACCAAGTGGCCGAAAAGTTCGGCATTCACCCGATGACAGCCCATTTAATTATGAAGGCAATTCCAAACAGATGGAAGCAACAGATAGAGACCGATAGGCCAAACTTTAGCAAGCCAGAAGATATTTTTGAGCTGTTGCAGACTACACCGAAGACCGCGAAATGGGCTTACACACAACTTATAGACACTCACTTGCCCACAGAACTGGAGACATGTCGCCTAAAATGGGAAAATGATCTATCGCTGATGCAACAAATTGATTGGCCAAAAGTTTACTCTAACCTGCACGCATGTTCAAATGATAAGAGGCTAAAATGGCTACAGTATCAATGTCTGAAGAGAATATTGCCGACGAACAGGCTGCTTTATATATACGGAATTAAAGAAAGCGACAAATGCAAAAATTGCCCAATATATTCAGAGACTATTATACATAAATTTTGGCTCTGTCCATCTGTACGGTTGCTATGGAGAGAATTAGAAAACTTATTAGGATTATCCGAAAGCTTAACCTGCGCTAACATTTTCCTCGGAAAAGAGCTAACAAACAACGTAAAATCAAAACAGGTAAATTCGATGATTATGATGGTTAAAGATTTCATTTGGAGGCAGAGAGACCGTAACGATAGCCCTACTGTTAATCATCTTAAGAAATATTTGAAGGAATATCTTGAGGTAGAGAAATATATTTCTAAAATAGAAGGAAAGAGCCAACAGTTCGATGACGTATGGGGAGGGTTATACCTAACGCCTATGAATTAAACCTAAGAAAACTAAACGTTTCCTCGCTCATCACTGCTAACAATACTCAGACACACACACACACACACACACACGCACACACACACACACACACACACACACACACACACACACACACACACACACACACACACACACACACACACACACACACACACACACACACACACCCACACCCATTGCTCGTTTCTTACAAGCGTAATTAATTATGTGAAGATCAAATGTACCACCAACTGCGGGGTAGGTACTCTTGACTGTTTTCACAGCTTGTAGTAGTGGTATCTTGAGTCGTATTATCTGTGTTTGACTAGAACTAGTTGGTGTCTTGTTACCCTCTGAACAAGAAATAGGTGTAAAATACAGGGCTCCGGCCGACACCTGAAAAAAGCTTTGATGTTTTGTGCCCATTGCTCCAAAACATTTTCGTAGCCACACACAATCCTCATCATAGCGTGCGGCGTCAAATACACTCCTGCACTCTGCGTGCCGTTTTGAAGAACGCTTTGGCTTCATAATTTTCTAATTACGAAAAGTTACAAAAGCTTAAAGAAATTTTGCCGATACATAGGAGTGTAAATTTTCCAAACTATAGATGCTCGGCTATGCCACGGGGATCAGCGAATCAAATTTGTAGTCATATAATGCCCGCACGGTGAAAATCCGACCGACACTCTGTGAGACAAGTGATAGGGCTGATGACAGTCCAAGCAAGGTTCCTAAAATTCGGCGCTGCCGTTTGGTTCTTTTGGAGTGTAGGTACCAGAGATGTTCCGAAATTGCACCAAATTGTTACCAGAATTTAGCAAAGTGGAATAGTGTCCCATAAGAAGTGCCTACATTTTAAGCGTCCACTTCCACGAACGCTTCACAAAATTGAACAGATAAATGAGTGGGAGCGCATCAGAGGCGGATCTAGCCGGTAGGTTTGGGGAAAACCAAAGTCGAAAAGCGAAAAAACGTCAAGTGGTGAAATATTTTTCCACAGCTTAACTAGACGATAGGTTTGGGGGATAATCACACATCGGAAAAAGGTCACAGAGTGAAAAATGTGACCACAAGATGCTTTCTTTTGCTGCCCAACGATCATTCGCTAAAAACGATTTTGAATATCAAGAGGACCAAGGTCAAATATTAACACTGAAGTTGACTGGTACTGTTGAAAGTTGACTGGTCCGGTTGAAGAGCCAAAACCTTGCTTATAAATTAAAAATGAGCCGGGGCAAAAGGAGGTCGTCAGCTTTGGGGGCGGGGGAAAATAGTTTTGCTCCGAGCCTTTTCGTCAGCACAATAAAAACGCAATTGTCCCCTCCCCCTGGATACACTACTGGAGCGTATGAAAGGATAGCACCTGGCAGGCATTGGGGAACGTTGAAATATTTCATGCCGGAACACCAATGAGAATAAACACGAATATCGCAGGCACCACCAGCGAAGAAGTAGGGGAAGAGAACGAAACAAAACATTGTTCTGACAAGAATCGTTTCGTTAAGAATCTAAAAACGTCAGATGTGGGCTCCTTGCGACCGTTCAAACGTTCTGCTCGCATATTTTCGTTTCCAATTTAGCTCAAATTAAAACATTTTCGGCGATAAAAACGGGTCTTGCTCTTTTATCCCGCACTCATAAATACGAGTGTTATTGCGACCACTTACGTATATACCGTCTCCCTACGTATATACGTATATACCCCCACCATACAGGCAAGATGAGAGCTGGAAATTTCAACCCTCTCATACTTAGTGTAAGACCGGCACTAAAGGAGAGCTGCCCACTGACCATGCCATTGCTTGGGTCAGATCAACTCAAATGCAACCGACCAAATAAATTTACCTAACCCCTATCTTGAATTTAAGACACAAGGAGAAGAATTGTCATAGCTTGACATTTTTGTCATGCTCCTCGCCGCAGCATTCAGAAACTTATATGAATATAAGGTATCGAAATGCATTTCAAAATTCTCAACCTTGAATTTAACCTAGCACACATGTATCAAAACATCATTTAACATTTATGCTAAATACCAGGACTAACCTCAAAATTGCGTTGCTCCCGAGGTTATGCTGTCTCCATTTCTTCATCCAAAGGGATCCGCCTTCATCCTTCTTCAAACGCCTCCTCAGCTCCTTGCTCGGAGTTCACTCTTGGCAAGACGGGACACATGATGCCTTGCACGCAGCAGCCCCGCGACCGTCTCAACTTCTAGGCCGTTCTGTGTTGGGTTTTCGATGAGGTACATCGCTGAGAACAGCCGCTGCACTCGAGTAGGGAGACCCTAACAGGCTCTTGGAGAGCTTACCCAGCTTAGGGAACGCTAGGTAAACAACCAATACATTCAGCTCAAAATGATTGGCGAGTGCCGCCTGATGTTTTTCAATTCTCGAACTTCACTTCAGTGCAGTCCTCGATAGGCAGCTCCGGACCATGGGAAGGTTGTCTGTGGCTGCATTTTTCCTCTGGTGCCACTCCGTGTTTGCATCTTCACGCACTTCTCAGGAGAGCATGCTTGAGAACCGTACCTTCAGGGGCACCACCGACTGCACGTCTGATCTTGGGTCAAGACCTTCGAGCAGTTGCCATGTTTCGTCCCTGAAGTCGAAACGGGTGGTAATCCGTTCACAGAGTTATAAATAGAACATCTGCTTCGCACCCGGAATGATGCTATTTCATCATACTGCCTCAGAGACGATGATCGTCTCTTCTTCCACTCCGCAGTTAAATCTTCTCCAGTGGAATGAAATTGCGTGGGTTTGTAGGATTCAGACTCTCAACAGGCTTACCCTGTCCAGCCTGAAGGAAGCTTTTACCGACGGATCGAAACAATTCCTGGAGTACGCCATGCGCTGCACGTATCTGGGCTCTCTCAGACTGGAACACTTTGTTCGCTTTCGTGATCAGGGGAAGGGCGCATTTCAGAAAGGCGAAGTACCTACAGTGTGTAAACAAGCCCTTCAGCGCATTCTGGATGGTTTCGGCAGCCTGCAGGTTGTAATTAGCAGCAGCAACCTCAAAGTAAGAGTTCAGGGCCGGCCACTGTTCATACACACGCTGCACCACGGCGTCCAGGGCCAGCCAACGTGTTTGCGATGGGCGAAGTAGCTTGTGTACAGGAACCTGCGCTAGATGCTGTATGGTCTCACAGTTAACCAGGCTTTTGAAGCTAATGCCGATGTAATTGTAGACGTCTCTCGCCAGGCCCTCCACAGTGGATGACAGTTTCAAGCACGCTGCTGACGCGCACAAATGTAGGAAGTGGCATACACATACAGACGGGAGCTTGTTTGGATTATCCCGCTTAAAAACACCTTAAACCCTTTCTTTTCCTCATCACGACACTGGCGTTGTCAGCGGTGAACCTGTCATGTTCTTGAGAGGCGCATCCGAGTCAGCCAGCACCTGCTTCGCACTGTTGTAAAGCCCCTAAGCGGAGCCATCACCCACCATCACTAAGTCTAAGAAAAGCTTCTCAGTCACCTCCTCACGATCATCATATACACGGGCGACAACCGCCAAGCATTTTGAACTGGATGAATTGGTCGTTTTGTTCATGCAAAGAAGAACAGTTTCCTTTGACAGTGACGAGACACTTTCCCTTTCTCCACGCCAACTACATCCTTAAGCAGAGACGTGACTTTCGTTCGGGCACATGTTGTTTTGCTATGCTTTAACCTGGGCAGACTTTCGCAATTAAAGGAACAAGATGATCGGCCAATAAAATCAGCCGGTTGCGTTCCACGATATAGTCGGTACTTTAGAGCTCGGATTCGCTTGCTTGCTTCCCCGCCTCGATTTTCCGTAAGTCCTTGATGAAGTTAGGCAAATTTCCGCACGAGGTAGATGCACGAGTATTTCGAACATGCATCAGGGGCGGACGCAGACCCGAGTTTTTTCTTTGGGAGGGGGGGCAAAGCCATGTCTGCCTCCTCCTGGAGGGGGCAGACATGGCTCTTGGAGGGGGGTGCGACGTGCGATTTGGGTGCTCGACAGACTTAGCAAAAGCTACCTCGCCAAGAACATGATCGCTCTCCTGGGGCGGGGAGGGGGTGTGGGAGCGAATATTCATTTGCTCGACAGACCTAGTGTAAACACCTGTTTTCAAAAATTTATCTGGCCTTTGGGGATCCAAAAGATAGTTTGGCCCCCTTCCAGCGCTTTTGGGGGGCCATGGCCGGAATGCCCCCCCTGTGTCCGCCAAAGGCATGTATATTACTTGATGCATGCCTTTTTAGGTAAGGTAGCTGTGGAGTCGATCGTTGTTTCAGGATTTGCAAAAGGCCTTGGTTTCATCCCATCTGGATGGCGAAATTCCAAATTTACGCTCTTGAACTTTCTCCATCTCATTCCCATAGGTATCTATGCAATTCCACATAGTCTTTAAAGGGAATGTGGCACTTTGGTCGAATCCTGGAATTTAGTGAAATTAGGCGTAGGGGAAGTCCGTCGAAGAGTACGCACTTATTTTTCTGAAGGCTTTTACCTTTCTCATATATGTCTAATAGCTAAAATTTGTATATGGTTGCTTAGCCTGAAGAATTGTCTATGTATGGTCCATGTTTTGACTCGATAGCTCTGAAAGGAACTCGCCACAAGCCCATCAAAAATAAAAAGTCACGTGTGTACTCTTGCCGGAGTCGGTCAGTAAGAGTACGCAAAAGAGGGGGCTGGAGTACGCATTGATGCCCCGCTGTGCTTTAGGAGCACAGGTCATGTAGTTAAATTTTTGTCGCCAAACTAGGCGATTGTATGATTTTATATCGTTCTGAATAGACAAGAACTATGTTGCAGCGTTTGGTGTTCCAAATATGAATTACGGACTCTGTCCCGAGCGAAAATTAAAATGTCCTATCTCTCAAGCATGCACACTTTTGCACAATGGTCTACTGCGTACTCTTGCCGGACATGCTCCCTTAGGAAGAAAGTCTTCATAAACATGTTGGCAGGCGTTTTAGCGTCCACTCCGGTCCTGCAGCTCAGTCCCAGCTCAGCTTTCTTACTGATGATAGACCTTAATAAAATATGTTTGATAATAGAAGCATGGTCTTCAAGTTTACCTAGTTAAGAAATATTACATCAAGGGTGGCCAGAAACCTATTTTGCTCTGCATTCCCGAGGAGAGAACAGGAGCACTTTGAATTTTTTTGTGCAACCTAGGCACTGACCCTGCTTTTTTATACCAGAGTATCCACCATCTCAGTGGTTGCTAAGTAATCAAAACAGCTGCTGCGTACTGTTATATCCGGTGTACTCTTACCCGCCCTTACCCTAATTTTAGCCAAAAATAATGAAACCACTCATGATTTCTCTGAAAAATGTTCAATAAGCTCAATATTTTGTTTTTAAAAATACTCCTCTAGGAAAATAAATAAACATCTGCCTGTGAATGACTTCATGATCTGGCAACCACTAGCATATGTACTTGAAATGCTTCAAGGGCTTCGATTGGCTGATGCTTATCGTGACGTCAGCATATGTCGTCACACCAGCAGCTCACAACAATGGCCGCCCGGCGGGGGAGATGAGGGGGCTGGTGTCAGGTAGGTTTTAGCTTTTTTCGACGGAAATATCGAGTTCCAAGACAAATGATATATGGAATACCGGGTCTTCCGACTTGCTTTACAACTTGGCTATCTCAGTTAAAATCACGTTATGAAGGTGCCACATTCCCTTTAACCTTTGACACTTTGGCTACACCTAGAATAACCTTTCTGATATATGCCAGATATCAGCACAGTTCAACCACCAACATCTGACTATATGCCACAAAGCAGCACAGTTCAAGCAGCACCCTCTGACGAAGATAAATAGACAGTGCCTGCCTGCAATCCCAGCCCCCATTCACTTAGTCCAAACTTGATCCAAACTGCACGAGCGCTGCACTGCGTAGCAGACCACAGATCCCCGCCAGCCTTGGTGCGTATTTTTGTAAGCAAAGCAGCCGTTCGGCATAGCGTTATAAAAGGTACCCTATTCAAAACTCTCGCTCAAAAACTTTCCTGCTCAAACTATCTGTACTTTTTAGGCCTACGTACAAAAGTCCCTCCGTTATTTAAGTCCCTCGGTCAAAAGTAGCTCTGTTCAAAATAAGAGGGTTTTCTTGACCTGTGTAAAGCTCTGAAAAACAAAAGATTCCTTGTATAATCTGAAAAATTAATAAACAGAAACAGTCAAAACACTGAAAAGTTGTACTTCTGTACCATGAAATTGAGATCCCTGGAATGGAGACCTCATTGCAAACCTTCCTTGCTTTTGGGTGCCAATCTAGAACATGAGATGAAAACATCGGTCGGTGAGTGAAGCTCGGTAAGGGCTAATGTAAGATCTATGGCGAATGTGGTGGAAGATGACTTTGATGCGGCGAAAGAAATAATCCATGACTTGCACAGGAAAACTACCATGCATTTCGGAAAGCCCAATTTGTGCTGCATCCTCTAAATATATTCTAAGCATGAAATATCTGTAAACTCCGAGGAAATCACACAAAACATCGATATGTCAAGCTGCAGCTTACCCTTTATTAAGTTATATTTAAACACTCCCCCGCCCCCCGATATCATCTCGATAGCGCAGTGGGTTAACCACGTACTAATGACCTATAGGCCTCGGGATCTGGTGCTAGTGCAAGTGCGCGCGCTTTTTACATTCGCCATGGTAATTTCGATGCGCAACAGCACACTTGGAGTGTGCTGGTCTAGTAATCCTTGTGTGCCGGGTTCGAATCCCGGTTCGCACCAATTTCGTTAACATCTTTTATGGCTATTATACCACTATTTAGGTTTATAATGTACAGATAATACCTGAGTAGCACAGTGTCCCAAAACCTGGGGTGCTGGGTGCAGTACGACACCCAGTCAATCAGAATTTTCCACTCACTTTTTTTTTTGCTGAATTTTCCACTCACTTCGAACAATATTTACTACTACTATTGAATAACTATTGAACAATATTTTACTACTATTGAATTTTACTCAACAATACTTACTACAAAGCCCAGTTCCATTGCCTCCTCTACCAACGTCCACTCGAAAAAGAGAGCAGCAGAATCGACTAGAAGATCGCCAAATTAACTCGGCTCTTGTGCGCTTCTTTCGCTTTTCTGAAAGAGAATCTGGCGATTTCTATTTTTCTGGTCAATTATACCTGGCATCCTTATCTCCACCGATTTCGGTGGAACAACAGAATCGAAATTCTGGCGCGCGCAAGACGCACAGTGCCCCTCCCCTGCCCCACCGGAGAAAGTTCCAATGGGTGAACACCGCCACTAAATTCCACCACTCGCAAAATTGGTGAGTGGAAAATTAGACACCCTAGCCTTGTGTTGCCAAAAAAATGAGCTGACCGCTTTGAAAGATACATTTCTGGAAAGCAGTTTATCTGTGCATATGATTTCTAGGCTTACGTCCTTGAAAAGTTGTTTTTGTATTTCTGGTACCGAGAATAGTGAAAAAACCATTTTTGGTCATCTTGCTGTTAAAAGCAATTATCTTGAAATTTGTATGGTAAGCAGCATATTTTTTTGACATCGTATCGTAGAAAATTAACCATTTATTGCGTAGAAAATAATTTGTATCCATATTAGCCCTTCATTGCTGCGTCCACGCCGTGTGACACCCAAATCCACTCACGACACCCTACGACACCCTAGGCATAAATATGCTGATATTTAAATTGAACTAAAAGTGTCCGGTACTTTAATACATTGAAACTCTACATTTTCATTAAATGATTTTTTTTGGGCAACAAGAATGCATCCAGTTACCCTTCAAACATCGGCACTTTTTTGTATGGCTGGTCTACGGCGTGGACTTACCAAAACGCCGTCTTTACATCTAGTAAATAAAAGCGGCATTTTTAGGCTTTTTGAAAGGCTGGTTTCGTATTCGTTATTGACAAAACATTGTTAGTCTTCCTCTTGGTGTGCTTTTAGTTGTATAATTTTCTAGTCTATAAGGATTTAGAAAATTAATTTAGAGCAAGTTTTGAAATGCAAATTATGTTGCTCATGCGACCGGCAACTGGATTACGATCAGAAATTTAAATTAGTAGTTGCTTCGACGCTGTCGCAACCCGCCGCGCCTGGCTGATTGTAGACGAAAGGAAGAAACAACAGAAATGAGGCTGCAGCAGCTTCGATTAATATTGATAGAAAGCAGCATACTCATATGAAGGTGATTATATATGTGAAGAGAAGCAGGGGAATTGACAGGTAAAGAAAAGAAACTTTTAGCAAGAGTCTGGAAGAGTTTATTGCCATGATAGAAAGTTTGTAGTTTCGTCTCGGTTAGTTAAGTGTAAACCAAGGCTCTACTGGGCCCTAGCATAGGTGTATGCGAGGTGCAGTGATTGAGGCCAGGAGTGGCCTCCATAATTCCGATAGCTATAGGTATAGGTATAGGAGGGGCGTTGTCCCGGACAGGAAAACTATACAGTGTATGCGTAGATAATTAATTTTGGAACTAGGTATTGCATGAAAAAATCCCTTTTCATTTTTCACCACCTGCCGATCTCGGAGGCCCCTCTGCAGAGTTGTCTAAGGGGGCCCCAATATTTCGTCTCAGGGGCCCTTAAAAGCTGGTCGTGTGGGAGTGGAGGGGCACAAGAGTTGGTCTAGGGAAGCCCCCAAGAGTTTTAGTGGCTCCCAGAGTTCTTTCCCCCAAAGGTTGGTCTCAGAGGCCCCCCAACAAGTTTTTTATTTGTGGAAATTCACCAACTCCATAAAAAATTGGAGACTACATCAGGGGGTTTCAGCTGGTAAAGATTTACCTGCTTAACCCAAATTTCTCACATGGGAATGGTCAAACAATGCTGTTTGGGGATTATTTAAAAATATTTACTTTGATAAAATTAAAGGAAATATCCATCCTTCAGTTCAAACAAGGGCTCTGAGAGTTTACCACCTGAGTACAAAATTTGAAATTTTTTACTCCGCCATACATTTTGAGAGGAATTTTCCACTCACTCGCCATACATTCCGAGCTGAATTTTCCACTCGACACCCTAGCGCAAAACCTATTTTGGGTCACTGGAGTAGCAGCTCCTTGCTCAGGCTTGAAACGAAACACGTCCAAAGGTTTCTAGTTGTTGCCGGTTATGCTGCCGTTTATATTTGAATATTCTTGTTGATTTACTCAATTGTCTTTAATGAGCCCCAAAATGCATCCCGTTTGAAAACAAGCTCTCTATTCCAGGTATCTTTATTCCATAAAATATACCTTAAAATGTCCCAAATATGCTAAGATCGTACTAAATCGGGAACACTGCCCTAACGTTGTGGATTCTGCACCTTTTTGGCTTTAAAGGACTTCTTTCAATTCGTATCTAGTCACTACATTCAAAAACTTTAAAGGGAGTGATCCACTTTTATAATGAGTTTTAAACTAAGATAGCACTTTTGAAAAAATGTTTAGAAACAACTATTGGCATATCCAATTTCACCCAAAGCTCTCGGTATAAAATTTCCGCCAGTTTTTAAGCTCAAATTAAAAGGGCTTACCGCCTTGTTTCAAACCCTGAAGGCATGCTTTCCGTATGGTCACAGTCATCTGATTGCCTCGCCCACTCGCTGGAAATACTATGCCAGCGAGTGGACCAGTATGCGATACGCCAGTCGACCAAAAACTTCGGGCTAGTGGTTGTCCATAGCAGAGGGTCACTGGGTCGAAATGCACTCAATGACCGCAACACACATCACATTTCCCCTCCCCGTACTGGCCAAAAAATATCAATTGTTTTGTCTTCAAAATCCGATTAGGAAATTGTTTCTTTACATCAGGCGTAACCATAACCTTTGCACCACTGAATAAACACGGCCGTCGTAACGCCATCTGTCAGTTTTTGCACCAGCTATTAACAAGAACGGGAATGGACGGGCAGACCAAGAGTACAATTTCCGTGGCAAGTGAACAAATATGATCCTGATGATGAGAGCGGACGTCCTCAGCGGAAAATCGGTTCCAGGTCCTGCGATTATTGCACCATGTATTTGAATTGCCCTTGCATGCGGTTTTGCCAGGCGGAAATTATTAGAAAAGAGGAGATGTTTCTGTTTCTAATGTATGGAAGTAGGGAAAAATTCGTTTCCTGATTTTCAGACCTCTTTTGCTCTTAAATTATTATTTTCAGAACTTCAACAAAGTGGTCCATTCCTTTTAACATATGCTAGAGACAATCATAGACTCTCATATTGTTTGAAGATTCTCCATTACCACATAACACAGGTTGTGGGTCCGAAAGTAGTTCACCTGTCCATTGAACAATTCGAACCTATGCATCTCCGGTCATTAAACTGATAAGTGTGCACGCTGTGCATGTTTGCGTGATGACTGGCTCTGGCTGTTTGTTTCCTTCAGCCTGCACGGATCACTGTGTTGCACAATGCACAGTTGTACGTCATGCCAAAACCCAGCCTTAAACTACTTTGGTGAGAGCTGCACTCAGCGGCCGAGAACAACCGTAAATTCACTGCGTCGTGCCGGCGACCGGCTTCGGCCAGTCTGTTCGCCGTGTGAAACAACACAGTCGTGCCGACAGCTGCAGTCTATGACAAGATGTTGTAAGTGGGTGGCTAATTTATGACGTCATGGGGGCGCGATCTCCGCCGTTGATCAGCAGAGACGGAGTCGGTACACTACAGAGTGATGAAATCAGACAGAGCGTGTGGCTGGCGAGTCGAGGTCACCACCCAGGTGAGCAGCCGACGTGTTCCATGCAGTCGCTGGCGGAAATGCCCAAGTGAGACATGCACAGGTGTCGGAACTGCACTGCGCGGTTGGTAAATACACAACAGCGCCGGAGGCGGTCGGCGCCGAGCGGTGAAGTGAAAGTGGAAGAGTCTGCAAGACAATTAGTTTCGTATTATCAGACATTGGTTATTGCCAAGTCGGTACAAGGCTGCCCCAACTAGCCGGTACTTGACTCACGCAGGTGAAATCTCCATGAACAGGAACGTGCAAACCACTCAGACATCGGCACTTAAGATGCCACGCGTTCTGGAGGTACAGAAATAGTGACAGCTATAAGGTAATCAGAGGTGAGCATTCCGCAAACAAGGTCCCCTAATCACTACCCCTCCAATTTGGACAACGCAAAAATTATAGCCGATAAGCACACTGACAATTACTGGGTTAGTGATTAGCGGAGTGTCCAAACCCTAAGACTACTAACTTCAATTTTTATATTTTCAAAAGTCTCAACAACCTATAGATTAGGTCTTTCAGCAACACACTACTTGAAGAACGGGATTTTTTGGCGCCGTCACTTTCGTCAAGCTGGTTTGATAGCATCGAAAATTTCATTAAAATTAGTCAGATTGTGACAAGGTAGAATCAGCTGGGCGCTATGTGGCCGACACGGATTGAGCGCCTCCAAACCACAAACTCAGACATCGGTTGCGTGGTCGCCGCGAGCCCGAGTGGGGAAGAGGGGGTCCTAAGGCTCAATCGTTCAACTATTATTATCAGCGGTTTAATGGTTATGTTTGATATTCTCAGTGGCGGATACAGTGGGATTGGGGGCAGCAGGCTCAAGCCCCTCCCCTGAAAATTTCGGAGTACAAACAATATAGCTATACTAATATGTTGCAACATCATAACATTTTCTATCCGCAAAACCCCTTCTTCACCACATACCTGATTGATGGAACGCCTTTAGAGCGTCGCTCAGAGGCTCGAGACCTCGGAATAATACTGGACACAAAACTCACTTTCGCGGAGCATATTGACACCATTATTGCAAAATCGCACAAAATGGAGGTCCCGTCAAACGCAGTATGCAGATTTCCCTGAAAAATAGACGCACTCGTTTCAATCACAAAACATGTATTTATGCTTACTATGCCCATATTATATAAATTCTTGAATATGGATGCGTAGCATGGTCCGGAGCTGCTCCAACTCACCTCAAACACTTCTGAACGGGTTCAACACTAATTCTCAATCTGGCTAGTTCTCTGACCGCCCATGGAATATGATTCTCTATTAGCACACTTTAACGTACCTAGCTTAAAATCTCGCCTCACTCAACACGATCTGTCATTTCTTCACAAGCTTTATCATGAAAAGATAGACTGTCCCGGCCTAATTTCGTCCTTTAGCCTACATATGTATAGCCCTGCGACCATCACGTGCTCTGACACTATGGGCCGTGCGCCGGGCGCGTGTAAACACAGTGCAACGTAGCCTTTTTATTCGAGTACCTGCTATGTGTAATGATTTTCTAAATTCTTGTAGAGGAGTATATTTTTTCCATGATGCATTCTGCTGTACAAAAGGTAACGCCATAAATTTATCGCCTTTCCTAGGGTCATTTTTCAAATAGAATTGCTGTGTGTATGCCTGCCGTATGTTTGTGCTATTTTTGACTGGGCCTGTAATTGGGCCATTATTTGACCTGTTGGCGTGGGAAAAATAAGAACACAAAATTGAATTCATAACCGGAAGCTGCTCAGAGGCAGCAGCGGGGACGCTTGAGCCCCCAGCCCTTCCCCGTGATGAAGTTCTCTGTCCGCCACTAGATATTCCCTATCTAAAAATCGCTAATCAGCTACCATACAGCTGGGGGGTTCTAGGACAGATCGACCTAGGCTGGACACCACCGTGTCTAGAAACGGTCTGAAACTTTGTCTTCAGGGTAGCTTTGGGCCATGAACACGGCTGTGAGAATCTTAGCCTCCTCCGATCAACGGCGACCGAGTTATAGGCGCGAGCTATTTTCGGGAGGTCACCCTGTAGACTCATCTTTGATGCTTCATAACTCAAAAACGCAATGCCTGATTAACAAGTTTTGTATATCATTGAGGGCGTCTTGAATTTTAAATTATTTTGATTTTTTAATGTTTACTTTTAGTTCGTTTGACCTTTTCTTTTGTGACCTAGCTTGACCTTTTGGCAGTTGAATTTGACCTTTCAGAAGCCTCAAAAATTTGTCTTCATAAGTTATCTTTCAATACAAAGAAATAAAAAGTGCATTCTTTTAAATTTTTAAGTTCTAAAAAATACCCGCCCACACAAGGGGGCGGGTAACTGGCCTCCCCAGGTTTCCACAGGTAGTAAAAAGAACACCATCGCGCAGCGCCGCCGTCCTTCATCTACCTCCTACCCGGCATTTTTGCGACTTCTGGAAAAATATTATATCTTGATTAGATCGGGTCAGATCGTCAGTCCAGGTCAAGAGACCTAACCTCGAAAAAACTTGCAGGTGCATCAGTAAGAAGAACCTTAACCTGTCGTCCTTAGATTCACATCACATAGTAAGGTCAACGAGAAAGATAATTGTTTGTGGCAGGATTTCCATATCGTTAGCCTGGGACAAGGATAGGGTCACGATCTTTCCATTATGAATGCATGGAACAATTGAGCGCCGCCCCGAAAGCTCAGTTGGTAGAGCGTTGGGCTCCGGCCCGCTGTTCAGTAACATGCAGTGGGCAGTGCGTGTCCAAGCTTGAGATCGGTTCCCCTGAGATGCTCCGGCGCACATTTAGGCCACGGAGCCCGTGTGATATCAGATGGCTCCAAACACAGCACTGCGATGGCTCGTATTTTATTCAGAACGTATGCCCTATGAAAGCGAGAGAATTGGCTGAAGAATGTATGTACATCTCCTGACGGACAGCTGTGCTGCACAATACGAAAATATATTTAACTTCATTAAATTGTGCCACCATGCACACGGTTTTAAAGCAACGCAAAGTTTTAATTCCATCGCAAAAGTTATATCAAAGCAAAATTCAATTATATGAATGAAGTGTTTTCACTACTTCTCACAGTAAAGGCGCCTGCGACTATATCAAGAGCACGGCTAAACCGGCAACATATCACGATGGTTTAAAAAGTCCAGTGAAATATCAAATACGTGATGGCAAAGGAACGCGTGCTTTTCTTACGCATACATTTTTCAGCACGATTAAGTTATACATTCCACATTCAAGCATAGCAAATGTTGCCAGACAGCTTCAAAGTCTGTTCGCCAATGCGATTAAGGGAAATTAATCCAAATTCCCATAGAATACCAGCAATAAATAATACATCCATCACAGTTCATGAAATCTCTACGAACAAAGGACGAGAGGTTCGGGTTTCGTATGCCTATGTTTGAACCAAACAGTGTCGTTCTGTGCAAGAAGACTATCTTGTATGCGTGCCGCATGAACAGCGGCGGACGACGCAGGCCCGAGTTTTGGAGGGGCCAAACCCATGTCTGCCCTTCCTTCTGGGGTGGGGCGTGCGATTTTGGTTCTCGGCAGACCTAGTATAAGCTACCTCACCAAGTAGTACTTGGGAAGGTAGTTTATACTAGGTCTACTTGGCAAGTACATGATCGCTCTTCTGGTTGGGGGGGGGGTTGGGAGCGAAAATTTAATTGCTCGACAGACCTAGTGTAAACATCATCCGACCTTTGGGGGCCAAAAGATAGTAAGGCCCCTTCCAACGCTTAGGGAAGGGGGGCATGGTCGGAATACCCCCCCCCCCCTGCGTCCGCAAATGTTCATTGGAGATATATGCTGGTGAGGATATTGAATGTCTGATTCCCATTAGCATTTCATTATATTTGTGAGTCTATTTCACAATCATTTTGATTGACATAATAATTTTTATCATTTAAACACCTCTTTATTTTAATATTGGGGCTGAAAGCGCAGTGTCTACCCGAGGCGAGTTCTGATTGTTCAATGGTTGCATTGGGAAGGTCACAGGTTTGGATCCCGGGCTTGGAACTTTTCGCATTTGGAGACCGTGCAGGGGTCCAAGAGATACCATGAAAACATGCAGTGATATTCTCATTCGAGATAATAAAGATTAAATGACTCTAAAGATGCCAAATGGTAAGTGAGAATCTAGAACGTTCTCTAGCAGAACTGTGTAGTAACGATTCTCAAAAACGAGTGTAATTAACATTTTGTGAGACTTGCAAAATCCGCATTGTGCTCATTTTATATGAAAGAGTTAAAAAATTATATATAGGACTAAAACTACTCTTAAAACAGTGTCATATCTTGTTCGTAGGTTTGAGGGAGGGGCAAACCAAAAGCCAAATTGAAAAACAAAAATTCACGCGGTGAAAAAATTTGGGCACAATTTAACGAAGTGGAAGGTTTCAGGGTTAAACCCATATCGAAAAGCAAAAAACAAAAAAATAAAACAAACATCACGGGGTGAAAGATGTTACCACAAGATGCTTACTTTTGCTATCCAAGAACCATTCATTCAAATGCGATTTTAAATATCATGAGTACCAAGATCCAATGCTTAGGTTGAAATTGACTGGTTCTCCTTGATGATGACTGGTTCAGTTGAAGCATTAAAACATTGCTTATAAACTAACAAGGAGCCGGGGCAAAATATTGAAAGCTTGGGAGGAAGGGCAAAAATATAGTTTTGCCCCGCGCTTTTTGTTCAGGGAAAATGCCTTTTTGCGCCCTGGATCAAACCCTAATTAAAAATGAGTCAACAATATAAGCACAAGGCTGCTAAGATGTTCCCTGGCCTCCCCCTCGAATCCGGAAATGTAAAAAACACTGAAGATTATATATTCGGGCACAGCCCTTAATCAGAATCATGGAGTAAATATCCATAATTCTCAGTCCTAGTATAGCCAGACCTCGAATTGAGCTTCACACAAAAATGCCTTTTAGAATGAATCGTTAAAAATAAGATTATTTTTAACGATTCATTTCACGATTATTTCTTATTTTTAACGATTCATTCTAAAAGGCATTTTTGTGTGAAGCTCAATTCGAGGTTTGGCTATACTAGGACTGAGAATTATTGATATTTACTCCACGATTCTGATGAAAGGCTGTGCCCGAATTTATAATCTTCAGTGTTTTTTACATTTCCGGATTCGAGGGGAGAGGCCAGGAACATCTTAGCAACTCATCATCATGCTCCTCGCCGCAGCACTTCAAAATTTTTCAAAGCACATGGCTGATTTTATTTAATTTTTTATTTAACCCTATTTCCGGCAGGGGGCTAATATTGCCCCCTAAGGTTTTTCAAAAATATCTCCGAAACGGCTTGCGATAGAACTTTGAAACTTCCTGACTTTTCCTAAAACTAGTACAGGCAGGTTTTCTGAAATTGTCAATATTATATATTTACCAGGGGCGGAGCTATGGCTGGGTTTTTGGGGAGGTTCTATCCACAAACCAAGTATTATCGTATGCGATGGGTTCTTTGTAAAAGGAAGCCGTCTCTGCTGATCCTGATACCAGTTATATGGTTTTATTATATCATTTTTTATGTGAGATGATAGTGCATTCACAATTGTCACTATTTGTATTCATCAGGGGCGGTTACAGCAGTTCAAAATGGGGGAATGTTATCAAGAAGGACTAAACGTTAGTAAGTGAGAAGACTGCTTACAGCCGTGCCAGGGCGAATACAATTGGGTATATGAAAATTCAAAATAGTTATAACCAAATTCTAGATTACCAGAGGCGTGTCCAGTCACTACACATTTTCAAAATGCATATTCCCAGCCAGTATCACCGCCGCGACTCAATATCGTTGTATATTAAAAATGTGTTTCCAATCACCCCCACCCGCCCCCCCCACGACGAGTCCTTGATCCGCCTATGTCACCCCCTTTCCCAGAGCTGCCATGGGAGGGTAAAAATTATCAGAAATAAATTTCAACTAGTCGAGGGACTAATATACTCATGCATACCACTCGCATATTGTTGGGATGTATTTTACCCCACTGTTTTACCTTACTGCATCCGCCCCTGATGAGTTTTTCACTTTTTTCATTTATTTATGTGTCAAAGATGCCAAGCAGTATATCACGGCTTCTAATCCGCGTAACAAAAACTTTTTAGGTTGTATATATTTCCCTCATAGTCCTGGTCCTGGAACTGCCATTGAATTTCGAATTTTTGCGTAACTCGAGTATATGACAATTTTGGGTCAATTATTTGTAAATCTGAACTAGTTTTGTGAAAATCGTACAACAGAGACAAGGGTTATGGAAAATCTAAAAAATACACAAAAATTGTATATTTTGCACGACTTTCTCCTTAAAAATCAAAATTTTGAAATTTTCTTTTTTCAAAATAAAGTTTAGTGTCAGGGAATCTATAGCACTTTGAATTTTCAAAATCGGCCGGTTAGATTACGAGATCTTAGGGGGCCGATATTGCCCCCCTGCCGGAAATAGGGGGTAGCCGGGAGCCTGACGGAAATAGGGTTAACAATGCCCAAACAAACTACAATCATTTTTGGCATATTTTTTTCAGGTAGTTAGTCTTGCTTAGTAAACAGTATGCGAGGCCTAGTGTATAGCGTTTGACTCTGTAGAAGTATTCTGTTCAATTACAACACTCTTATCCAGTAGAGGACCGTCCCTGAATGCATCAAGGCGGGATTCATCCAGGGAGAGGGATCGTAGCCGCACCTGAGTGAGCAAGTCAGAGTGCCCCACAGATGATCATCAGAAGATGTTGTCAGCAGAAAGCCGTAATCTCCCCATAATTCACCACGGTTGATCCATGGGAGCCAGTTCTCGATGCTGAAGGTGGAGGTCTCCCAGCTGCCGAACCTTTCCACCAGCTGTGACGCGACAGACGGCGAGTAGCTGACCAGCGAAGCGTTCCTCGGTGCCGTCCATATTCCTCCCCACTGCTGCCGGCCCGTCTGCGCCTGGGCTTCCAGCCGGTACTGGAATACTGGCGAGCGGCCGCGCGCCAGCAGCCGATCCCCCAGCTCCAGGATGGAGTAGTCACCAGTCAGGCTCGGGGTGCCGACGTTCCGATGCAGTGTCGTCTCTGTCGTCCAGCTGTTGGTGACCGCGGTTAGCAGCAGGTTCCATCCGCCGTCGTTATAGTCCTGGTCACAGAGGACGGGCACGGGCAGGGGTGGAAGCCAGTGTAGGCCGCTCGGTGCGTTCGAAACGTTCTTCAGCTGTGCGCAGGTCATGGGGCAGGACTCTGACGCGGCAAACACGCCGTCGACTGCAGCGGCGAACGACAGCGGTGCAGTATCTCCGCAGGCGTTAGCGCGCGGCAGCAACTGGCACTGGTGGCTGAAGCGCAGGTTGTAGCCGCCGCAGTCGGCCCGCCGCAGACACAAGATGGCACACGACACCGGACCCGCTACCGCCACCGTGCGCAGAGGTGTGATGGAGTCTGCCACCTTTCCCGGCCTCGCAAAGAATAGTCTTGTGTCTGTTGGAGATATACCCAGAATAATTGGAAGAAGGAGGATATACAGGAAGGACATGGTTCGAAAGGCTTGAGAACAGCGATGAAGCAAGCCAGTGGGGGAGTCCTACTATGCTGGAAACCGAGTCTGTGTCCGATGACCGAGGTTAGATGTTTTTTTCTTCGTTACTTCTTGCCAGGGTGCCAGACAATGTCTTCAGACATAAGACCGACGTCTCCAAGTACGCACCGGCTTACGAGAGAAAGCCGAATGTAGCCCGTTCTGATGTTTACAATGGTATGAAGCTTGGCAACAATACAGGCATCCAGACTTGTGTTCCATTGATTTATTCGTTGGAAAGTGAGTATGTACAATGTCTGAGCATAATTTCGTTCAGTGCCCGTAAAAGCGGATAATGAATATCAGAGGCATTCAATAGGTATCATACTTTTTCATACGTCTTTAGATATTTCTAAAGAAAAGTATAATAGTAAGCGCTCTGAATGCCAAAGAGGCTAATAGTTTCGTGACGTTGACCATCGCAACAATAAACAAACATAGACCATTCTCCGCCACTGCACAATACAACAAGTTTCCAATCAAGCTGTTGAGCCGTTAATAACTCCCGAGACCGCACGCAATTAAAAAGCGTGTATGTACATATTGTTTGCGAAACGATAGCGGAATGTAGCCAGGGACTAATTGCGGGCTGCGGTGCCACCACAATGCCTCCACACACTGATAAAATAGCATAACATAACATATATTTTCATCGAAATATATAGTATCTAAATATCAAAATATATCAAACATACCAAATATATAGTATCAAAATATATATTTTATCAAAATATATAATATATTCCCATCATATGATGGGCCTCCATTGGCCGTAATTCGGTGGATCAACGGTCTGTGATATGGTCCCCATTGGTCATGAGTGGTTGCGATCGGCCTTTAGAGTACCCAGTGCAAGGGGGCGGACGCAGACCCGAGTTTTGGGGGCCAAACGAGGGGATGGAGCGAAGGTTTAGTTGCTCGACAGGCCTAGTGTTAAAACTTCTTTTTAATGGATCCGACCTTTGAGGGGGGTGCAAAGATAGTTTGGCCCCCCTTCCAGCACTGGTGGGCCATGCCCGGAATGCCCCCCTGCGTCCGCCAATATGCGTGAGTGGTCGCAAGTTTGGGCATGGAGAATGTCTAATGCAAAGGTAATATTAAACATACTGTTTTACATTATTTGGCTTAAGTAATGAACGATATGATGGTCATCATTTCAGGTGAATTGATGTGTTTATGCAGGACAAAGTCAGTGTCAGTGTTGAAGTCATCTCAGTGTATTCCGTTATTCTTCAATGATTATACACGGCACCAGGATTGTGGAATTATATATATATATATATATATATATATATATATACATATATATAAATACATACATACATATATACATATATTACCTATATACATACATATATATAGCTTATATTTTTTATTGATTTACTTAAAATGTATCTTTTTATAGACGTTTCGACGGCAGAGCACCTTCATCAGTATGAATAGTAAAATCACATCAAAAACACATCAAAAAGACACATACATGAATCACCATATTTGTGGGTGCCGGACCACCTCCAATAAAACATCGAAACAGTGGTATAAGTGGTAAAACATCTTTTAAATGTTCTTTTTTATTTCAAATACTACTTTTTGGTTCAACACAGTTCAACCGGCCTGTAAGAGGGCTAAAGAACATGATACCTTCTGCTTTTTATTTCAGCGTTGTCGCTCTCGATATTGTTTCAAATTTGCACACCCTTAATCATTAACACGCGCATTGACGGGGGGTGGGTACCCGCCCCCTTCGGGTTTTTCGGAGACAGTAGAAAAACGGCGGCGCGTAGCGCCTGCCGTACTTTGCATACCTTTTCCCTCATCATTTTACAACTTCTGTGAAAATTTTAAGGTTGGGTCATCTCAGGTCAGGTCACCAGTATAGGTCAAGTGACCCGACCTCAAAAAAGTTTAAGATAGCATAAGTCGGAGCAGGGTGAACTTATCCGATTGAAACTCATATCACATAATGGCCCTACCGAGTTCTCTAAAATATATTCCGGTATTTTTATATCGATGACCTAAGGTCAAGTACGAGGCATGACCTCTCCATCGGAAATACATGGGAAAAATTGTTTTTACGGAATAACTCAGGAACAGATGGTGATAGAGCATTTATTTTAGCTGCATTATACTCGTCTGGGCTTTGCAGTTCTAATGATATGCATTTTATATAATTTGACCCTGACCTGACCTCAGGTCAGGTCAAATCTTTGATTTGACCTAGCAAGGTCAAATTATATATCATTCGATTCGGCTTGCTGGGAGGATTCATATCGTTCAAGTCGTTTTGCTGTATCTTTACTTGTTCAGATGTAATGTCCGAAAAACTGAATTTACATGTTATCCCTATGACGGCATGTTTTGACCTCTCGTGACCTTAAATGTGACCTGACAAAAAAATGGATGAAATGTTTTCCATGGAGAAGTGGATGGGCAGTCCAACACCGTTTACCGTTTTTTGCTACCTACCGTGGTTCTCGAGATCTTAGGGGGCGGGTACCGCCCTCCCCCGTCAATGCGAAGGTGGCTCAGACCCCCGTCAATGCGCGTGTTAAAAAAACACCAATCGAAAGCATTCGAAGTGGCGTTTGAACTAAGATCCATGTCGGCTACAAAATGATCACCTTTTAAACATCTTATGTGAGACGATCTGTTCCAGTGACCATGTCGAATACGTTATGATTTCAGGAAAACATTTTTTTCGCATATATGAGCAGATTCAAATTGCCCTCTGGGAATGAAAGGCTTTTAAACAGGTTTTTTACATTGTATGGATCCTCTCAAACCTATGCTGTGTTGCACTGGGTCACCTTGTATCGATCCTATTTTTCCATCTCCGAGAACTACGTAATTGTGAGAGTTAGTGGTGCTTATGGGATAAGTTATACTTATTTAAAATATTGATAAATTCGCGACATCTTTGAAAATTTTTGATAAGTGTGCAGGCCTAAATAACTCAATACTAATAAGCTTCTTTGGCCTCATCTCCCACGGAACAATGGATCTTTTTCTATCAGTTGTAATGCCTGCCATTTTTATCTATAAATGTTCAAGTTGTTGTCAGTTCGGTTTTAGGAGTCGGAGTCTCACTAAAGTCATCAACAGACTTTTCACGAAGACCCCAACCCCACCACCTCAACGAGCAGCTCCCACAATGAAGGGTTAATTAAGAAGCCAAAGATGAACGTTCCAAAAAAGTAAAAGGACGCCCGCCTACCTCAGGCCATCCTCTCACCAGTCAGTTGCCAGTTGACGTACGGTATTTACGATACCTACGAGTTGTCAGTTGACCTAAATTATTTTTCCAGAAGCTGCAAAAATGTCGGGTAAGAGGTAGGTAAAGTACGGCGGCGCTGCGCGATGCTGCTTTTTTATTACCTGTGGAAACCTAAGCAGGCCAGTTACCCGCCCCCTCGTGTAGGCGCGTGTTATTTGTCATAAACTCTGACACTTGCACGATGGAACTTTCGTAAATACAGTGGAATATTATTGCAAACAACCGATTCCAAAAGCAATCGCTTCCTTTGTGGTGTCAAACTTAGGCTGTACTACTGCAGTGATTTGCAGCCAGTCTGCATATCTTTTTTAGGTGCTAAAAATTTGGACTTTGTAGCAGGAACGCTTTTTTATTTTTTTATCGAAATATTATTTTTGAATAATTTTTTTAAGGTGTCCGAAAGGTCAATTTCAACTGCCAAAAGGTCCAGGCTAGGTCACAAAAGAAAAGGTGAAACTAATAAAAAGTCAAATTTTTTACTTATTTAATTTTCTTTTGAAAACATAATCTATGGTTCAAGACGAGCTCAATGATATAAAAAGCTTGTTAATCAGGCAATGTATTTTTGAGTTATGAAGCATCAAAGATGAGTCTACAAGGTGACCTCCCGAAAATGCCTCGGGCTATAACTCGGTCACCGTTGGTCGAAAGGGCTCAGGGGCGGATGCAGACCCAACTTTTGGGGGTTAAACCCATGTCTGCCTCCCCTCCTGGGGGAAGGAGGGGGTTGGACGTGCAATTTGGGTGCTCGACCTAGTATAAGCTACCTCTCCAAGTTCATGATCGCGGGGGAGTTGGGAGCGGAGACTTTTTGCTCCACAGACCTAGTGTAAACAACTTTTTTCAACAAATTTCCGGCGTTTGGGGGGGCAAAAGATAGTCTGCCCCTCCCCCTCCATCACTTTGGGGGGACCATGGCCGGAATGCCCCCCCTGCGTCCGCCAATGAGGGGGCTATGCTTCTCACAGTCGTGTTCATGGCCCAAAACCACCCCGGAGACAAAGTTTCATATTTTTCTCTAGACATGGTGGTGTCAAATTGAAATATTTTTGGTCGTTTTGTCCTGGAATGCCCCAGCTAGTTTAAGCGATAATATAGTGGAAAACAGTTAGGTTGGGGAGTTACAGAAAACCCTCGGCTGGCAAGATGGAGAGGTTGAACTTCCCGGAATGGCTAGTTAATGCCAGTTTTCATGTATATTGAAATTCTTGAGAAAGAAACTTTTAGGCAGACCAATTATAAGTTAGATATTTGGAGGGCGGCTCTAAACAGTTGCGGATCCAGCCGGTAGGCTGGGGGGTCAAACCAAAATCGAAAAGCAAAAACAAGTCACACGGTGGAAGACTTGGCTACAGGTCAACTAGACAATTAGGTTTAAGGAGGTGAACCCAAGTCGGAGAGCATAAAAAACGTCACGGGGTGAAAGATGTGGCCACGCAAAACCTTATCTATCAACAAAAAGGATCCGGGGCAAAATGAGCTCAACAGCTTTGGGGGAGGGACAAAAACATAGTCTTCTCCGAGTTTTTACGTCTTGGGGACAAATACCTTTGTCCCCCCAGGACACGCCACAGGCTCTAAGGAAGGTAAGAAAGATTGTTGCACACTTAATTGGCTGACTATTTTTTGACACACCAGTAAACCTCGAATATTATCGGACTAAGGCTTGGCGAAATGGCCAACGAAGTTATCCGATTATCAATTAGCGGGTTAACGAAAAATGGGCTGGTGCCAAAGCTTTAAAGTGCATTGAGACACAACCTCAAGGGTTCTGGTGTTATGTGCAAAAGCTTGATGATGGGGAGAGTACCCTGGTTGCCCGGCCCTGTATAGTTGCGTTCCCCAGTATTCCCCGTTAATCGTTGTATTTTTGGGATGCTTATCATTCTTTTGTGACATTTGCTCTGTTTTGAGATGACGTCAATGATCTTAGAAACGTTTTTTGTGCCCAATGAGTACGTGTTTTATTTGTGCCACCCAGCCAAGGTTCCAAATGCGCCAGGTTGGTGTAATAGGGGTCCGGTAATGCTTCGATTCCTTACGATGAAGCCACGTTATATGGCCTCCTTACGGCGTAAAAGGGAAAAGAGAAACATGGTCCAGGCAAAGGGCCAAAAGTGTTCAGCGTGTCGCCATGGAAAATTTCAAACCATAAATGTGTCACCAGCCCAGGTTGCAAAGTGTGGCACGTTTTGCGTTAGAAGGATACCAATGGATACTCCTAGACCATCCCAGTTGTTCAAAACTATTGCAAACTCAAATTAGAGGTGGCAATTTTGGCGATTTGTTCCGTTATTGGTCTAGAGAAAACATGTCGGCTAACTTTTGTCACCCTGCCCACGTTGGGTAGTCACCATTTAGAATGCCAAAATGGTAGTTTTTACCCTGTCCAGGCACCAGGTAGGCTAGACATTTAACGATTGTTTTTCACCCAGGGTATGACAATAGAGAGTGGCTGACTTGATTTATGCGTTTAATCATGGCTTACATATACACTTAGGTTTGAGCGGATATACTCCGGAGCTATCACGAGTACTTCGCATCGTTTCCGTTTGGACATCCAAGTGCAAAATAAACCAAAGAAACTCAGTGTCGGAGGGCTGCACGTGGAATGTTACTGAAGATTGCTGCAAAATAATATGAGTAGGGGTTTTCATAACATGGATCATTGATTTAGTCCCTCAATACTATCGTTTGGAAGACGTGCTTTGCAATAGCTGACCAGGAACCAGGCCATAATAATGTCATCATCATCATCATTATCGATTTATTTCTTTTTAACTGCGATAGGAAGACAGCAGAAATGAGGAGCAAGAAGCAGATAAAGGTAGAGGAAGCAAGACAAAATCATACAAAAAATCAGCATAATGAGCGGGACCACAAAGCAGAACAAATCAGGAAAGCAATCATATATAGCAATGTTCATGCAATCAAAACAAATTACAAGCAACAAAATTGACCATGGTCGTGGCTGCATAGTCTTAATATTATCATTTCGTCAACAAATTCCCTTCATCAAGCTCTGCGGTGACACCTCTGGTGATATTGTTTCCCATTATCCAGGTACCACATGGCAGAAAAAACACATTGAGATGCATCTGATGTATCATCTATCAGTGTTGTTACAAGTTCCTGTGGTTACAACATCCGATGTTTGAACTGAACTGAATTACTTATACCGAGGCCCTTCCAGTTATGTTCACACCAATTACAAGTGAGTAGAAACGCAGTGGTGCAACGAACAAGTTATCTAACAGGGGCGCAACCTTGGGTCTGTTCCCGTGCGTACTAAAAAAAGATCAGAGCTTGGAGCAGGTCTGACAGGGTGTGAAAATCGGTGTCGGTATGAAAGGAGTGGGACTAGTTTGAAAGAGTTATCAGCTGTTCACGACTGATCATCAGCGCCATGGGTGTAGCAAAGATAAAAATTGTCGAAACTCGATTAAGACCGCTGATAGCTCAGTTGGTAGAGCGTTTGGCTCCGGCCCGCTGCTCAGGTATGTACATACATACATGCAGTGGCAGTGCATGTCTAGGCTTGAGATCGGTTCCCCTGAGACGCTCCGTCGCTCAATAGTTTACCTAACGTAGGTCGGATGACAACTGACTGATGAGAGGGTGTTAAGCGATATCAAAAGTTACTCGTTCGGGTGGTGGGGGCGGGGTTTCCGTGATGGTCGCGAGGCCGTGGCCGAATTCAATGAGATATGGTTCCAAACGTTGATAGGTCTTGAAGTTCTGCGGCGAGGAGCATGATGCTAAGTTGATAAGGGGATGACAAGCTGATAAGGTGGCCGGTCATCTCGAATCCGGAAGTGTAAAAAACACTGAAGATTATATATTCGGGCACAGCCCTTCATCAGAATCGTGTAGTAAATATAAAAAATTATCAGTCATAGTGTAGCCAGACCTCGAATTGAGCTTCACACAAATACCTTATATAATGAAAAAAATTGGATGTCGTGACAACATTTTGGTACCTCTAACCTAAGAGTAGTGCCGACAATACAACAAGACTAGACCAGTATTTGTGTGACAGACTTTTCTACTATTTCAGCCAAACACTAGCTTTTCAATAACAATGAAAAATTCGTTGAAGTATCTTAATCGGTTATTTGTATGCTTCAGTTCTTATTATATCAATTTTTTCTTATTGATAAATATAATAATTATTGATAATACTTTTCTGCAGCCAGATGTATACTCATTCGACGCTTGACGTTGGGCTAGAGGTACAGGCTGAGGAAAAGTATTTACTAACGATTGATCACATTAATTAGCTATGAGAGATGTATTTGTTTAGGGGTACATACTGTAGGGAAGGGTTGTTAAATACGTATAATATAGAAATTGATAATTTTTTTGCATCCAGACGTATACTCATTCGACACTTAACGTTGGGCCAGAGGTGCAGGCTGTGAAAAAATGGCTTATCAATTACAAACCGCATTAAGCAATAGTACGCAATGGATTGAGTTTAGAGATAATTTGACCCTAACCACTAAGTACAATCTTAATTAAATAATTCGAGCGAGGCATCTATAGTAAGATATAGCCTTATGCTGTATTAAAAGGAAAAGTTTGCAGTCATTACACCGATCTAGTATCACGTTTACGAGTGCTAAATAAGTAATTATTGTTAGCATTTTAGCTGCAGTCAACTAAAAAGAATATATATATTGGTTAAATTTGACTCTATTGCAATATTTCACTATTCATATAGCATGTTCACACATACTAATGACGCTGTACAAGTTTTGAACTTGAAGACTATACGGTAGTTTTATCTAAGAAGAAAGCGCACACATTGTTAAATAAGCCTACTTTCACTTTCAAGAATATCACTAATTAACAAGAGACGTACTCTCACTTTTACTGCAAAATTCATTAATACAGGTTATAACATAATAACAAATTTACCATCCTAGTCGCACATACAAATATTTCAATATATATCTATCCAGTTTAACTGCAAAGTTCAATACATTTCACAACATGGGCGCAAAATCACGATCGTATTCGCTCGCAATATTCTCAAGATCGCACTTATGTCCTAACATTCCTATCATAAAGTGGGAGCTGTGTGAGTTGCTTTGTGTGAATGTTGATGATAGGTGTTCTGTCTCGGATGTAAAGTGTTTCCAGTGCTGTCAGTCTGCGGTGATCGTTGCATTGGGCTAGGACTGTCGTGTTCTGTGTGAGCATTTGTGTGGTGATGGCTGTGTTTTGGTGTTCTTGCATGTGTTTCTTTGGTGATCCATCCTGAAGGTGCATAGTGAGTCTTCTGCTTAGCGTGGTTGTGGTGAGTCCGATGTAACATACCTGACGGGCTGCACAGTTCCCGGTTGTACATGTAAATTGGTAAATTGAAAAAACATCATACAAAACAACACAAAAACAAAAGACCCACGCAAGAAAATCAAACTCAACATCTACTACAACAGTCCAAAAACAGCAAACCTTGTAATGAACAACAACCCATCCAAGAAACACTCACCACTGAAACAAACCAATGTAATATACCAATTTACATGTACAACCGGGAACTGTGCAGCCCGTCAGGTATGTTACATCGGACTCACCACAACCACACTAAGCAGAAGACTCACTATGCACCTTCAGGATGGATCACTAAAGAAACACATGCAAGAACACCACAACACAGCCATCACCACACAAATGCTCACACAGAACACGACAGTCCTAGCCCAATGCAACGATCACCGCAGACTGACAGCACTGGAAACACTTTACATCCGAGACAGAACACCTATCATCAACATTCACACAAAGCAACTCACACAGCTCCCACTTTATGATAGGAATGTTAGGACATAAGTGCGATCTTGAGAATATTGCGAGCGAATACGATCGTGATTTTGCGCCCATGTTGTGAAATGTATTGAACTTTGCAGTTAAACTGGATAGATATATATTGAAATATTTGTATGTGCGACTACGATAGTAAATTTGTTATTATGTTATAACCTGTATTAATGAATTTTGCAGTAAAAGTGAGAGTACATCTCTTGTTCATTAGTGATATTCTTGAAAGTGAAAGTAGGCTTATTTAACAATGTGTGCGCTTTCTTCTTAGATAAAACTACACGACAGTCTTTAAGTTCAAAACTTGTACAGCGTCATTATGTGTGAACATGCTATATGAATCGTGATATATATATATATATATATATATATATATATATATATATATATATATTAATACAGTGCTGGTTGAACGTCACCGCAGCTTTGGCTTTTTGTAGTTTTCTTTCTAGGGTTTCAATGTTCCTGAGAAGTTTTCGGTTTTCTATGCTATGTTGGTGTAAAATTGTTCCGATATTTATGTCATATTAAAGAAAATTGAAGTAAAAAAACATAGTCAGATAGGAGACTGTGCACTCCTCCGAAACAGTGATTATATTGGGTACACGACAACAACACTATCGAGAAGACTCACAATGCACCTGCAGAGTGGAGCACCATCCTCCCACACCCTGGAAGAACATCACAGGCGACTGACGAGGCAGCAATTGGTAGAAAACACCACCATCATTGGACGAGCTCGGGACGTCGGCCGCCTGGCGGCACTAGAAGCCGTATGCATCAGGGAGCGCGACCCACTAATAAATAAACAACAGAACGCCAGGGGAACTCTCCTACTTTTTGAGGGGCCTCGGCTATCATAGAGTAGCCCCTCCCCCTCACGTGTACTTTCATTGTAACGTTTGGAGTGTATTATGAATTTTGTCCTTGTCTCGTAATGTATAGCTTTCCTTTTAGACAATTTATTCATCTTGACAATCTAATCAATATCTGTGGTGTTAATCGTGTTGCATGTTTGTTTGCCGCAATGTAAAGTGATTTGTGCTCATATGCATGGGATCTTGTGCGAGACATCAAAAATTCAAACCTTAACACGAGCATTGACGGGGGCGAGTACCCGCCCCCTCGGGTTTTTCGGAGATAACAGAAAAACGACGGCGCGTAGCGCCGCCGTACTTGGCATACCTTTTCCCTCATCATTTTTACAACTTCTGTTAAAATTTTAAGGTTAGGTCATCTCAGGACAGGTCACCAGTACAGGTCAAGTGACCCGACCTCAAAAAAGTTTAAGATAGCATAAGTCGGAGCAGGGTGAACTTATCCGATTGAAACTCATATCACATAATGGCCCCACCGAGTTCTCTAAAATATGTTCCGGTATTTTGTATATCGATGACCTAAGGTCAGCTACGAGGCATGACCTCTCCATTGGAAATACATTGGGAAAATGTTTTTTTACGGAATAACTCAGTAACTGATGGCGATAGAGCATTTATTTTAGCTGCATTAGACTTGCCTGGGCTTTGCGGTTCTAATGATATGCATTTTATATAATTTGACCCTGACCTGACCTCAGGTCAAGTCAAATCCTTGATTTGACCTAGCAAGGTCAAACTATATATCATTCGATTCGGCTTGCTAAGAGGATTCCTATTGTTTAAGTCGTTTTGCTTTATCTTTGCTTGTTCAGATGTATTGGCCGAAAAACTGAATATACATGTTATCCCTATGACGGCATGTTTTGACCTCTCGTGACCTTAAATGTGACCTGACAAAAAAATGGTTCAATTTTTTTTCGATGGAGAAGTGGATGAGCAGCCCAACGCCTTTTACCGTTTTTCGCTACCAACCGTGGTTCTCGAGATCTTAGGGGGCGGGTACCCTTCCCCCGTCAATGCGAAGGTGGCTCAGACCCCCGTCAATGCGCGTGTTAACCCATTAACGCCCGCACCTACTTCCAGCTTTCAAATTGGCAAAACCAATGTTTTCCTATGTTTAGAATATGCCCAATAAGATGTCCCGAAAGTTTTAAATCGATACCACTTTTAGATTCTGAGATATGACACGGGACAAAAATGACCCGCTGGGCGTTTGGGACATCGGCTGGCACTGCGCGGCCGGCTTCCGGGCGGCGCAGTCACCGCACTCAGCGGCCCAATGCGCATCGCTTTTACTGCAGTTTTGTGAAGTGTTTTTATTTCCTCTTGTATATTGGCCATAGTAAAATGTTTAGACAGTTTTATGCTCTTAAGGTTTGATTAAAGACAACACTAACTGCATATTTGCAAATAGTATACAATAGTGGTTAACCTAGACTGATGATTTGCGGGGGATAGACTAAAATTGTGAACATCATAGTATTTTAAGAAATTTTTGAATATCAAAGGTTTTGGAAACCGTTTCTCTTGTCTCTACTCCCTTCCTCCTCCGCCTCCCAGACTTTGTGACTGATGCTCACTAAGCTTTTAACGAGTAATCGTAATATTCATCATAGAGATGAAAAGTTTTGAAAACTCAATCCGTTATCTCCCCCACCCGGTGTACTTTTGCTTGATTAATCTCCAAATCTCCAAATGGATCCATTTCCATCTTTCCAACTTTTCTTTGGAGCAAGTAGCGCGCTCCATAGTTGCATCAATGTGAACCTCCACACTTCCAGGCACGCCACTGATCATTGTAACGCTGGTCAGCACATCATCTTTATCATCCTCATGCCTAATGTATTTTGTGATGGTATGATGATGATATTCACCTGATCCGCTACGCTATCTTGCGCACTTAAAACAACTTATTTTGCTTCTTTTCCCGCAAAATATTTGATCTGTGGCATTGCTAACAACTATGCTCTCGATATATTTATATCTCCATGGCTGGAGATTTCTTCTCGATACAGGAGGGGTTCTTGATGGTTTAACGCTAGCACTGCAGCCCAAGCCCTAGACAAAGTCTGTGGGAGACAAAAAATCCAGGCGGGTCTTGACCCCTCCTCCTCCCTGGGATGTTCACTCATGGTAGTTTCACTTGACTAGAACCAAGCTGCAATAGTGCTAGTTGCGTTTTAGACAGAAGTTCTAGAACTTCCCATGCTTTCACCCATTTCAAACTGCTCCGGACGTTTGACACTACACCATCTTGTCAAAACAAACCAGCGTGGCGGCCGCGATAATTTCTAACTCATTTTGCCAGCTGGTCATTGGCTTTCAATCAGTAGTGAACACAAGGGGGCTAGGAAGGCTCAACCCCCCTACCGAAATCTCAGTGTGCCTATAGTAAATGCATTACTGAGGGCTATTCCGAGGCCATGGCGGGGAGGCTCTAGATCCCTAACCCCCCCACCACCCAATGAAGTCCTCAATCCGCTACTGTTCCCTATCCTCTCTATCCACTACACACAATCCATCAATGGGAAAAGACAAGGCTCTGCTAGCTTAACAGTGAAGTCAGTGCTAAAATTTCTATAAGTTTTCAAAACCCCTGAAAATTGTATTTAATAACGCCTTCACAAAATACTGGAACCATCTTACATGTTTCCGTTAAAAATATGTGATAATCATTCCCAAAACAAGACAGAACCCGAAAACGTTAGGAAGCATTTCATGAACTTCAAAGTTTCCAAAGGTATCGACATTGCACTAAAAATCTTCAGATTTGCTGAAAAATATCTAACCTGGCAAATCTGCATTCGCAGGAACCACAATGCCTCCCTTCCCTCTAGGTAACATTATGCACCTAACGCACCAGACGGGAGGACAGGACACATCCTTTTTCTCATTTTCAGCGGCCCGCAGATGTCCGCAACGCCCAGCAGGTCATTTTTGTCCGCTTCATATTTGACGATGTCTCATGGCAAAGCCGTTCAAGAAAATCTTACTGCTTCTTCACCATCTGACTCCTAGTGGTCTTGGCTTAATGTCAATCATGCAAAACATTTTCAGCTTTCAATATGTTATTGCGAGATACAAAATTTTCCGAGCTATCTCACGCTGACCAAAACCTCGCCAAAATAAGTTCCACCAAAATCGTCTCATAAAAACCTAGAATTTTCAAATACATTTTTCCAGCTTATCCACGCTCTGAAACACACATACATTTCATAAACATGAAGATCACTTCACTGGTACCGATTCTGCAGCATGTCAAAATCAGAGGACAAAAATGACCCGCTGGGCGTTAATGGGTTAATATGACATGAATATCGGAACAATTCTACACGAAAATAGCATAGAAAACCGAAAACTTATCAGGAACATTGAAACCCTAGAAAGAAAACTGCAAAAGTCAAAGCTGCGGTGATGTTCAACCAGCACTGTATTAACCTTCGCCCGGGTGGGGGGTCTTTTAGACCCCCCTCGGGTTTTTCCGAAGTGACCAAAAAACGGCGGCGCGCAGCGCCGCCAAACTTGGTCTAGCTGTTCCTTCATCATTTTTACATCTTTCCTGGAAAATTTTGGCTCAAGGTCATATCAGGTCAGGGTCACCAGGCAGGTGAAGTGACCTCACCTCAAAAAATACTTAGGACCGCATAACTAAAAGAAGGGTTAATCGATCAAGTTGAAACTCATACCACATATTGGGCCCACCAGGAGCTACATTTGTTCCGGGATTTTTGATATTGGTGACCTAAGGTCATGTGCAGAGCATGACCTCCCCATTGTCAATACATGGGGAAAATCACGAAATGAGCTTTTCTCAGTAAGTATGGATGGAATAAACTTAAAACACGACTTGCTCTTAGGCCATTTCTGGAGCTGATGCCAAAATTTTTGACTTTTGACCTTTAAAAGGTCACCTTAGGTCAAATAAGCATTTTTGGTGTTTTTCTCTATAAATTTTGAATAAAATAAGAGAGAGCTTTTATTTTGTCACCAAAGTGTTTGTATAGTCACTGGAAGTCAAATGATATACATCATGACTATACCAGGTCAAGTTGGGTCAGACCGTTGACCTGGTTCAGGTCAAATTCTTAAATTTGACCTGGCATAGCAATATCATATATCATTCTATTCGTATTGACGAGAAGATTGCAATGGTGCATAAACTATGGCTGTATCTTGTTTGGTTTGGAAGCTATTAGCGAAAAAGTAAACGCCCTTATGCATGGGTGGCTATGGGCATTCCCAAGAATATGCCCAATATCTAGTGACCTGTAGCTCCCTAGGCTTTGACCTGACACGAAAATGAATGCCACTATAATGAAAGCGCATCTCAAGAGCTTTCAAATGGTGTTAGAAAAATGTTTCTAGCTATCATAGTTTCTGAGATATATGAGGTTTTCTTAGTACACCTCATATTAGCGATTTTGACCTATTTTGACCTCTGGTGACCTTGATATTGACCTGACAAGAAAAATGACCGAAGTATTTTCGATATTATTTTCGAAGAGCTTTCGGTTGCCGTTTTGCGCTTTTTTCTAGCTCTCTTAGTTTTTGAGATCGTGGGGGGTCTTTTTAGCCCCCCACCAGGGCGAAGGTGGCTCGTACCCGCCACCGGGGCAAGGGTTAATAATAACTTGCTTCCGTCTTATACTAATATATATATATATATATATATATATATATATATATATATATATATATATATATATATATATATATATATATATATATATATATATATAATAAAACAGAAGCATACAAATAAGCGATTAAGATACTTCAACGAATTTTTATTGTTATTGAAAAGCTAGTGTTTGGCTGAAGTAATAGAAAAGTCTGTCACACAAATACTGGTCTAGTCTTGTTGTATTGTCGGCATTACTCTTAGGTTAGAGGTACCAAGATGTTGTCACGACATCCAATTTTTTTCATTCTAAAAGGCATTTGTGTGAAGCTCAATTCGAGGTCTGGCTACACTATGACCGATAATTTTTATATTTACTACACGATTCTGATGAAGGGCTGTGCCCGAATATGTTATCTTCAGTGTTTTTACATTTCCGGATTCGAGGGGACAGGCCAACTTATCACCTTATCAACGAGATATGGTTCCAGCGCACAGCGCGTGAGGCATGGCACCGTAACGAGTGCGTTGACGTGAGATGCTCCGCAGGGTATGTATGTATGTGATTTTTTTAGAAACTATTATTGCACACTTCGCACTGTTCAACACTCTGAGTTATGAGAAAGCACGGATAGAGATACCAGGTATGGGGTTCGTGGGCCAGGAACAGTGGCGGATGCAGGACAACATTTCGAGGGGGCTAGGGGGCTTGAGCCTCCCCGCCATTGCCTCTGAATACCCTCTGTCGATGCATTAATTATGGTCATTCGGAACATTGGGGGGGCTTGAGCACTCTAGTCCCTCTTGTATCCGCCACTGTCCAGGAACCCTGGATTTTGGGTCTCTCATAGGGGTTGCATGGGTCTGGTATTGCTGCACCGGTGTTAACTCATTCAGGACCCCTCTCCCCCTCTCCGTCTAAAAGCGATATCCAGCCTTGTGTGAATGTAAACAAACATAGCAATGACTCGTGTTAAACTTCATTTTGAGTGGTTCCGAAACGAAGGGAAAAAAGTGGTCGGAGGTGGTATATATCCCTACCTATGCCTATATTTAACTACAAGCACTGATTGTAAGGTTGGCTGTAGAAAAGGTGAGTGGGCTGCCAATATCTTGGAACAGAATTCAGCCATCAATTGCATGGAATTTATCAGGAAACAGGCAAAATGAAGGTCTAGACGAAAACGTACCGAGGAGTTGTGGCGATATATTTATATTTGCGTGACATATACGCGACACAACTAGGAAGCATTAGAGTCGTAACGTGGCAGCCCCCAGTCATCAGTCACCATGTTGTGACGTCACCACGGCGCCAGAAAATCCCTTATCCTATCGTCAACATGGAAAACTTTACCCATTTGGGAAGTGTTACGCTAGCTCTCGAAGTGCAATTGGCACCTTCTGGGCCTAGAACTGCAATCTTTTTTGTCTTATAGGGGAGACCGGGGCTGGTTGAGTCATTTTTCACTTTTCCCTCCGTAGCGAATAATCCACAAGATCTATCGAAAATTGGATACCACCATTCAAAACTTAGTTCTTTTCCCTACCAAACAACTGTTAATTTTTTCCCCAAAAACAAATAAATTTTACCACAATCAACTTTTGAAATAAGCACTGATCCTGATGCAAGCTACCCCGATGCTGGAATAAGTTGCATCAGTCCCGAGGGCAGCTTGCATCGTGAGAAATTAGTGCACAGAAACACAATACAACGTCAAATTCGCTTTATTGGTAGGCCATTCAGGTGATTGAAATTTAAGGACATTTTATGAGGTTGGAAGAAAATGTGCAGGTGGCCAGAGAGTGGGGTATCTAACGGGGGGGAAGTGGGTTCAAGCCCCCGCACCAGTGTTCGAGCCCCTAAAGTAAATGTATAGTCAGAAGCTGCCCGAGATGCTAGCAGGGCACTTCAGATATCATACTATTATTTTTAAGGTCAGATGGTGTTGCCCAGTATTAGATACGTATTTTGGTCTGACGTCATGGGCTAGGTTACTCAATATTGAAATCATGGTCACATGGCAATGTTAAAGGTCATGGGTCAAGGCTTTTCTTTTTGAGTCGTAGGGGGCTACCGATTCCCCTCCAGTGCGCGTTCGTGCCAGACCCCTTCCAGTCCGGGTGTTAATACAGAACATTCGGGTATTCTCAGCCACAGTTTTTCATTTTTCTTCCTTGTTTTACCTGCGAATAATCAGGGTCGTCACCACGAGATTTTTTAGGAGATGGCGGACCCTAATCTGGCGATGGCGATGGACGGGGAGGGGAGAGGGGGCGGGGGTATGAGGCGACTTTAATGTAGTGAAAAAGAGCAAAAAGCAGATACCCATTTAAAGTTAAGAAATGGGGAAACGCCCGCTCCCTCATTAGCGAACTTGGCTGATACACCTCTCCCCACTTTTGACGTTCATGCCAATAATAATGGTAATAATAAATCCTTATGTCTATTCAATTCACGCATGTTATCTTGCAGTTCATTTAACACTTAATGTAACAGACTTAAAAAATAATTTCACTCTAAAAAAGAGTTTTTACTTCCTGACCTGGTGTTGACCGACCGCCTTCGTTGTTTTTCCACTGGAAATACATTGCGCGTGCGTGGTTCTAGTGGGCCCGCTTAAATTGACATCTAGTGTATATAGTTTTTAGTTATAGCCCCTGGTGCATTCAACCCGTGATGCAACCAGTCCTGGTCTCCCCTACAATAGGACGAATTGAAACGAATTAAATTCGAGTTTCCATATGCATTATCATGATCTGACAGAAATAGTGTATATTCTGTCAATTATTTTGCATCTTAAAAATATTACAAACCTACGGCGCATATTTTATCCAGGACGTATGTATTTTAATACCTGGTGCCATCGATATCTTGATACCGTTGCACCATTGGGGCATGGATGTTCTAAATGCACCTTCTTATTTGGGACTTTTGGGAAACTGTTTCTATAATTCGAATAAGCCGCGTAGTTATCCAGGACGGGAAATATTAATCAAAGGATATATAATCTATCTATCCGAGAAAATGCCAGCATGATAGGCCACGTATTTTTTTATGCGGCACAATATGGGTACATTCCCCTAATAAGCATATCTGTAGGTATCATATAGGGAAGACTGGGGGCAAATGTAACACGGGGCAATTGTAACAATGGCCATATTGTCTAAACTAATCAATGGATTGATCTAATGGCTCAACCGGAAATGCGCAATCAGCTGCTGCCTTTGTTAGCGAAGTTTCAACTCGGTGCGGCAGGTAAGTCAGACGCTATTCACAATTATGTGTTTCTGAGGGTGTTTTGTAACTTTTGAAATATTCAAAGTAGGTTAGCTTATTGATGGGTATGATAAGGTACAGCGGAAACAGTTTTAGTGCATAAAGGGTGTTTAATTAGCTACGGAATGAGCATAGAATCAGTCGCCTAGGCCAGCCCGTTGAGCGGCAATTTGGTTTAAAAAATTGCGCGTTGCGATGGGGACAATTGTAACATTTCTCTTGGGGTCAAATGTAACAATGTTTCAATTCACCCCTGTGGCCTTACGACGTATTAAACTTGCTTCTACTGCACAAATGCAGTAGCTAGGTTAGTGATTTTATGATCAGGCGCGCACCCAGGATGTTCGTTTGGGGGGCTGACAAGGGGACGTCAGGCCGATGAAGGGGGCGCACTTGTTCACTCAAGGGGCCAATCTTCATATCCTGGAGGGAGTGATGAACTTCTTGCTTCGCAGACCTGGTGTCAAATGTTTTTGGGAGGAGACACTGAACACGTTAGCGGGAGGGGGGCAGACCTAGATCCAGGCCAACCATTAGGGAGAAGTGGCCTAAAATCTGAAAAAAATGGATTTTGAAGAAAATCGACAGAAATTTGGTGATTTGGGGGAATTGCTCTGTTTGCCCCTTGGATCCTACAGTGGGGAGGGGGGTGGATGTGCGGGCCCGCTGCCCCCCGGGTGCGCTACTGTTTATGATAATCGCATTGCTATCCAATGATATATTTGTTCGTGGGCTGGTGTATGTTTCGAAAAAGTGGCAATGTGGGCTGCCCTATATAATATATCTTACATTGAAAAATTAACGATGATAATTGGGGTTCAAGGGCACGTCAGCTCTTAAGGCTATATGTGCCAGGTTTGAAAAAATCAACGGGACTTCAGTCAAATTATAAATACATTTATACATTTGCACTGCCTTGCACTGCCGTTGAGAGATATCAGGGATACATCCGTGAAAACTGTGGCTCGGTCTAAGTATATGCCGACGCCTGAGTGTAGCAGGCTAAAGTTGCAGAAGTGTTCGCATTAGGATGTTTTTATGGTACAAATAAATCGCCGAAATTCATACGGCTTTAACATGGTACAATTCAGGGTACTTTAACTACGGGTACAATCAAGTTTCCTACTAAATATAGTCCTCCCATGATGACGTCACCGCCCTTTCCTACTAAGTTCTAGGAGATTCTACTAAGTTTTTGGAAGGATCAGCTGGAAGATACCAAGTTTGGGCGTACTTGGCAGCAATCTAGTATGAATCGAAATCAACTTGTTTCACCCATTTGACAGTAACCTTGATCTCAACGGCGAGCAGCGTATGTTACGTAAATCTAATGAAAAAATCATAACACTTCAAAGAATTTGTTGAAAAGGCATGCATTTATTTGATCAATTCAGGCCTACTTAATAGCCGAGAGAAATAAGTTTACCTTTGCTCAAGAGATCACCGATGTTTATTGTCTTCTGCTGCAGGTACCACCAACAGCCAATCAAAGGTCAGAAATCAACAGCCAATCAAAATCGATATTAGTCTTACTGCAAACAGCTGTTAGTGCTGAACCTGTCCTTATTTTGACACGCTCTGGAAAATTTGTAAAAATAATATTCTTCACTGGAGTTTTTGCAAAACGTCTGATGGTTTTACAAATAAAAATCTTTTAGCTTTCTGTTCAACCATATAAGTTTTGTTGATACAGTTCTAAAATAGGTTGTTTAGAGCTTCGAAAAAGTGCAATTTCTCTAATGCCCTGCATAGTAACTGTTGTGCCTCTCCAGCCATGATGACGTAATGCTGCCAAACAACTTGAACGGGGTCTGGTACAATTGACCCCCAGTGCTGTTACAATTGCCCCGCACGTGGGGTCAATTGTAACAGCTAAAGTAAATTTTTAGAAGTGAAATTTTGACCCCTAATTGGTTTTATTTTGAAATCTTTATACGTCTGTCAGATTGCAAAATCTTCAACGTTGATGAAAATATAATTTTAAGTGCTCTAACTCAAAGCAATATTTATCCAGAACAACAAATGGAAAATGTGTTACAATTGACCCCAGTCTCCCCTAAAAATGTTTCTGATAGCGTATTGCTAAGCACTCATACCTAATCAAAAGCGTTTGTTTTTTGCTTTATTGTCATAGTTTTGGATCTATCATACCTGACAATGGATTTTCGATGCTGCGGGAGGCCTGGGGACCTGGATACGTAGGGTGTAGTGAATCTGAAAAATTGTTTCAGATCAAAACTGTACCCTGTTCTTTTCTTGTTTCAGACCTTTCTGAACATGGTTATGCCCATTTTATGTGGATAAAATTGGGTTTAAGGTCCTGCTTTTTTAATTCAAAATAGGCATGCAAGAGTGCTGAAAGTGGGCATGCAAATGCGTCATTTAGGTGATGTTACACGAGCATATCTCAGAGACATGGGTTATTTTCGATGCTCCAACACCTACCGGGGCTGAACATTAGAGTTGCCAAGTAGAAGATGAAAAAATTATCATCCAGGGCAGTGGCGGATACAAGTAGGCGAGCTAGGGGCTGAAGCCCCCACCCGAAATGACGAAATGCCTTAAGTTAATGGAAGAAGCCGGAGGTTGTTCCGAGGTAATAGCAGTAGCCCCCCGAAATAAGGTTCTGGATCTGCCACTGATTCGGGGTAATTCTGGTCAGTTCCTTCTTTATCCTGATAATCATTTTATTCCTGTATTTCTCTGCGCCCTCTGCCTTTTCAAATGAGATATTTCGTGTCTGCACTACATATTTCATGTCACACTACATACGAAAGGTATATATGGATAGGCTTTCAGAGTAAATGACATTTAGGACTTTCAAATAATGCTGATCTTTCATTTAAAATCATGGGGAACACTTTAGATTTTCTTTGCCCCAAAGGGGCAGTTTTTACTTGCACAGCGTTGTTCCCATATCATTAGCTAACGTCAATGAGAATCATCTTATAGATTTTTAACTCAATGAAGGGGAACGTTGTTTTTGCTCACATGAGTCTTGACCACAAATGGCTGCTGCAAGAGCAAGCAACATTTGTCAATAGAAGTAATTGGCACGGCGGAGGATCTACCGCAAGCTGACCTTCCTACTAGCAGGGTGTCCTCAGCCCGACTCTTAAAATACGGGATTTAAACATGAAAAGCACAGAACCTGAATTATCATGGGAAGTTGCATACATCATTGGACTAATGGTGAAGGATATTTGACTGACGGTAAGCGAGTGCATGGAACTAGCCATTGTGAAAGATCTAGGCGTCGCAAAGAGGGCGGTGGGGCGTAGGCAATAGCTTGAGGAGGACTCCTGTGGCGGGAAAGTTAAGGGAACTTAAAAAGGCAGCATGGCCAGAACAGACAAACCAAAGCAGAGTTGGAAGTTAGTCTGGACAGGCTGTCCGACATAGGTCTGTATGTCATTGCCCGATTCTTTAATGTGCTGACTGTGTTTTCTCATCGAGCTGCAAGCAAGCAACGTTACCTGTAGCTACCCAAGAGAAAGGAAAGTCCCAGTGATGGAGTTGGGGCTCATCCAGGAAAAGAGAACAAAGAAAGAAGAGCGTGAAAAGCTCCAGATTGGGAGAAAAAACTAAACAACTTCAGCCAGATTAGAAAAGAGGATGCAACGACAAGCAAAGGAGAAGAGCAGTACGCAGTCGAGCGCTAGAGCCCAGAGGAAAAGCAAGCAGAACGCAGCAGAATGGAAGCGCAAGGGGAGTGCAACTCTGCGATTGAATATGATGTCTCTGAAGATTCAGATCGCCCATATATGTATATCCTCTCAGGTCACCTCACCTTTGCTCACCTCCCAATCGGAAAGGAAGGGGAAAAGGTCAAAACAGGGAGGACTTCCCACTCACTGTGAGGACTGCCATGCGCCATGGAGTATCAAATCTGGTGGTATCTCCATGCGCCATGGAGTATAAAGAGCGCTGGTCAGCATACTCTCTCATATATGGGGATAAATGGGCGATCTGAAACTTCAGCGACATCATATTCCCTCGCAGAGTTACACTCTCTTTGCACTTCCATTCTGCTGCGTTCTGCTTGCTTTTCCTCTCGGGCTCTAGTGCTTGCCTTCGTATTGCTCCTCTCGTCTGCTTGTCGTTGCATCCTCTTTTCTAATCTGGCTGAAGTTGCTTTGTCTTTCCCTCCAAACTGGAGCTTTCCACGTTCTCCTTTTTTGTTCGCCGGTCCCGAATGAATCCCAATTCCATCACCGGGATTTTCCTTTCTCTTGGGTAGCTGCAGGTAACGTTGCTTGCTTGCAGCTCGATGAGAAAACAGCACCTTAACGAATCGGGCAGTGACGTATAGATATATGTCGGACAGCTTGTCCAGACTAGCTTTCAACTTTGCCTTGGATTATTTATTCTGGCCATTCTGCCTTTAAGTTTCCTTAACTTTCCCGCTATAGGAAACCTCCTCAAGCTGTTGGCAAAGCCTCATCACCTTGTTTGCGACTCCGAGATCTTTCACGATGGCTGGTTTCATGCACTCGCTTATCGTTAGTCAAACTTCCATCACCATTCGTCCAATGATGTGCGCCACTTCCCATGCAAATGCAGCTCCTGTGCTTTGCGTGTTTAAATCCCGTACTAACAGAGCTTGTCTGAGGACGCCCCTGTTAGTGGGATGGCAGCTTGCGGTTTAATCCTCCGCCTTGCCAATTACTTCTATTAACAACAAATGCTCGCATGCTCTTGAAGTAGTCGCCATTTGTGGTCAAGGCTCATGTGAGCAAACACAACGTCCCTTTTCATTTAAAGGGAACAACGACCTCTTTTCAGTTAAACATCCGTAAGAGGATTCATATTAACGTTAGCTATTGATATGGGAACAACGCTGTGCAAGGAAAAACTTCTCCTCTGGTGGCAAAGAAAATCTGAAGCGTTCCCCATGATTTTAAATGAAAGATCAGCATTATCTGAAAGTCCGAAATGTCATTTAACTCTGAAAGCCTATCCAAATACACCTTTCGTATGTAGTGTGACATGAAATATGTAGTGCAGACACGAAGCATCTCATTTGAAAAGGCAGAGGGCGCAGAGAAATACAGGAATAAAGATTATTTGGATAAAGAAAGAACTGACCAGAATTACCCCGAATCAGTGGCGGATCCAGAACCTTATTTCGGGGGAGGGCTACTGCTATTACCCCGGAACAGCCTCCGGTTTTTCATTAAATAAAGGCATTTCGTCATTTCGGGTGGGAGGGGGGCTTCAGCCCCTAGCCCGCCTACTTGTATCCGCCACTGCCCTGAAATGATAATTTTTTTCATCTTCTACTTGGTAACTCTAATTTTCAGCCCCGGTGGGTATTGGAGCATAGAAAATATCTCACGTCTCTGAGATATGCTTGTGTAGCATCACCTAAATGAAGCATCTGCATGCCCACTTTCAGCACCCTTGCATGCCTATTTTGAATTTAAAAAGCAAGACCTTAACCCCAATTTTATATACATAAAATGGGCAGATCATTTAACTGTCTGAAACAACAAAAAACAGCGTACAGTTTTGATCTGAAACAATTTTTCAGATTCACCACACCCTACTGGACAGGTCAACAAGGGCATCCTAATACAAACTCTATTGAAGTACAAAAACTCATTGCAATCCTGACTCGTCACTGGAAACCACTTAAGCCACACCTTGGTCAGCTACCGTTACACATTCTTCGAGATGGGCTAACAAAACTGCACCGCTAAGCGACTTGTCCGCCGCACGGGAACGCAGACGGCTCTGGCTTTGGCCGAGCAGGTTTACCCCAAGCCGCAGCCGATGCACGGAGTTACATGCCTAGCGGGTTTCAATAAAAACTACTACGGTGAAGCGTCCGGTGGTAAAAAGTACTCAAGGGCACGGAAGGCCATTCACTCAGCCTGACGGCAGTGGACGCAAGGGGGAGGGAAGCCAGAACGATGGAGCAAGGCCCAGGGGTGTAATTTTGTATCTCTTTGGGGGCGCCTGAGCACCCTCAATCTTAATTTGAGCACCCCCAATCCTGTTTTGAGCACCACAATACTCGTGTCATGACTGCCTTGGTTCATGCCGTCCCCCTTCTTACCAGTGGCCCTGATTCATGCTGCCTCCGCCCATCACTCTCGCCTTGATTCGCGCCGCCCCCCCCGATTTATCACTGCGAACCTAACTCGCACCGTCCCTGGCTACCAGTGTCGCCCCCAGACCCATCATTGTCACTCCCATTGTATTACTTCTACCTTGATTCTGAGTGCCTTTGACTCATTACTGCCGCCCTGGCTCCGCATTACCGCACCCGTCTTATAACTGCCACCCTGATTTATGCCGCCGCTGAATCATTACTTCCACATTGGCTCATCGCTGCCGCCTCCTGCTTATCACTGTCACCCTGATTCGTGCCAACCCTGACTTATCACTGCCGCCCTGATTCCAACAGCACCCGACTCGACTCACCACTGTCGCTAGTGGCTCGCCAGTGCTACCTCCGCTTTATCGCTGCCAGCTTGTTTTATGCCACTCCCAGCTCATCACTGCAACATCGGCTGGTAAATGCCGCCCCTTGATGATCTCTTCAGCCCTGATTCGTGTCGCTAATAGTTCATAACAACTACCACCGGCTCACCATTCCCGTCCTCGGCTATCACCATTGGCCTGACTCGTGCCGCCACTCGGCTGATCACTCCCCCAACTTATCACTTCCACTATGATACATGCCGCCCCTAGTCCATAACAACCGCCCCCGGGTCCTCACTGCCGCCCTCGCCTTATAACTTTTACCCTGATTCGTACCGCCCCATAGTTGCTAGCTATTGACCCCGGCTCATCATTGCCGCCCTCGATCTATGACTTTTGTCCTGCTTCTTGCCGCCCCGGCCAGTCACTGTCGCCCCAGGTTATCACATCCACCCTAGGGCAATCAATGATCCATATCTATCGCCTTTGTCGTATCACTTCTGCCCTGATTTGTGGCGCCACTGACTCATCACTGCTACCTTGATTCTTGCCGCCGCTGGGTGCTAGGGCAAACTATACTAGGCGTTGGGGCAAACATAAAGGTCAGGTACGGATACAGTGAAGTTGTGAAATTTATTGATGTTTATAAAACAAGATATGCCTTGTTTGGAGTGCTCACGGTGAACTTTTTTAGAAATTGATCAAGTCATTGGCTTTCGTTTTACTTTTCAACCACTCTTCCACTCCGAAAGTAGGATTTAAGTATACCCAGAAATCAGATATACTTCAACCGTGGATAAATATATAGCTCAGACTGGATTATTTCAAGATCTGTTTGTAGCTTTGGGAAGTCGCCTGAAAAACAAATTTGTTTTTAAAATGCAGTAGAAACCCTTCCCATTATTAAAATAAGAGGTCCTCTTTTCTGTAAAAGGCGCAAAGCCGATGAATAGCAGATTTGGTGTGAAGAGGGGTGCCATTTCTGCAACGTGCCGCCTCCATGGGGTAGGGCCTCCCTTCACTGGTTGTGCACCCCAAATACTTTTTTTGTTGAAAACTACACTCCTATTAAGGCTGTGGGAAGACCGAGACTGATTGAATCAGATGTTATAATTTTGCCTACAGTTCTCAATCTATTGTAGATATCGAATATTTGGCACCACCATTTGAACCAGCAGTGTTTTCGCACGGTGTGGTACTTATGCTTTGCTTTCTTGCACAGCGATCGACAGTCGTGGTCTTGCAAAAATAGCGCTGCAGCTGGTGAAAACTACCACTAGCAGGTTGAATCAGTGCCCCGGAGAGCCTGCAAGGTACAAAATGAGCTTGCAGAGGAGGTCATGACAGCGATTAATATATTCATTAACTTTAATTTTCCGCCCCAAAATCTCTACCAAACATGACAATTTCGCTGGCGTGATATATGTACTTACGTTCGTCTCGTCTAATCTTTTTCGTTCTTAATCCGTGTTCTAAGGCTTAACGTTACAAATCAACGTTGCAACCTGCCCCAAGAACAATGATTCATGAAGTGATGACGCAAACGTCATAGTAGAAAAACTGTTAAAATATTAAAAGTTCTACGGCAAGAGCTTCACCCTGCATGCAGGAGAAACCCACTAAAAAGTGTTCCATCATGACCGAACCAAGGTAAGAATAACTGACCCGGTGGAGAGGATCCTTAGCATGCGCATTGACAGGGACGGGTGCCCATCCCCCTCGGGTTTTTTTGGATACAACATAAAACGGCGGCACGTAGTGCCGCCGTACTTCGCATACCTTTTCTTCCATTATTTGTAAAACCTTTTTTTCAGAATTTTAAGGTTAGGTCATCTCAGGTCAGGTCACCAGTACAGGTCAAGTGACCTGACCTCAAAAAAGTTTAAGATAGCATAAGTCAGAACAGGGTGAACTTGTCCGATTGAAACTCATATCACATAATGGCCCCACCGAGTTCTCTAAAACATATTCCGATATTTTTGATATCAATAACCTAAGGTCAGGTAAGAGCCATGACCTCTCCGTTGGAAATACATGGGAAAAATGGTTTTAACTGTATAACTTTGCAACAGATGGAGATAGAGCGTTTTTTGAACTTAGCTATATTTTTCTTGTCTTTGCAGTTGGAATGATATGCATTTTATCTAATTTGACCTTGACCTGACCTCAGGTCAGGTCAAATCCTCCATTTGACCTAGCAAGGCCATATTATACATTATTCGATTCGGCTTGATGCGAGGATTCGTATAGTCTAAATTGTTTTGCTCTATCTGTACTTTTTCAGCTGAAATGGCCGAAAACCTTAATTTACATATTACCTCTATGACGGCATGTTTTGACCTCTAGTGACCTTAAATGTGAACTGACAAAAAATTAAAAAATTTTCGATGGAGAAATGGATTGGCTACCCAACGCCGTTTACCCTTTTCACTGCCCGGCGTGGCTCTTGAGATCTTAGGGGGGAGGGGGTAGCCGCCCCTCCCGTCAAAGCGAAGGTGGCTCAAACCTCCGCCAATGCGCGTGTTAACATAGTTACCCCCCCCGTATCTCATTTCCCAGGAAAGCAAAATAAAAATTATGGACGGCATTCGAAAGATTTTGACGAGACGAAGAGAAGTTATAGGCACTATTTTTATGTCAGGTCAATATTGAGGTCAGCATAGGTCAAGGATGTTTCCATAAGCTAACAACAGGATAGTGTACATACGTTTCCCAGCTAGATGTTTACTCAGTGGAGCTAGAGGAAATCTGTATGTATCATTTGATTCCTCTCATTGTGGCAAATCGAACTATGTATAGGTCAAATGGTGAAAATGATCTGACATCAAGCAAGGTCAGGGTCACAGTGTGACCTGGTATGGTCATGCTGCATATCAAGCGACTCCCCGTGACGATATAAGCCCAATGCAAGCAAAATAGAAGCTTTATTTCAATTCAGTGATAAGTTATTGACAAAATAATCATTGTATGCTCCTGTGACCTCACATGACGTTTGAGAGGTCATATGGTCAAAAACTCACCTTAATGATCAAGATTTTGGTAAGAATATACGGTTTGAGGATTTTCAGGTTTATCTATCCAGTATTTGCTGAAAACCAGCCATTTCTATTTTTCACCATGGACTTAAAATAAGGTGACCAACAAATTGACTCTGTCTTAGGTCAACACTATCAAAATTCCAAGAGAGCAGATTTGTAGGCTTTAATGACTTTATTATATTGTGAAAGTTTGAAACTGATCGGTTGGCAAATGTTACTAAGGCGCCGCTTCAATGTCGTGGTTTTGAGGTCGGGCCACTTGACCTTGAATAGCTCCTTGACCTGACATGACCTGACCTGAAAAATTTGGTCTGATGCGTAAAATTGATCAGGAATACGGTACTATAAGTTTCGCTATTCTGTACATCTTCGTTTCTGCGTTATCTGGGAAAAACAATGAGCGGAGGCGAATTTCACCACCCCCTTAGTGGGCGCGTGTTAATGCATGCGATATTGTATCAAGGCTATTAAAATATCTTCAATCATATTTGGATAATGGTCGATTGTCCTCCATTCTCATAAATTCGTGTTATTTTTGTCATTCTGATCACCAAGGCCTTTCTAAAGAAGACACAATTATCTTATATTTTCTTCGTTTCTGGGGACAATAAATTTAGCAAGTACACTACTTGTATCGTGTCAAACACCAATAGTCCAATTGGCCGAATTACAGGTGCAGCTGATATGTTAACATTTTTGCAAACAAATTCACTGATATCGTAGCAGTCGTCAAAGGCACGTTAGGTTTTATCCATAAATATGACTGGATTAAATCATATAAAAATGAGCCTAGGCGTTGTCAAAATTTAGTGACATTCACTTTGTAAGAGCAGACTGAATCATGTAAAAAGTCGACGTGTCTACAGGAGGTAAAAAGGGTATTGCATACAGAAGGGACTCGGATAAAAGGCTATACTAAACAGTATTGAAATGAGGCCTGTACACGGCCCACAACATGAGAGCACGTGAGGGTGGCCGCGGTACATACATGCCGAACCTCTGCAGCAAGCAAAGACAATGTATGTTCCCATGATGAAGATTGTGAAAAAATGTCAGGGCATGCTGAGTCAGGCACTATTTGAAGCTACTACGGTAGTCTTGACTTTAGGTTGGAACAGTTAGGGAAAGGCGAAAGTAAAGGTCAAATTACGTTAGAGCATTTAGTCAATATGTAGGCCAACAATTCATTTTTACAGCTTCATAAGGGGGTTCAAACGAGGAAAATATGATAAAAACACCTTAAAATAAATAAAAAGCATACAGGGCACAAAGGCAAATGGCATATTTTAACACACCACACATTCAATACAAACAAGACCAAAAGCGAAACGTTTGGATAATTATTGAGAAAACGGTTTAAGTAATCGAACAATTCTAGCGTAATTTAGCCTTCACTTTCTCGCTTCTCAATCAGAATGGCAGCCCATGCTGGCCAGACAGTCAGAGAAAAAAGAAGTTAGCCAGATGAAGAACTTGTGCTGTACCCGTTCCAAACGCTTCGTTTGGACTACAGCGGCACCCGACCATACTATGCATCCGTAATCCAGATTGGATCGAACAGGGACATAATAAGCGCAAATCAATTATGTCATCCTAGTGAGCCTGACCTGTTTTTTTTTGGGGGGGGTGGCGGGAATTTCCATACAGCGTACGACGAAACCGAGCATTTTCTGTGATTTAGCAATGGCGGAGTTGATATGCGGCGCAAAGGCGTGTTTTGCGTCCAATATGTCTCCGAGATCTCGAGCCTTTGGGCGGCGTGCCATTAAACGCAAATGTAGCGAGGAGAGCGGTACTACGCAGGGAAAATGGAATGGTGCTACATTATGAAGGGTTTAATTTCAAGCGTCAAGTCCGTGACCACCTGGATAGTTTGTTGGTATCGACCTGGATAGCATCCGAATTGGTGGATGAAGAAATACTGTGGAGCAGTTTGATGTTATCAGCAACGTTATTACGATTGGTGCTAATGATGATCAGCCGTGAAACAGATGAACAGCTATGGGCAATACACGCTGCCTTCAGGCACGCCAGACCGGACGGCACACCACTCAGAATGTCTCCCGTCCAGCACGGCCCGCAGTCGACGGTATGTATGTATGTATGTGTATTATTTCAACAAATATTCACATATTCATCAACAAAACATTGAACTGGTGGAAAAGCACCCAAGTGGTTAAGCAAACCACTGCTTGCGCGAAAAAAGGCGTAGCACTTAAAACCACCGCCGAGTCGTCAGCCACCCGCACTTGCAGCCTTCATTTTAAAGAATCGTTTTTCCAGCAAAGCCCCCGCCCACCGCTGCCGCCACCACCATACTAGGCGAACCGCTTGGTTCTACTTATAAACTCTTGAACGCTATGTGCCACTCGTTCTTGTTTCTTTGCCGTGAGGTTTGAACCGTGCAGTGTTACCCCAAGTTTGATTGATTGGTTTAAAAAAACTAAAGCTGACTTCGATAACGTTTGATAATGATTGAAACAGAACAGCTATTTCCATGTTATACGCCGGACAAGACAACAATAAATGGGGAACATTTGAATTTACACGATTACATTTTTGGCACATAGGAGAGTCAGATAATTGGATTTTAAACTGATGTGAATTTAGATTACTCATACCTACCCGTAAGGCCATTAGAAGCGTGCTAACCTTTTTTAGGCAAATTTGTAACAAGCTGGTGGTTTGGGGATCCGAAAATTCTGTTGATTTCATGTTTGAAATGTTTCGTTGATTGGGTAATTCGAATATCCTCCGGAAGGGAATTCCAGAATGTGGTGGCAAAAAGAAAGAATGACTTCCTAAATCCCAGTGTGTGGTGTTGAGGTGCTGTCCTCTTTTCAGGGTTTCTCAGGGTTCGGGTATTCAGGTCAAGTCGGGTAGGGGGCATAAGTGCCTTGATATACTGAGGAACATAGACGTTAGTCAAAATATTGTTATATAAATTTAATTTATGAATGTTGCGTCGATCCTTCAGGGTTTCCCCATCCTAACTCTCGTTTTAGTTACTCCTTCGGGGTTCTGAGTTGCGCTCATGTTATGAGCCTTGCTGCACGATTCTGGAGCCATTCTAGTCTGATTGTGTCTTGTGTCGTGATATGTCCGTCGAATATAATGTCGCAGTGGTTAGTGAGTTCTAATATAAGTTTTGAATAGTTGGTCCAGAAAATTCATTGGCAGATGTCGTGCTAATGGGTTAATTGGGCTAAGTGTTTGTGGTCTGTGAGGTAGGAGGAGCGGGCGCGTCCGGTTATGTTGAACATTTTTAGTTTCTGCAGGAAAAGTGTATTATTCATGCTGGTAAATGCCAAGGAGAACTCCGTATACATTGCATCTGTTTGTGCACATTCCTTATGAAAACTACAGCTGTGGTCTAGATAAACAGCAAAACTTAAGGTTCAAAACGATTTGGAAGGAAGTCATATAGACTAGCTAGAATATTTGGTAGCCAGTGGATAAAAAGTTTGTCGCATACCTTTTGAGCAGAGGGAGAATATAATTTAAGTAGATTGAGAATATACTTTCCATGGTAGTTTTCTAGGATACTTTTGTCTCCTTTGTGCGTGATGGCGTCGTGTTGGCCTCTTTCCGGGGCTTTGGAAAATACCATTAGAGAAGGATAATTTTAGCCCCAGAGGAGCTGCGAGGCTCAGTAGAGCATTCGTGCAGTGTTGATGCCAGGGGCGTAGCCAAGGGTGGGGCGGCAGGGACAGCCGCCCCTTCCTGAGCGAAGGGCCCCTGAGGACACGAGCCGCGCTTCGCGCGGCTCGCCCGCACTATGCTCTGTAGCCAAATTTGACATCCAGGCTACGCCCCTGGGTGGCGCACTGAGTCAATCGGCCACGTGCACTTCGTGTTTGCTTATACCAGCGGGGAGCGCCAGGACCTTAGCTGGGACGGTCGTAAAATTTTCGGGAATGGATGAGTCAGAGACTTGAGGTTTGGCATAGCGTCGACATAGGGATCATAAAACTTCGAAGCGAAGGCTGTGTTGGAAATGTTTGCTCATACACCTGGGTCTGAATGGGAAAGCCGGCTTTAATAGAAACTGCTGGACGCTGACGTGGTGAGTTGATAGAATAAACAGGGGTGTTTGGGATTGCTACGAGAGTCATTCACGATATTCAGAAAAGAAAGGTGGTATTTTTGAAAAGGGATTTACCTGATGAAGGTTCTGGCTCGACAAAAATCTAGATGCTGGTTTGAGGTGTGTTCACGTTTTTGACGATGCGCTGCCTCCTTATCCCTGAGTGCACGCTGAACACCTGTCGAACCATAGTTGAAACGTCGACAGCGTGGGAAAGCTGGTACAAAGTCAGCAACAACAGCATTTACCAACTCGTAGAACACTTCGGTTACTTTGGTACATCCACATCATGTATAATGGACCATGGCAAGCACCTTAGGGCGGCACGTGGACCGTCAATATAAGCTCTGCGGTAGTGAAATCCAGTGGCTTGCATAATCTTGGCCTGAGAGACATAGCAAAACGCCGTGAGAGAGTAATGCGATGATTAGTCACAAACACTATCACTAATATTCATGTCAATTTCGCCTCCACAAGACCCCAAGATCCACATCCAGAGCAAAATTAGTTTCAGGAATTACCGTTTTCAAGGTTTATAGATGCTGAATTGAATTCGGCAAAAACTACTGGTTTGAAAACCATTAGTTCCAATATTTTGAACGAAAAATTGCCTGGAAGCTGCCCTTCATGCTACGCACTCGTCCCGGAGCAATTCTCACACAGAAGCCTAAAATAGCTAAAAAAAAACCGGAGGCCACATTGCCCTCCATGAAGGCTGCACGGTTCGTTGAGCCGGTAGCTACTAGCAACAATCGTGGGGCTTTACCCCTGTTTTTTGCCCTGTCCTGGATTAGGGGTTCTGCAGAACACGCCAAGTAGTGGTCTTGTATCGCATAAATGGCTGTTTTGCAACGCATCACTCTCGCAAAGTCTCGCATTACACCGTAGTTTTACAGTGGCATAATTAAATGAATGCTAATGAATCATCCGCCGAACCAGACACAACAATTAAGATTCGTGTTTGAGTAATCAGAAGCGGTCGGTAAAATTCACACACTGGAACAATATCGCCATGCCACGCAAATTGATGGCCCGTTTGCCGTGCTATGGTGAGTGTTTCAGACGCACTGTTTAGTTTCAAAGTGCACCGGACCGGAGGCACCGTTATTGGCCGCCAACCAAACCCCTGACGACCACTGTGTGGCAGGGAAGCAGAAAGCTGCTAAAACATCCGTTGTCAGTTTTTTCAAGCGAGAAGGCAGGCATTCACAAATGCCATGGAAACAGTTATATTCGCCAGCGTTGCGTGCTCGCTCTTTTGACGCTAGTCAGTCTGACAGGTGCCTTGGAGATAGTTTAGTCTCATTTCTTGAGGTACTATCATTAAATATTTGCTAGAATTTCAACCTCTGCCATCAAATTGGAAAAGGTTAAACTAATTCCAAAGAATGCCTTTGATACATTCGCAAACATTGTAGGGCATGCGATCGAGAAATATGTCATCCACTTCAGCACCACTATTACGCGATAAACAATTGGCGCTCCGCAATGGTGGGATATCTTCTCAAATTTTAATTATGATTTCGCAATCGGTAATCGTTGGGAAATTTTCCCTTCGAAGCATCAAAATACTGGCCCACCATCCTCCATAAACTAAAGGACTTTTATGCACCCATCGACTGGGGCCTAAGAATTCCGGGGGATGGGGTCTGAGAATGGGGGCGTTTGAACACCACCCGTCGAACTCGGCGCTTTGGGAAGAATGTGAAAATGACGATTCGTGTTCGATAACTTGCAGAAATCATGACTAAGCTCTGTTCTTTATGACTAAGCTCTGTTAGCTAGTTTTTGGCTCAGACCAATATCTATGACATAAGGTCAAAAGTGTATCGCAGGGTTACATCACAATACTTGTGGTTTTAGGGTGCCTAGGGTGCCTGTGGTTTTAAAGTTTCCCATTTAGGGTGCCTGTGGTTTTATGGCTCCTACATCAAAACATAAAAAAATTCTCCGTAAGGGTTTCAGCAGCCCAAATGGTAAAACCAGGTGGCTATGTCTTAAACCACGCCCCATGGGGGTCCGGCGCCACCTTCGCCCCACCGGGGGGCCATCGATGCCCCTCTCTAACTCCGAAAATATGGGCGTTAGCGCAAATCTGCAAAGTGCATTAGAAAGCTCGCGTGAATTCAGTAAAAAGTTACTTCACATGTTTAAGCACTCAGGTCAATGGTTTGACCTCCAGAGGTCAAATTAGGTCACGATATGTTATTTTCACTCAAATATGCAATGCTTTAGAAAACTGGGCATAACTCTTATGCCATTGGATCTATTGAGATCTGGTAAACTACATTGGATAGGAAAATGACAGGCCTTTTTCCGCTATGTGGAACGTAATGACCTCCCGTTAATTGTTTAACCCCCACAGGTCACCTCGTGACCTCATTTAACCTGAGGTCAACAAAGGTCAGAAAGTGACCTTGCCGTATATCTAACGAAAGCCAGTGATGATACATGCACGATGGTGTTTGATTCAGCGCTCTAGCTTAATTAGGTCAAACGTTATTGCCAAAATACTGTTTTTGAACCCTGGTGACCTTGGATGACCTCGGAGAAGTCAAAGGGCAAATATGACCCCTGGAATCCGTGAAAGGATGTCCAAGAACGCTTTTTTGAGCAAGCCGAGCATTTGCAATCATTTTTGTGGCTTTTACATCATAAGACAGCTTTTTCCCATGCTTTTTCAATGGGAGGGGTCACTTCGTGACCTGACCTCAGGTCACGAAATCGAAAAATCCCGGATATACACCTTGTAGAGCCTGGCGGGGTCATGAAGTGTAGGAAATTTCAAGTCGATCGACTGAGAAACGTAGCTCTTATTGAGCTCAAAAGTTGAAGTGAGGTGACCTTGGTTGACCTCACCTGGTGACCTGACCTTGGGTGAACCGGGGTAAAAAATTTCAGGGATGGTGGGAAACGATGGGGTGAGAGATAGAGCCCTCAACCGCGGTCCAGCGTCTCGTCGTATTTCTGCTATCCTGAAAAAAACCTTAGGGGGCCATCGATGGCCCCCCGGTGGGGCGAGGGTTAACCCACGTACTGGAGGGGGCTCGGAAGCCCTCCCAACTGTTTTTTCCGAGGTGGCCAAAGAACTGCGCGTTGCCGGAAAACGATACATAGCCACATTTAACATAATTTAATGGCGCGTCGATTGGTGATAAAAGTTACATTAGAAGAAAAAGTGTACATTACCTATATGTATATGTACCATATTGTGACCTCCTAGGTCAATGACCTTGAATGAACTTGATCTCAAAATTGTAGTAAAGATTCTTTGTGACCTTCCCTCTATGACCCTGGTCCGTCTATAGCTTATTCCCGATTTTTTTATAACTTTTTTGTCCAACTTGTTCCCAGTACGGCTGCTGGAGTCGGAGTCTCACTAAAGTCCTCAAGGGACTTGTCTCAGAGACCCCGACCCCACCACCCGAACGAACGTCTCCCACAATGAAGGGATAATTTAGAAGCCAAAGTTTAACCTCCCACAAAGTACAGGGACAGCCGCCTCGCTCAGGTCACCCTCTCACCAGTCAGTTGCCAGCCGACCTACGTCGGGCAGACTATTGAGCTCCGGAGCGTCTCAGGGGAACCAATCCCAAGCCTGGACATGCACTGCCACTGCATGCTTCTGAGCAGCGGGCCGGAGCCCAACGCTCTGCCAACTGAGCTACCGGGGCGGCAATAATCCCGCATAATTTTTCCCGCATAATCACGGCATTTCCCAATAGCTCCCCGGTATGGCCAAGATTTGACCTTTATGACCTTGTTTGACCTTGAAAATATTGACCTGGGTCAATAAACATTGGTCATGATGTAGATCACCATAGCCCCCACCCATCCCCCAACTGGCGTTTTTCTCCACCTCTTAGTTTCCGAGTTCTTGGGAGGGGCACCAGGCCCTCCTCCAGTGCGCTTTAGTGCCAGACCACACTCTAGTGCGGGTGTTAACACCCGTCTTGGTGGGCCTCCGAGCCACCTTTGCCCTGGTGGGGGGTGCTCATCAACATGTTTGCAAACACTCGTCTCCCCCTCGAACTCGGCTCCTACGTGGGATAGCGAGAAAACGCGAAGGCTGGTGCATAGCTCATAGCAATTCATGAAGAAACTATATCAGTCACTTTTTGGCTCAGGTCAATATTGAGGTCATAACAGGTCAAAGAAGGTAGCATGTTAGAGAAGAGTTTCTGGGCTCTAGCATCTTACAGAGTTGAGCTAGAATCAATTTTAAGCACCGTACGATTCGTCTCGCTATAATCGAATGATGCATGATATGACTACACTAGGTCAAAACACAAAAATACCTGACCTTGACCGTGACCTTGACCTGAATGAGTCAGGTCAAGGTTACCATCTGATCTAGCATAGCGTAGTCAATACGCATGTCAATCGACTCGCAGTAATAATCCAAACGTAATGGTATCAAAATAAAGGCTTTATCATCATTTCCCACAAAGTTATTGACCCAAGTCTGAAAACCTGCTTAAGTAGCCCCAGATGACCTCTCAGAGGTCACAGGCCCGAAATTGCGGTATGAACCTAGAAAGGCGCCTAGGATACTACAATTTGGAGAATATGAATGTAATCTAAGCTGTATGGATCCATTTTTTGGCTCAATTCCCGTTTTCCCCATACATTTCCAATGAAGAGGTCATGACCGGTATCTGACCCTAGGTCATCGATGTAAAAATGTCAGGGAAGTTCCCCAAAAAACCCTCAGAAGTTTTTGTTTCCTGGGACAGCCCGCACGGCGCTTGCCGAGAGCTAAGCCCAGTGTCCGGGGACATCCCGCAAGGCGCACGTTGGCTCTGGATCCAGATTAGAAGGTAAGCGACCAATTCTGGGTAAAGCACAACCCACTGGACAGGCCAGCTCGGTGGCAGACCAGTGCCGAGGCAGTGGCAGCCGCCGCGCGTGTCGGGCTGTTCAGTGACCCCTCTGTGTGCGTGTTGCGAAACGCTTGTGCGTCGGATCACTGTCAACCCTGTGCATGATAAACGCGACTGCAGACACACCGAACAAGACGCAAAATGCGCAGAAAATGCCGACTGGGCGCCGTCGTGGCCGACTGGTTTCGGAGCCGCGCGCTCAGTGCCGGTCACCCCGCCGCTGCACCGCTACCCGCTAGATGGTCCTCAACGGTTTCGGAGCAGGTCATTAGCTGGTCCTGAGCCACAATATCATGCTACAGCTCGTTAGAAAGTGTAAGTGCAAATTATCAATGTAACATACCGACCAGCTAGTGCTGTGAGGTCAGTCTTTGTACGTAGGTAGTAAGGCGTTATTTATTTATGCGACCCAGCGTTCGGGGTACTCGTTGAACACTAGATATAAACGAACATGGTGACCACTTACACACTGTGCAGGATATGTTAGTTCATATAAGGGGCCTGCGATGCAGTGCATTCCGTGAACCGACAACTAAGCAGTGCTGGGAATGTTTTAAATTTAAAAGGAATTATATGAAAAGGCATGCGCTTACCCTTGCCTTTTGTCTTTCACATAGGTTCAATATATTCACTGCTCTAGAAGCCAGATTAGAGCTTAGATCTGCAAGCCACTGGCTAAACCAACAAATTCATCCTCCATGGATTCGAAAATAATGTCACAACTCTTAGAGTGGCCCGATCTTCATTTTGGGTCAGACACCGCCGACTTCATTACTTGGGAGATGGCCAAAGCGATACATATATGTTGCAAAACAGCACGAAACTATTCCCGAAAAAGGAGGAGGCCCGACGATACAGGAATAGTTAGGTCGGATATAGTGTATATTATATATATTTTTTTTTTTTTTTTAGGTAAAGGGGATATATATATATTCTTGATTGAAAATGACGGCTGGGCGCCATATGACCTTGGCTGTTGGTGCGCCCCAAAACCCCAAACATGATGATGATGATGAAAATGACGGCATTTCTGGCATTGATGAGTCTTCGGTTTAGGTATGGTGGGAGAATGATGGGGCTAGAGGTAAACTCCTCAAACGCAGTGCTGCGCCTCGTTGTTTTTCTGTTATTCGGAAAAAGCCTTAGGGGGTCATCGATGCCCCCTCCCCGGTGGGGCGAGGATTAATACGCGCATTGACGGGGGTCTGAGCCACCTTCGGTTTGACGGGGGGCAGGTACCCGCCCTCCTCAAGATCTCGAGAACCACGCTAGGTAGCAAAAAACGGCAAACGGTGTTGTGTAGCCCATCCACTTCTCCATCGAAAATATTTGAACCATTTTTTTCAGGTCACATTTAAGGTCACTGGAGTTCAAAACATGCCGTCATAGGGATAAGATGTAAATGAAGGTTTTCGGTCATTTCATCTGAACAAGTAAAGATAGAGCAATACTTTGAAACTTGAACAGTATGAATCCTCGCAGCAAGCCGAATCAAATGATATATAATTTGACCTTGCTAGGTCAAATAAATGATTTGAACTGACCTGAGGTCAAGTCAAGGTCACCTTCAATGAAATACAGATCATTAGAAACGCAAAGACAAGGCAAATCTAGTGCAGTTAAAATAAACGCTCTATCACCATCTGTTCACAAGTTATTCAGTTAAAACCATTTTTCCTATGTATTTCCAACGGAGAGGTTATGGCTCTTACCTGACCTTAGGTCATCGATATCAAAAATCCCGGAAAATATTTTAGAGAACTCGGTGGGCCCATTATGTGATATGAGTTTCAAACCGATAAGTTCACCCTGTTCCTACTTATGCTATCTTAAACTTTTTTGAGGTCAGGTCACTTGACCTGTACTGGTGACCTGAGCTGAGATGAACTGACCTTAAAATTTTGACAGAAGTTGTAAAATGATGAGAGAAAACGGATACCAAGTACGGTCTCCGAAAACTTTATTTATACTGTCTAACTACTTTACTGTAAAACTGTATAACTACTTTTATACTGTCTCCGAAAAACCCGAGGGGGGCAGGTACCCACTCAATGCGCGTGTTAAGCCGCCGACACGAGTTCGGGCTTAAATCCGGGGCGGAATAATGGCTTACTGATCTCCATGGAGTACCCTGCCAACAGGCTGAGACTTGGCGACGTCATGAGACCTCAGCCGGTAGTACATTGTAAAGCCCCGTAGCCTCTTATTTGTTTATGGAGACTTCTGAGCCTTGAAAAATGCAGTGGTTGCGTTCCATTACGTTTTAAGTCATTACGCTCCACATAGCGGAAAAAGGTCTGGCTTTTTATTATCAAATGTACTTCACCGGACCTCAATAGCTCCAATAGCATAACAGCTATGCCCAGTTTTCTTAAGCATCGCATATTTTAGTGGAAATAGCCAATCGTGATCTACCTTGACCTCTGCAGGTCAAAAAATTGACCTGAGCGCTTAAATATCTTCACACAAGGTTTCTAATACACCTTGCATATTTTTACTAACCCCCATATTTTCGGAGTTAGAGGGGGACCATCGATGGCCCCGGTGGGGTGAAGGTGGCGCCGGGCCCCCGATGGAGCGCGTGTTTAACAGAATAACTCAGCAGATGGTGTTAGAGCGTTTGTTTTAACGGCATTGGGTTTTCCTATCCTTGCGGTTCTAATGACATGCATTTTGACCTCAATTGACCTTGACATGACCTCAGGCCAGGTAAAATCCTTGACTTGACCTGATTTGACCTAGCAAAGTCATTTTACACATAATTCAATTTGGCTTGCTTGGAGGATTCCAATGGCTTTATATGTTTTGCTCTATCTTTACCTTTTCAGATGGAAAGACTGAAAACCTTCATTTACATGTTATCCCTATGGTGGCATGCGTTGACTTCTAGTAGCCTTAGATGTGACCCAAAAGAGGCACAAATGTTTTCTACAGATATTTGAATGAGCTAATCAACGCTGTTTACATTGTTTCGATATCTAGCATGATTCATGAGATCTTGGGGGCGGGCTTTGTATCCGCCCACCCCGCCGTCAAAACGAAGGTAGCTTAGATCCCCGAATGCGCGCGTTAATAAACGCAATCTGATTCCTATGTTAGTGGTAATGGTAGAATTAGAAGAAGGTAGTATACATTTTATTCAGCAATGACACAGAAAATATGACAACAAATTGATTTGTTAATCGCCCAATGAAGTATACGAAAAGCGACATGGCACTGTCCAAAAAGTAGCAATGTGTCGAAAAGTTATGGTGTCGTGTCAACTTCACTACTAATGCCTGTGCTTGCAATGATGAACTGGATTGAATGCCCCTTTTTGCATGATTGTTTGCCCCTTCTGAACTATTGGCCGCTCTTTTGCAGCCTTTTGGCGCCCCACTTCAATGTGGACCACCCTCTCTCACCTCCAGCCGCACTCTACTTTGTGGTTGAAAACCCCATTTTGCAGCCTTGGGGCACCTCACTTAAACGTGAATCACCCTCAATCACCTCATTCACGGGCGTCCTCTGCTTTGTGTTTGGGCGCGTCACTACAACATGAACCACCCTCGGCTTTCATTGGTAAAAGTTTTCTCCAGATCATTTAGTATATGCGTTGGGTATCGATCGGTGCCATATTTTGCCTCGTTACTACTCAGGATCCCCTAGTGCGCACTTGACCCTGCTCGATTTTGCCTATTGCAACGACAACATGTTACGATTTAATGTGTGAGTTATGCTAATCATTACTCAAAGGACGGCTTAATCTAACTTTTTATATGTTAATTACTTGCACTGTTACCAAAAACATATCTTTTGAGCATTTCTTATTTAGGACAAATCTACAAAGGTACAAGCTAATATGTGCACTGATGACACCCAAAATCACCCACGTTCAGTGTTCGTCGTAAAAATGGTCGTGCAATGCATGCTATTGCTGCTTGCCGCCCATCCATTATTGTAGATTCCGTGTTATAACCGACTGTATCGGCTCATCCAAAGATGGAAGCTATACTGTATTGGTTGAGCATTTCCGTTCCCAATTTGAAGAAACTTTAGATTCAGAGATGAGCGGTTTTTCCAACGGCGAGCATGCCGATGGGAGCGGGCGCACCGGCGTTGAATGCCGCCAAACGGCACACTATGTGTCATAAAAACCAGACAAATATACCAATTTACTGCAACGCAGTGTAAATGTGCAGTGAGTATCGGCCTACTTGGAAAATGGTCACCGCCTTAAAATATTAGGTGGCTAACGGTGCTTTATAGAGTATCGTCTAAAGGGTATTTGTTCCAATTTTGGTGCTTCTATCCAGAATTGGACGATTCTTCTCGTAATTGCAGTTTAACCTCCTCGACCCTCCACCTACACTAACATTTGATAGAAAGAAAAACTATATCTGCTCCATTGCACTTCCATACGATTTTTTTACAAAAAATATAAGACCATGCCTCGTTAGCAGCGCGGAGAGAGGCAATTCATGTCACCTCCCCCTGTTTCCCTCCCTGAATCCGCTAATACACCTTAAAGAACTGGCCTAAGGCGCATCGTGCTCCGTCTATTAGTTTGATGGAAAGGAACTTTAGCATGTCAGCTACTGCACTCGAAAGATCCTGAACATTATGATAAACCCAACCGCAACAGGGCTGCCGCGAACGATGTCGACAAGGGGTTTCCAAAAATTCGGCAGGCTCTGTTCAGCGCCGATGGGATCCACCAAACAAGTTGTGCACCGTCCAGGGAGTGTTTTCTGGAAGAGGCGTGCTGAGCCGCTGCTCACGCAGTGGATCCCCACTGCGTTCCTGTCATACTTGCTGATACACGGCTAACCCAACTGACGAGACCCAAAGCCCATACACACATGTCAATCGAGAAAAAAAGGCTGTATTTGTGCAGTGGCTTTGGCCGGGCCGGCGCGCCGGCTAGTTCTGTGCATATATCTGGGTCAAGGAACGGCGCTGAGGCCACGCGCAGACGCAGAGTGCGTGTTGCAGGACGCACGCGTGTGGTGACGCACATTGCCGCCGCAGCTTTCGCCAGTCGTGCAATCGATCAAGGGGCGACGCCAGGTCGCAGATTTTAGGGGAGCTATGGTCAGTCCCTGAGATGTGAGGAGAGCTGTGGTCAGTCCCTGAGATGTGAGGAGAGCTGTGGTCCATCCCGGGGGTGCGAATAGAGCTGTGGTCAGTCCCTGAGATGTGAGGAGAGTTGTGGCCAGTCCCTGAAATGTGAGGAGAGCTGTGGTCCATCCCGGGGGTGCGAATAGAGCTGTGATCAGTCCCTGAGATGTGAGGAGAGTTATGGTCCGTCCCTGGAATGTGAGTAGAGTTGTGATCAGTCCCTGAGATGTGAGGAGAGCTGTGGTCCATCCCGGAGGTGCGAATAGAGCTGTGGTCAGTCCCTGAGAAGCAAAGGGAGTTATGGTCCGTTCCTGAGATGTGAAATGAAGCTCTGCTCAGCGGGGAGTCAAATTTTGATCAGGGTTATCTGCACTAGTAAATAAATATAATTCTGAATTTCCATGTATGATTTACTGCGAACAGAAAGCACCCCGATCATTCTCGAATAGGACCCTATGGCTCCAGGAGTGGTTTTTTCCTACTCTCTGTTTCAAGCGTTTATCTCGAGACTTCATAACTATCAAGATGTTAGGAAGGAACAACACAGTTCTACGCATACGCGTCGGTATTGAGGGCTTCTCCCGCTTTTCTTTTCATTCCAAAAATTCGGGCGAAATCGGAAAAGTTTGTAATCAAATGTGCGGAAGGCAACAGTGAGCCCAAATCGGATTATTTTTTTGGTTATAATGGGAAAAGTTACTTGCCGGCATTAGGCTGGGGGTTGACTGGCCCTCTCACTTTTTATCAGTGGCAACGCTGATGATTACAATATATATTTTAACGCTGGACCAAGGACTGTTGAGCAAAAGACGAAGCCGCTCCTTTGGAGGAGGCATTTACGAAGAATGTGCCGGGAGTTCGGCAATGCAATTTACGCGGTCGCGTTCGTTGCACTCATCACCATTATTTGAGATGGGGAAAACCGTTGTTCAGCCGTGGAGGTCTCGGGGGTAAAAAACCCTCGTCTCTGATTGATCACCGCCAACTCTGGCTTCGTTCACGAATCGTCACTCACCGGCGATATATTTCCACTGGAATGGCTCGCTGAAGCAATTTGCTCCGCCACACGTGGCCTTGACTCGCCCATGCCGCTCCCGTCTCTGCGGGTTAAATGCACGCACAAATACATTGCGCATGCTCTGTGCACCGCATGGAGGCCTGGAGCGACCGAGGGCGCTGTAGCGATTGCAGAGCTGAGCAACCCGACCCATACAGCAGTGATGTCGGCATACAAGGCGAGACTGAGCGAGCTTCACCGTGGGCTGATCGTCATTATTGTAGCAATCTTTAGATCTATTTTCATAGAACATGACATTTTTGGACAGATAAGCAATACCTTGACGAGAAGGTTATTCAGAATTTGAGCCGCACCGGTGCCAAATCCCCAGAAGGGTGCTTTAAAGCTCTGACGATTGACATCACTGTTTCCCAGGGCGTGCGTGCAAGTGCCGATTATGTTCTGTGTGCACGAGTGGCATTCTGCACGCTTTGCCGAATATGGGGACTGGACAACCATCCCTGCTTCAAGAGCCATAAACATGACCAACAAAAATGTAGGCTTTTGCACGATTCTCTCGAGCGGTTACAAGCTTCGTTGTAATTTATTTCCCTTAACGGTGAAGTAATGCACTTTTTCTGTGCAGGAGACCAAATAATAATTTTTGGCAGCTCGATTATTGAATGCATTTGACTGACATCAGTTTCCAAAAATTTGAAGAAGTAACATGAATAAGCACACTCACTGGGCTTTCACCAGTAGTGCATTTCATCCAAATGCGACAGTATGTAAACGTTCCCTAAGACTAGGACACGCATATAGGCTTGAGGTTTTAGCTTCCAGTATGGGCTCGATCCTCTAGAATTATTTGGCCCCGGTTTATATATATATATATATATATATATATATATATATTATTTTACTTAAGAATGTTTAAAGGATTCTCAATTTCTAAAGATAGTTTTGTTTTATAAGGTCAACAATCAAGTGAAGAGCAACATTAGACTATGCTTACCCTAAAACGTCTCTCTCTCTCTCTCTCTCTCTCTCTCTCTCTCTCTCTCTCTCTCTCTCTCTCTCTCTCTCTCTCTCTCTCTCTCTCTCTCTTTCTTCGCCCAGGTCACCCCGTCCGCCTGCGACCGCGCTGTATGTAGTAGATAGATGTCACCCTAGCAAAGTGGAGTGGAGTAAGATAGCTGCAATTAATAGAAAAATGGTTCAATTCTGGATAAAAGCAACAAATTAGCACAAATACCTTTTAGACGATACTCTACAAAATACCGTTAGCTACCTAATATTTTAAGGCGATGACCATTTTCCAAGTAGGCCGATACTCACTGCACATTTGCACTGCGTTGCAGTAAATTGGTATATTTGTCTGGTTTTTATGACACATAGTGTGCCGTTTCGCGGCATTCAACGCCGGTGCGCCTGCTCCGATCGGCATGCTCGCCGTTGGAAAAACCGCTCATCTCTGAATCTAAAGTTTCTTAAAATTAGGAACGAAAATGCTCAACCAATACAGTATAGCTTCCATCCTTGGATGAGCCGATACACTCGGTTATAACATGGAATTTATAACAATGGATGAGCGTCAAGCAGCAATAGCATGCATTGCACGGCCATTTTTACGACCAACACTGAACGTGGGTGATATCGGGTGTCATCAGTGCACATATTAACTTGTATCTTTGTAGACTTGTCTAAAATAAAAAAATGTTCCAAACGAGACATTTTCGATAACAGTGCAAGAAGTTCACATATAAAAAGTTAGATTAATACATCCTATGAATGAATAATGATTTAATTAATCATTACTCAAATTTCAAATCATTAATCAAATCAAACCATTATCATACCTCAAATCCTAGCATGTTCTCGTTGCAATAGGCAATATCGAGCAGGCTTAAGTGCGCACTAAGGGATCCTGAGTAGTGACGAGGCAAAATATGGCACCGAGCGATACCCAACGCATACACTAAATGATCTGGAGACAACTTTTACCAATGAAAGCCGAGGGTGGTTTATCTTGTAGTGACGCGCCCAAACACAAAGCAGAGGACGCCCGTGAATGAGGTGAATGAGGGTAGTTCACGTTGCAGTGAGGCGCTCTAAGGCTGCAAAATTAGGTTCCCAACCACAAAGGAGAGTGCGGCTGGAGGTGAGAGAGGGGTGGTCCACATTGAAGTGGGGCGACAAAAGGCTGCAAAAGAGTGGCCAATAGTGCAGAAGGGGCAAACAATCATGCAAAAGGGGGCGTTCAATCCAGTTCAAAGTTGCACGCACAGGCATTAGTAGTGAAGCTGACACGACACCATAACTTTTCGACACATTGCTTCTTTTGGACAATGTGGTGTCTCTTTTCGTACCCTTCATTTGATGAGTAACAAATCAATTTGTTGTCATATTGACGGGGGTTACACGCCCCTAAGGTCTCGTGAACCCCGCTAGATATCGAAAAACTGTAGGTAAACGCCGTTGGATAGTAAATTCAAATATGTATATAGAACACATTTGAGCCTTTTTTAGGTCGCATTTAAGGCTACTAGAGTTCAAGGCATGCATCACAAGGATAACATGTAAATAAAGGTTTTCCGCCATCACATTTGAAAAGTAGATAGAGAAATGTGAAAGATAGATCAAAACAATCTAGACCATTGGAAGCCTCGCAGCAAGCCAAATCGAATCATTGTCAGGTTAAATCAGGCCAAATCTAGGATTTGACCTGAACTGAGTTCAGGTCGAGGTCAAATTAGGTCAAAATCCATGTCATTAGAACTGCAAGGATAGGGAAACCCTAATATGTTAAAATGAATTCCCTACCACCATCAATTACTATGTTATTTAGTTTAAACAATTTTTCTCATGTATTTCGAATAGATAAGCCATGTCTCCTACCTGACCTTATGTCATCGATATAAAGAAATTCTAGAAAATGTTTGCAGAACTTAGAGGCCCATAAAGTGATATCCGTTTCAATCGGGTAGGTTCACCCTGTTCAGACTTATGCTATCTTAAACATTTTTTTAGGTGAGGACACTTGATCTGCACTGGTGACCTGACCCGAGATGACTTAACACGCGCCCCGCCGGGGTCCCTGGCATGACGCGCCCCACTGGGGGCGTATTTAGCCCCTCTTCGTATCTCATTTCTCAGGAAAGCTAAAGAAAAATGACGGATGGCATTCGAAAGCTCTTGACGAGACGAAGAGAAATTATACGAAACATTTTTATGTCAGGTCTATATTGAGGTCAGCATAGGTCAAAGAAGGTTCCATAGGCTTACAACAGGGCAGTGTACGTTTCCTCCTCTGGATTTTTACTCAGCGGAGGAGCGAGAGCAAATATTCATGCCTCATTCAATTCCTCTCATCGTGGCAAATCGAATTATGTATAATATGATCTTGCTAGGTCGAATTGTGAAAATGACCTGACCTCGACCTAGGTTAGTGTCACATGGTGACCTGGTATGGTCATGTTGCTTATCAATCGACTCCCGTGACAATATAAGTACAATGCAAACAAAATAGGAGTTTCATTCCAATTCAGTGAGAAGTTATTGGCACAACAATCACTGTATGCTCCACTGACCTGACATGACCTTTGAGAGGTCAGTTGGCCAAAAATGTATAGACTACAGCCTTATAGACCCTAATGACCTCATCATATTGTGAAAGTTTGAAACTGATCGGTTGGCTGATGTTCCTTAGGCGCCGCTTCAAACTCATGATTTTAGGTTTTGAGGACGGGTCACTTGACCTTGGATAGCTCCTTGACCTGGCATGACCTGACCTACAAAATTTGGTCAGATGCGACAAATTGATGAGGGATAAGGTACAGCTTCGTTTTTGCTTTATGTGGGAAAACCAGGAGGGGAGGGGGCGAATTTCACTCCCCCATCGTTAACCTTAAACCTTAAAATTTTAACCTTAAAATGTTGGTTTAAGTTGTAAAAATGTTCATAAAAATATATGCCATGTACGGCAGCGCTGCGCGCCGCCGTTTATATTCTGACTCCGAAAAGCTCGAGGGCGTGGGTGGAGGAGGGCGGGGGGGCAGGTACCAACCTCGGGCTTGCCACCGTCATGTACCCATCCTGCCTCTCGAATCCCAACATGGGATGTGAAGTCGCACTCAACAGTTTCACAGCTCGGGTAACTCTATGGTTGTGATTTTTATGCTGGCCTGCAGTGCCGAATGTTGATTGGTAAAATACATTGCTATTTCATGACGTCCAATTCGTCGTTTATTTCCTATTTGGGCTGTGAAACCAGTTTAAAAACTTTTATAGGTTTCGGAGTGCTGAGGCGAGGAGCATGATGATAAGTTCACAAGGTGTATACTAGCCTGTCTCATCGAATCATGGATGTGAAATACACTTGATTATATATTCTGGCAGAGCCCTTCATCAGAATCAGGTATATAAAATGACAAACTATCAGTTATAGTGTAGTCAGACCTAGAATTCTACAATTGTACAGTTAAAGCATAAGTCAGAACAGATCTCGACTTTCTGGCTACACTACGACTAAAAATTTGAGATTTGACCTACCTGATTCATTTTTCCAGTTTGACTCACCTAGCTGTATTTTTACTTCTGGATGGTATAGTTTCTGTCTGATCCTACTCCAAAATTGTGTAGTACTGGGCCATTCCTAGGGCAGGGACTCGACACACGTCGACGTGTTCAAGGCGCTGCAGTTTGAGTAAACAAATTCGGCCACTTTGAGAGCAAAGTCGACGCAGTGGTGCTGTTGTCCTTCTGTCTATATACGTGGAGCGCACACACAGCTCGGCAGCCTGACAAAATCACCAAAACTAAATGTCATCGAAGGCTCACAAGTAGACCTGGGCCTATATAATACACCTTTGATCATTTTGGTTCTGAAAGGTTTGTACGCCAAAAGGTTTGTGTTTTTCGACTGAAGCCCGGAAACAACACTTTTTAGCTTTTGATATAACCATATCACCAGCAGCCATCGCCGCAGTGGCGAAAATTGCGATTTAGCCTGCATCTAATCAATGGTTCTACATTTCTTATGCCATCTCGAAAATGGAAACACTTAAGCCTTCCTAACTTGCTCTGAACTGATATAGAACAGAATTTCCCACATTTTGTTACATATTTTAGCACAAAATACTAAGCAGGGGCGGCTCTACAACTAGAAAAAAGGGGGTATATTTGGTCACACCCGTTGTTCTTGTGATGGAAATGCGTCTTCACGTAAAAAATTAAGCATCATTAGTTCATACCCGATCTTGACTTGACAACAAAATTTGATACTGCTGTGCTCATAGGCGTTCCTGATCTGGGGAGGGGTTAACACGCGCAGTGGAGGGAGTCCTAAAGTGTCCCCGATGTAGCTGGAGAACCATTCACCGCTGGAAAATGCTGCCTAGCTACCTTTGAAAGATTTAATGAGCGTGCCGATTGGTGAATGAATCTAAAATTCGGTTCATACCGTTTTCATTTCTATGCTTTTAAAGTTAGACCTATATTTTGAGACCGTCGCAATCGCGCGGTCGCGCCAGTTCGTCTGCACTGTAGAATGAGTGGTGACGTAATAACGTCATATACTGGAGTTATATGTCAAGGTCACTCCAAATGTCGATCAAGGTCAAATTTCACCGGTAAGACCAAAGGTCAATTTCAAAGGTCACAGGTCAAGGCCATTGACCCCACTAGTCTTGTCAGATGACATTATTCAGTGTGACCTATGTTATGCTATGACTTCATAGTTAAGGCTACCCAATGTCAAGGTCAAGGTCAAGGTCAAAGGTCAAGGTCAAATGTATTTTTCAAAGGCCAAGGCTTCATTTCTCGGTCAAAGGCTTCTAAAGTGCCAGCTATATTGTACATGATCGAGAATACATCAAATTGTTACATCATGGGTGAAATTTCCCAATAGGTCTTCAGTACGGCCCAGGCTGGACATTTACGATCTCGTTTGACTCTGAAAATATTGGCCAAGGTCAATAAAACTTGTTGTTTGAATCAAAATTTATTAAAGCCTGAAAGGAAACACCACTGATGTACGAGAAAAATGTCAATTTCTCATCGAAACAAAATGGAAAACAAATATTCAGAACAGTCTGTTTTAGCGCGTAAAATATCTCACTTCCCAGATGATTATCCTGTCTGATTAATTCCTAATAACTTTGTGTCAGCATACGTCTGTTCAACTATCGCTGCAGGTGCAAAACAAGAATATCGCGTCATGCAGTTACCAATATCTTTTTAATTGTGAAGACCATGAGTTTTTCGGGAAGTTATTTTGTGCGTTATGAGCATGTCCTAAACATTATTTCTTCGAGACGATAAGGGTCAAAGGCGAGGCGAATTTTGCACCTAAAATAATATAAAACAAAATAAGCCACAAATATGAAATGCTGCATGCCCCAAGCACATTTTGTTAAGCTTTGTGGTCGATAACCTTCAGCGTGTAACTTGAAAGCATTTATCTCTACGTAGGAGCGGCGCCAATATTTTTTCTGCAAGGGGTTTGGGCTCTGAACTGTTTATAATGGGGGGGGTGGGGTGGGAGGCAAATTTGAGAACAATTGGCTCTGAAAACGTATACCGATGATGTAGTTTACTAGAGCACGTGCACGCAGGTTTGTGAAGGTAATAGGAAGAAAATGCGAAGAGCCTAGGTCAAGTCCCAGAATGAAAAAAATTGGGACGCTCTCCCCTGATTCACAGGCTGGGATGACACGTCCTCCCCTCCCCCCGCTTTCGACGCGCCAGGTGACGCTAGTAAATTTGCACCCATTTTTTTTTAACGTCGAGGTAGGTGAGTTTCAAAAGTGATTATTTCTGTGAAATTGGCGAGCAAAAAACCCTCAAACACATCTCCCACTGACGATATGGACCTTGCTGAAGGTGCCACCCCCCCCTCCCCCCGCTTAGACGAAAGTTTTGCGCCGCCAGTGGCCATGCAGATACCTGAAATATTCATTTTGAAGGTGACTTTTTAAAGGTTGAATTAATGATAGAAAATACTATTTCATGATGGTGAAAGGAACATAACATAGTTTCCTGGAGTAAGCAGCATGTGGAATCCCTGGCTCTGCGCCAGCGCAGGAGAGTGTTGCGTCAGCCAACGTTCTCTCAATCGTCAAGTGGGAAGGGCAGCCACATCCCCAGAGGTGCATCGATATCCATTATCGTCTCCCTAGGTATTTACCCGGTCAATAGATGGTATAGGTATCGATCGCATTGTGCAAACCGAAGTTATATTTACAGTGACTGTCTTGCCACCCATCGACAACAATTGGCGGCGGTAAAAATGGATGGATTTCCCCAAATCAATGATGGAGATGTCAACACAGTGACGTTGGAACTATGTTCAAATTGGGGGGAGGGATAGGCGTTACGGTAGTGGGTCCCTCCCACTATGGTTATGTTCACCCACGCCTAATCTGGTTCGGCCATGATATATAACAATCGACCTACAGCAACAAGGGATACAGTAACTTTAACAAAGCGCTTTTCACATTTCGTGCAAAATCATTGACTGAAGCATGAAAGCCTGCTTCAGTGACCCAAGACTGCATCTCAGTGTTCATGTGTCCGATTTTTGTTGAGGTGAACTTAATCTCCGGAAGTCTCTTAGGAGCGCTGGTTGCCCAGAGTTCGAAGTATGTTCTGATTTCTTCTACCCGATCTTCAATTTTGTTAAATTAATCGGATCGACATGATCATCGGAGTATGAAGTCAAAAAAGAATTAAGAGCTTTCCTCCACTCCGCACATTGTTTCAATTTTCTTCCTGTTTATGGTAATGGAGAGATCAAGGTACAGGCCTGGCACTAAGCCATCGACTTAAGAGCCCCTTATTCTTAACTGCCGCATTTGAAGACATTATTTGAGATAGATTTGAGGCCAGTCATTTAAACCTTTCACGACAGAATAATTTTTAATTGAGCTAGTTTAGCTGGTTTAGCTTGAGCTGAGCTAGTTCGCAGGAGCACATGAGCTGGTTTAGCAGCCTGCAAGAAAATCCTACACCTCGGCAATGTTACGAAATGAATAAAAAGCAATCCGTACCAAGTCCAGAAGCGTCACACTTCGCCGTATTTCGTCAACTCAGAAAAGTCTGATTGCTCACAAGTGTGTAGTGAATGTGAAAAAAATTGTCTTGAATCAAAACTGAACACTGTTCTTTCGTTGTGTCAGTTATTTGTGAAACTGAAAATACTCATTTTATGTCCATGACATTATGAATTTAGTATTGCTTTTTATTTCACAGTAGGCATGCAAGAATGCTGCTAGCGGTAATGCAAACGGTTTTCTTTGGGTGATATTAAACAAACATATATCTGAGATGTTTGTATTTACCATGTTTCTACACATACAGGGTCTAAATAATAGTTAAACAACAAAAGTTAAGTAATCTTGGCTACTCGGGATAATTATAGTTACATCTTTCTTCCCTTAAGATGATTTTTTCTACTCCACAGAATCATGTCCTATAATATACGATGCCCACAATATTTTAGAAATGATTTCTTCCGTTGTTTGCATCACCCACAATAATTGAAACTTCTAATCATAGAAAAAAAAACTATTTTGGAGCAGACTTCCCTTCTGATGTATACTCGTGACTATCTAGGCTTCCGAATGCAGGGTGACATATTGAAAAATCCATAACAATGAAACATGTTTGCTCTTTAACGACGCACCAACTGCCAAGGTTATACGGAGCCGTGAAAGGAGTGCAGAGTACTATACCTATAGAGAGAGTATAGTACAGAGTACTATACCCACCAGGTCAATGAACTCGGGACCTGTGAGTCAGGAGGAAGGTTTCTACCTCCGAGGCACGCATCTCCATCTATGCAAGATTAAAATCTATGAGTTCAAATTTTTAATCAGGCTAAGCACTTTTCGAAAGTTGTTATTTCCCATTCACACTCACGATACACATACGGTTCGTGAACTCCGCGGTACATATTACTGCATTGTGGGGGCCAGGTGGTCTATTGTCTCCAAGCCTGCCACATCCAGATTGCGATGGCATGAATTAAAAGTTAACCAGAGTGACATATTTTTTTACCTTGACTACCTTTCTGTGGTTCAATTACTGGAAAACATTTAAATGTTCTTCTAGGGGAAATTTAAGGTTGCATGATCAATCATACCTGATGATAATATGTTCAAAGGAGAATGCCCTTGTTCCGAGTGTACTAAAGAAGCAGACGTAGCTTTAAGTCCCCGTTCTAAATTACGTCCGAATCGTTCAAACCTGTGGTCAGCTAACCAGCACTGCCTTGGTGGACTGTGGGGCTGAGGAGGGAGCGCATATAACTCGGAGTTCATGTCGGGTCCATAGTCCACAGAGATTATCCATACTAACTAACTCACCATACCACACATTTATAAACATGCTCACATCAGCCGACCTTGGACGGGCCAGTTGATCATTATCGTACGATCTGGACATTTTGCGTCCTTGATAATTTAATTGAAGGTTGTTCAAAACTATAAAACGTGACATGACGTGACATGACGATGTTTGCGGCTCACAGGCCAGTTTTTCGTCCGAAACAAAAGCGAGATATCATCGAGGAAACCCAGGTGATGGCGTGCTTTTTATCGCGTTGCTCTTGCTTAATCCCAAATAGCAGTCCGGAACTCGCGACGTTCCTGAACTCTCAACTGACAAAGAAAGCAGGAAACACCAAATATCAAACCGGAATGTTCTGCGCTTGCGTTTAATAGCATAATGTGCAGTTGCTGCAGTATGTGGTGTAGCTTTCAGTTTAGAGGTGGGAGTTTCGGGCAATTTTGCAGGCCCGGGCCCGGGCCCGGTCTGCTGCTGATTTTAGAAGCCCGTCACCAGCCCGGTTTGTGGAAGGAATGGCTTATCAAGCCCGGGAAGGCCCGGTATCATGGAAAAACCCATAAAATACTATATACAACGTTTGTTTACTTTAAAGCTGTTTCAAATACATGTTTTAAGCCAATTTATACTGTAAACATTTTGGTTTCACCCAAAAACCATATTAAAAAGGTGCATGCAGCATCAGTAGCCTCAGCTATCTTAACCTTCGCCCCACCGGGGGCCATCGATGGCCCCTAAGGTTTTTCCGGGATGGCGAAAACGACGAGGCGCAGCACCGCGGTTGGGGTTCTACCTACCTCTCACTGCATATTTTCCCATCATCCTGAAATTTTTACCCCGGGTCACCAAGGTAGGTCACCAGATGGGTCACCAAGGTCACCTACTTCACTTTAGGCTCTGTAAGAGCTACATTTAAAGTCGATCGATTTGAAACCTCCTACACTTCATAACCCCTCCGGGTCTCAAGGTGTTATCTGGGATTTTTCGATTTCGTGCCTGAGGTCGGTCCGAGGCGACCTCTCCCATTGGAAAAGCATGGGAAAGTTGTTTTGTATAAAAGCCACAAAATGATTGCAATACTCGACTGCTCGAACAACGTTTTTGGACCCCTTTCACGGATCCCGGGTCATATTTGTTTGACTTTTCCAAGGTCATCCAGGTCACCTGGGTCAAAACAGTATTTTGACAATAACTTTTCACCTAATTAAGCTGAGCGGTGAACAAACACCATCGTTTTGTCTTGTCACTGGCTTTCTTTGATATACGGCAGGTCACTTTTTGACCTTTGTGACCTAGGTTATTAGGTCCGAGGGACCTCTGAGTCAACCACTGGCGGGGGTCTTTACGTTCCACATAGCGGAAAAGTACTGGCAATTTGTATCAATGTACTTTACCAGGCCTCATAGCTCTAATGAATAGAGTTATGCCCGCTTGCTTAATCATTGTATTTGGTGAAATAGCCGATCTTGACCTAATTTGACCTCTGAGGTGACATTGACCTGAGACTAAACATGCTGTATTCTACTGATTCACGCAGCTTTCTATTGTTTGATTTGCGCTAACGCCCATATTTTCGGAGTTGAGGGGGCCTCATGCCCCCGTGGGGGGTCCCGTGGTTAATAATTCAGCAGAAAATGATACTGAATAAAACACACAGTATGAAACATGGCTTGCTTATGATGCAAGCTTACTTCAGGTAATGACAAGCATCACCTTATAAAAACAATGGGCATTCTAGATAGAGGTATGCACATGGCAGCTAGAAGCATCGGGATGAAATGAGCCCACTCATATCAGACATTTCCTCCATCATTGTACTTTTATAAATCATTATATGTTGGCACAAGCCTCACAATTGAGTTCCAATAATGTTTATGAATAGAGGAGAGAGCAGTGGCATGTTTTCAGCTAAAAATTTTCAGAATATCATGGTGGTATGGCCTGGAATGAACCAAAAATCCTTCAAATTTTCCCTAAATTGATACATGTAAGCATTTTCTTAAAGTTTAGCCACTAGACAGCTTGGAAGATAGTCAAAAGATCATTCTGCTTGGGTCAGCCGGGTCTGCAAAGTAGGTTAGCCAACAGGCCAACATGAACAAGGCCCATCAGCCATATACAATTATCAAACCACCAGCCATAAAGAACTATCTTGAAAAAGAACCACTAGTTTTCCACAAGTTCGCACCAAACATGGAATTAAAATATTGCACCAATCTCCACCAAAAAGTAGATCTGACACAAAAAAACACTCAAGTTCATCCACATCGTCATTCGGGCTTGAACACTATTTCTGTTTGTTTTGTTGTATTTTAGGGGCTTGCGCTTAGGTATCTGAAGCGCCGTGCTTGTCTACATTAGAGCAATCATTTATGAACATATTTTTCACCAAAATTTACCAGAATAGTAAGTTGATTTCATTGAAACTATTTAAATACTCTAAAAAAAATATCCTAAAAATTTCATAGATTTAAAAAATAAGCACAAAGTGTGTAGTGCATTTCTTTTGTTCCTGAGAATGGGCCACTTTTTGCGCATTTGTTTCATACATGACGCTTTTCTGGCTTTGCAACAAGATGCTTTGCAAAACTTTACAAGCTGCTCAAGGCCGCGGAATTTGCCGTATCTAAAGTCCATAATTTAGAGATTCTGTTATAGAAGCTGTATTTCATAGAGACCAGGGAAGTATCTCCACAAGGAAAATGCAATACATAATGTCAAGTATATTCATGTTATGGTGCAATTTCAAAGTTTCCTTCTAAGGTTGATTGCTCTCCCTAGTATCTCCCCACAACTGACTAATTTATGTTTTGAAGTACTTCGATCAAAAACATGTTTTCTTTGTGTCTATTTCCTTGGTTATACTAGCCCTTTCTGAGTGGATTCTGCATCTTTTGGGCAATGAAAAAGCAAGATGAAGCTGTGGAATGGTCAAACTTATCAACATTTGTTCTTGCATCTAGAGTTAGCAGGCCAATTTGACAATTATGGGCTCCCACTGGATAGTTTGTACCTGACATATTCACTTCACCATTTTTTGTAGAGGACATGGGAATGGCTCCATAGATAACATTTTCTTTTTACCTGAAGCAGAAAGCTTCTGGAAATAAATTTCTAGTTAGAGCTAGGTGTTAGTATCAATATGTTGGCAGCAAATTGGTTAAATGACTTCCTTTGAAATGGTATACTGACAATATGGAAGTAACAAATAGGCTATCACAATCTATATTTTGTTCACCCATATATGACTTGAAGATTTTGAAGTCATCAGGATATTCATAAGATGACAGTACAGCATGGATGTGTGCAACTGTAGGCATTATTCAATATTTGATTATAGATATTGATACAGGTTTAAGCAGCTTGCTTTTGATCCTGGCATGAGTAACAGATAGAAAGCTAGAGCTTCATGCTTTTACATTCCTGAAGTATGTCTAAAAGTCCATGTCTCAAAATTAATTGTAAATGCATTTTCAAAAGCTGCTGTTGCATGAATAATATTATTTTTCAGTGGAAAAAACTAGGTCTGTACTGAAAAAGGCTTATTTAATTTACAGAAAATTGACTTTGAAGTCCCAGTTCAGTTAAAGCCCGGAATGAGCCTGGGTCAAGCCCGTTATCAGACCGGCATTGGCCTAAATCAGGACTTCAGGCCCGGTCCAAACCCGCGGGCCTGGGCCGGGCTTCTGCCCCGGGCCCCCGGGCCTAGAAAGTCCCACCTCTATTTCAGTTGTACGTCATGGCTTGGTATTTAATTATTTATTTATTTTACTGCATCCGAACACTCCACAATAGACATGCTGCTTTTCATGGCCTAGCATCAATTATTCGGAAACACAATCCATGTGCAAAAGACAGGACACTTTGGTTGAAAAATCGGCACAAAAAGTACTCCCAATGTTGCGTGATAAGTTCCTAACCATGCGTGCGTAATACTCACGCCTACGCCAGGGTCGGTTTCCTCGTCTTCTTTTCGCCGGGATAGTTGTAGACTGACCAGCAGACAGGTTAGTAAGTTCTTGGTGAAATACCAGAATAATTAGTATTAGTAGTCGGAACACGTTCATCACGCTATGTTCGTGCTATGCTATGATAGCTATGACCACTATCGCAGGTGCCGTAAGCTATGTTAAATCAACTGAACTTCCGCTTCATAACATTTAAAACATTTAAAATGCTTCCTATGGCCAAACGTATTATTATCGATCTTCTAAGCAGTCCCTGCTTTTATGAACTTTCCCATTAAAATTACTTCAGCTGGATTTTCGGCGTCTGGTACTGGTGAAACTGTTTTGATGTGACTTCTAAAACAAAGTAAATATTAGGTGTGAGTACCTAGATGACCCAAGTGTGCGTAGTTTGGCACCCGATTCATAAATACACCCAAATGCAGAGCTTTGGGAAAACAGTTTTAAGCCAACAACGCAAAGGACTGGGGATTTCCGTTTCATGTTAAAGAAACGCAATTGCATGGAAGATGACACGGCAAAGTTTCATCATCGAATGTCCAAAGCTCTTGGTGATGCGATTTTTCGTTATAGTGTGCCTGGTATGGGCACTATCCCCTAGTTTCCCATACCCTTTAAAATGGTTTGTGCCCAGGCATCGCATATATGTATAAAACAAACTGCAGAGTTGTTAAGGTGAAAATAGTATTCTGCCTCCTGACCCGGAATTGAAGCAGAAATTGATAATTAAGATAATTTTAGCCTATAGTAGTGCCGAGCCGATGATTAGTTGATAATTAATTATTCTACACATTGAAGTTGTTTTTAATCCAGGACAAGTTGGCAGAGTTTTTGGCTCCAGTCCGCTGCTCAGGAACATGCATTGGTAGTGCGTGGGCAGGGTTGCGATCGATTTCCTTGATACGCTCCGTCGCTCAATATTTGCCTGACACGGGTCGGGTAGCCCTGTCTGGTGAGATGATGACCTGAGTGGGGCGGCCGTCTCTGTGCTTTGTAGATCGTTAAACTTTGGCTTCCAAATTAACCCTTCTTTGTGGGAGTTGCTCGTTCGGATGGTGGGGAAAAATAAATACCCTGACGATTCAAGGGAGGCTCCAACTCCAGAACCCGAACCTACAACAATTTGGACAAAACTAAAAAGTATATCAACCACGTATTGGCGGCTGAGGAAGAGTCATGACAGGTTCATTTCCTCCCCCACCATTAACCACATTCGGCCTCCAGATTCGCCGACGTGAAACAAGCGGTGGAACAAAAGCAGTGCGAAATATTGCAATGATGGTTAAAACTACGATGCCTAGACCGCTTAAAAGGGCTGAAATCACTGCCGCGTGTCAAGGCAGCGCATTTCACGGGATACTGCCTAACAAAACAACTTAACCCCTGCCCCGGTGGCGGGTACGAGCCACCTTCGCCTGGTGGGGGGCTAAAAGACCCCCCCCACGATCTCAAAAACTAAGAGAGCTAGAAAAAGCGCAAAACGGCAATCGAAAGCTCTTCGAAATGATATCGAAAATACTTCGGTATTTTTCTTGTCAGGTCAATATCAAGGTCACCAGAGGTCAAAATAGGTCAAAATCGCTAATATGAGGTGTACTAAGAAAACCTCCTATATCTCAGAAACTATGATAGCTAGAAACATTTTTCTAATACCATTCGAAAGCTCTTGAGATGTGCTTTCATTGCGTAGCATTCATTTTCGTGTAGGTCAAAGCCTAGGGAGCTACAGGTCACTTAATATTGGGCATATTCTTGGGAATGTCCATAGCCACCCATGCATAAGGGCGTTTACTTTTTCGCTAATAGCTTCCAAACCAAACAAGATACAGCCATAGTTTATGCACCATTGCAATCCTCTCATCAATACGAATCGAATGATATATGATATTGCCATGCCAGGTCAAATTTTAGAATTTGACCTGACCCAGGTCAACGGTCTGACCCAACTTGACCTGGTATAGTCATGATGTATATCATTTGACTTCCAGTGACTATACAAACACTTCGGTGACAAAATAAAAGCTCTATCTTAGTTTATTCAAAATTTATAGAGAAAAACACCAAAATGTTTATTTGACCTAAGGTGACCTTTTAAAGGTCACAAGTCAAAATTTTGGTATCAGCTTCAGAAATGGGCTAAGAGCAAGTCGCAACCGATGTTTGAAGTTGATTCCATCCATACTTACTGAGAAAAGCTCATTTCGTGATTTTCCCATGCATTGTCAATGGGGAGGTCATGCTCTGCACATGACCTTAGGTCACCAATATAAAAATCCCGGAACAAATGTTGTAGCTCCTGGTGGGCCCAAGATGTGGTATGAGTTTCAACTTGATCGATTAACCCTTCTTTTAGTTATGCCGTCCTAAGTATTTTTGAGGTTGGGTCACTTCACCTGACCTGGTGACCTGACCTGATATGACCTTGAGCCAAAATTTTCAGGAAAGATGTAAAAGGATGAAGGAACAGCAAGAGTTTGGCTGCGCGCCGCCGTTTTTGGTCACTTCGAACCCGAGGGGGCTCCCCCCGAAGGTTAAGATGCTCCGGACTAAGCACAAATGGCTGAAAAGTAATCCTAGGCTAATTTTGCAACCATCGTCATGTGGCCTACAATGAATGAAATGTTACTCTAACGGCAACTGACACAGACTTCTAAAATATTCACAGAACCTGTAAAAATTCAGACAACCCAACAACCACGGTTGTTCCTAAACTACAGCCGTTCAGATCCAGTGGATTCTACCCAATCCCAGACATGTGGGAGCCCTCACTGTGCGGTCCGGTCGGTGTTCTGTCGTTACCGTCGTCGTCTGGCCTGCCGCTGTGCGCGTCTGCCGACTGAGGTCAGTGTACGCCGTCGCATCTCCGTCGGCGCGCACGCACGCTTGCGCAACCCTGCAACTCTGCAACGGCAGTGGGCGCTGTTTACCGCCCGGCAGTGTGGCGCGGCGGCGCGGCGCGGGTCCGGAACCGGCACTGGCAGGGTCGTCGGCCGCGCTGGCCAACGACTCGCCGCCACAGCACGTGCTGACCGCATGCGTGTGTGTCGGTGTGGATGGGTGTGCTGCACAGGCCGGCTGTGAAAAGCGACAAACATGCTCACCCATGCCTAAGAAGCATACTAGCATGCTGTTACTTGTCCTGCAAGTCATCATGGCAGAAGAATGCGTTGCAAGCAATAATGATGTGGTGACAAACAAAATTAATGCGTTATTGGGAATGTCCGATGATGCCATTGGTGGATCCAGGAGCAGCTTTTGGAAGAAATCAAACAAACGTTTGGGAGTCAAATTTAAGAAAGAAAAATGGGAAAACAGTATTTAAGAAACGGCTAAAATGTGTACCATTTGGGGACCAAAAGAAAAATTTAGGCTTGGGGCACGGTCCCTTTGTCCCCCTTCCATCCACCAGTGGATGATGCTACGTTTCTATTTTACGTTTCCTCGTGTTATCCATCGTTGTGTCGGAACTTAAGCTTTTATGTTTTGTATGTGGTCATTTCCACATTTGTTCGGTCGTTCCGCATTTGTTTGTGTGTGGTCGTTGCCTCATGGCTTGATGTGACGGAGCGCCAGAGAGCTCGGCGGCGTAAATGGTACCTGTGCACTGCACATTGTGCAGCATAAGCGGTGTGTTGGAACACAGCCGCAGGAACGGGAGGGGGGGCAGGAAGCTGCTGCCCTCCAACTTTTAGACTGGGGGGCAGTGCCTCCCCCAGCTTAGAGCCGATTCCGGATCTTTTCCGTTAACAGATGAAGTGATGGCTGAATCGTATTTGACCCCACCAGCGTTAACAACTCCCCCCAACTTGGAAAAAGTTACTACGCCTATGCTGGAACATGCGCTAGTACTTAATCTTTTCCGTATTGTGTTCGTCTTTACTGAGCTTTTTGGACACGATTTTTCCTAGCCGGCTGACCACGAAGGCTCCAGGAGAAGGCACTGGAGCGCCACGATCAAGCGGCAGGGATTACAAACCAATGTCACGTGACTGCCGCCTGAACAACTGCCGCCTCAGCCATCGTACTCGGAAGCCAACATATGGTCGGAAACTGGGTGCCGTTCGGTGACATGTTGCAGAGTAAGCTGGCTTACGAGAAGAGCTGCGGGTTTGGAATGCAGCTGCCCCTGGAGCCGGATCGGGATTTCAGCCGAGCCCAGGTACGCAGGGGGCGGGAGTAGAGGTATTCCGGGAGCCTTAAAGGGAATGTGGCAACTTTATAACGTGATTTTAACTGAGATAGCCAAGGGGGAGGTGTTGAAACACCCTATCGGGGCGAGGGCTAAGAATGCAAAGAAATGCAGTTGCATCTTCAGATGTTCATTTACACACAATATGAGAAGAAACCAATAAAATTAGCGACGGTGACTTGAATCGTCCTAATTTGTATTCATCGTGCCCCCTTCTACCTCCAACAAAGGCGTTCGTTGCCTTCGTTTGAAAACTTTGACACTTTTATCGCACACACTTTGTAACAGGCACAATCTCGGCTACATAGTACCTATGCGGACACCTCGGAGGGTTCATACCCCCATTCTTATGCATGTATGTACATACATACATACACACATACCCGCAATCACTGATACCTTCCTGGGCACATGCACAATTTCCCGCACAGGACCACAAATCATATGCATACGTGGCGGAACGGGGGGCGGGGGCACCACCATCAAAATGTCCCCCTTAAACCGGTGAAGACACCTGCAAAATGGCACCTTGTCCTTGCTTGCAGAAATATAGTTTGTGAACGATTGTTCACAGAGCCACAGAGCCTGACAACAGACCCAATATGCTTGGTTTTCCCGCATATATGACGTTGTTTTCCACAGAATCCTCAATCTCATTGTATAACCTCTCCCGTGATCTAAAATAGACCGGAATGTGAGCACTAAAAATGATAGGTGTTAAAGAACCTGGTTACCTGACATACCTGGACGTAAAATTGTTAGGGAGTTGCAAAAAAGAAGAACATTGAACAGCAATGAAAAGTACGGCGGCGCTGCATGCTTCAATTTTCCGCCCATCTTGGAAAACCTTAGGGGAGTTAAATCCCCCCACCAGGGCAAAGGCTAATACCAAGTCACTAAGACCGACAACTTAGCAGTGGAAGCAGAAAGATGACTACACCGAAATATGTCCACATCAATGTGATTAATCTTTCATCAATTTCAAGCCATAGGATAAGCTTTGTTCCTCAGCAAATACGTTATTTGGAAAGATAAAAGCGTAATCTATAAAAGTATAGCATTATTTATCTGTATACAGAGCATTGCACACATTAAGAGCTTCATGCACTTTTCACTAAAAATGCAGCTTTTAGATCTGCGAAACAGCTTCATCGCTGTCAATGTCATGTAAAAAAACGAATATGTCATGTTCTTAGCGATGCACTGTATAAAATATTCGTCCATTATGAAATTCCTTTAAAAATAATAAAATATTCGTCCATTATGAGTTTCCCTTTAAAAAATATCAGGCGTCCGCTGGGTTTTCACCAACACAGGCGTCTTAATGGTTTTAGGAATGAGATTCGTCTTATTAGACTTAATAGGTAAAGATTATCTCATATTCTTAAGACTAAGATACTGATCTTGTCATTGAATTTTTGTTGGCTGTGCCACTAAAGCGAAGCTGCGTTCAGACCGTTAAGTTGCGTTGAGGGCCTTGGTCCAGGCTGCAAAAAATTCATACGTTTTCTTTCGGAAAAAATAAAAAATCGTTACGAAGACCAGCAAAAAGTTTGTTTGTGCCCACCATAAAAGTATAAATCCCAACAAGTTTTTCTTCATGCAGAGCATTATGAATTCATCACTATTCACTTTGCGCAGACAGGGTAAATCGCGGACAGAAATTGGTTTAAAAAATCAAAAGACCGTCCCTGCGTGAAGTTAGCTTCAGAAAGTAGTTCGGATAGAAGCGGTTTTTCGTTGGTATTTGTTTGCCCAAAAATCATTTCTGATTTGAAAAAAATATTTATCTCTATCACGACGTTTTTTGACGGCGCTGACTTAGACTGAATAACGAAAAGTCAAAATTTGTGTCCCCCTTCAACGAAATCCTGATTTCGTCCTGGTAGCAGCTCTAAGTGCTGTTATTCGCGCCAACTGCGTGGCGCCTCCAAAACCATCATCCCAAAATTCACTGCTGACACGGGCAGGTGAAATGTGTTGCACGCAGGTAGTGCTAACTCAGCTAACAGGTGCACTGCACGGCACCCAGGGGTCGGTGTTTTCACCGCCGCTGAGGTACGCACACGACGCCTGCCCCGTTGACAAACGGCTGACTAAACCGCAGGTGCGCAGTTCCTCTGGCTCACGGGTGCAGCACACACACTAAACGTCAGGCAGGTTGTACATAGATGTATAACTGCGGGCTGGCCGGGTCCCCACTGCACGCGGTAGCTGGACGCGCTGCTGCTGCAGTTGCAGGGTACGGCCGCCCCGGGCGCGCTGCGTTGCGGTCGGCCCACATCCGCCGCAGCCGCCGAGTATCACAGAAGCCGCCGAGTCAGCGCGGCCGCCGCCCGCAGCGGCGGCGGCGTCACCAGCGACCGGCCTCCCCGTCCACAGCGGGCTAATTGTCGCCGCCGATGGCTACCAAGAAGCGAGTGGACCGTCTGATCGGCTGCCTGTCTGTGTGATGAGGCCGCCTTCAAACAAAGAGACCTACCGCGCCGCCTGTTCTGTGCGACTGTTTCTATTGGATGCTGTAAGCGCTGCTGGCGATTCTCGCCCACTGGTGTACCCACCACGGAGAGTCAGCACAGCGGTCCTACCCCCTCCCTCACCACGCCCTCAGTCACCAAACTGAGACCCCGCGTGAGAAACTGACGGAGTGGATTATTGGGAATGGCGGCTATCACGGGCGCGGATTTATTTCGCATTGAAGGCGGACACCCGGACACCCCCAATCAAATGCAGGATGCTATTGAAATGTCCCTTGCATTTTATAATTTCTACTTGAACCTAGGACGGCTGAGCCGGTCAACTGACCGATAACGCTGGGAAAAATATTAAATATGCGAAGTCCAGAAATAAATGAAGCCAATATTCTTTAAGTTCCCGTAGTTTCTCACCTCCTTCTCGGTAATGCGCAGTTTTTTCTGCCTACGTTTATCTTCTACAGAAAAAGTTAAATATACCTAGAACGGCCACAGGGTCAACTTATAAAGTAAAGAAATTTTGCGACGGCTAAACCGGTCAACTGACCAGTAACCGGTTCTACGTGTGCATTCCCATACATACATACATATATATATATATATATATATATATATATATATATAAATCTCGCATATGACACATGTCCCTTGCCTCTGTTCTCCATAAACATCCAGAAAACAACCGAAAACTGATAAGAAAACTTGAATCAATATCTAAGAATCTTTCCGCGCACAGCAATCAATCATATTTAACACCCAGTGCATTAAAGAGAGCCTGCTCCCGAAATATACCAATATATATATACCAATATATATATATATATATATATATATATATATATATATATATGCGATTTGTGATCAATGTTCAGTGATGTAATAATCCTAGCCATAGCCCATGATGTGTTTTAACTCTGTTGACTTCATGTGCAATTGAGCATCGTATGACATGTTGGTGATATAGATAACGACACAAAGACGCAAGGGTAGATAGTGGAGCAGAACATGATGAATGAGACGAGTACCACTGGGATCGTGAAGCCGGAAAAGTAACAATATAGCTATTGACAATGACTGCTTGAAATATTTGGACAACACTGTGCGTTTCTGCTCAATGACCGAGTCTTGGAGCTTCAATAGCTTAAATTCAACAAAAGTTCATTAAAAGGATGAAAACAATATTTTGAAAATGGTTCTTAAAGCTCTTTTCCGTGGTATGAACAGTTTGTGTAATTTCTATAGATAATTACTTCCCGAGACAACAGCACAATAATACGGGATACGAGATACCGAAGTACACGGGCATAGTAAAGACGAAGAAGTTCGCGAGAATTTAAGTAGTAGGTATTTACTTTAATTATAAATCGAATATTTCTACTTATTTGTGTTGCTGTTTATGTGCATGTGTGTGTCTATATGTGTCTATATGTCTATCTTATGTGTTGTGTCTATATGTGCATCCCAAAATAAATTTTCATTCATAAGGCAACCCAAGTATTTATCTTCAGACTCCCTAACAATTTTTACCCGTTTGAGTCTTGAACGTTGATAAGTTTTGAAGTGCTGCGGCAAGGAGCATGATGATAAGTTATAAAGATGTTCCCTGACCTGTCCCCTCGAATCCGGAAATGTAAAAAACACTGAAGATTATATATAATCTACAGTGTTTTTGACATTTCCGGATTCGAGGGGACAGGCCAGGGAACATGTTTTCAACCCGTTTAGTTTTACCTGAATACCAATAATCACATTATTTGAATAGTTTTGGAAGTGGGATTTGTCAGGATTGAGTGAAAATCGACTTGAAATGAAACATTGAGTGCAGGGGTGTGGATTTGCAAACATCATTGGGGGTACCCAAACTTGAGGAGGGAAATGTTAATGACCACCTTATGACAGGAGAGAGCATAAGATTATCTTTGTTTTAGCCATCACACCGTCCGTTTGAATCCTGAAAATTATGAACAATAAAATTTAAACCGTATTTCAATAGTAACTCGACATTTCATCCCGGTTGCTGGACAGCCCCAAAGAGATATACGTTTGCAGCCCTGCATGGTACCGCTCATTAAAATCCACGCAACATCCCACTGCTGCTTTATTTAGAGAGCGTTCAGCTACCATTTCCACTGACATACATGTCAGTGGGATATGTATATCACGGCACAGGTGCCGTGATATACAGATTTCAGGATTCGATTTTAAACATTTTGAACATACTAAAAAACAGCTGTTAAAAACTGTCACTGCTGAAAAGCATTTGATTACATTGCTTGATGTTTCATTTTTGTCCTCACCCATACTTGTATCAAAATTCTAGTACCTACGTTGTACTGTTACGGTCAGTACGGAAATTTTGTCCTGCAAAATCAGCATCTACCAACAAAAAAATATTTCGCTAGGTCTCGCCCTTTCAATCCTTGACACTACTTGTTAAGTCACCCACTGCCTCAATTCCACCAAATTAGATATAATGCAAATGCTGAGAGCTGAACGTCTTGATCTAACAATGGTTCATAACTTTCCACAAATAAGAATAATAATTAAAATAAATAATTAGAAACAGTGGCTTCACCCGGGAGATTAATAGTGGAGCATTATAGCATACAAACCGATTGTTATAGGCCTAAAGATAGAAGGTAGGACAATCACGGTTAGACGGCCGTGCACAGTGGCTTCTGCCTGCCTGGAGGCCGAGTGGAGGCGACATCGAAAGGATGTGGTGGGTAACTGGTAGGGGAATGGCGTATGCTAAAAGAATACAGCGCTGCTCATGCCATTAAAATATACATACTTCTCAGCTAATTCCCTCGGGCATCTTGTGCTTTGCTGTGGACCCTCCTTGTTTACACGATCAGAACTACTTATCTCTCCGCCTCAAATTGTCATTTTAGCATTTTAAACTTCGAGCGATGCATACGCATGAAATGTCAGATAGGCATGTATGTCACATACACTGTGTGCATTGTGTTACTTATAAGTGTGTCAATCAGGGGCGTAGCCAAGGAGGCGGCAGGGACAGCCGCCCCCCCCCCACCCCTGAGGACACCATTATGTAATAAACAGGGCACTTTTTACCTATCAGGGCCCTTTTGGCGCTGTCGCAGGGGCCCTTTTCGGGGCGCCGCCCCCGCCCCCTGAGCGAAATCCTGGCTACGCCACTGGTGTCAATTCTAAAAAGTCTTGAGAAGCTGCATCATCTACCCTGATGCTGAAAAATACTATGGACTCGAAATCGGTGTCTGCAATCTTGTTCGCCAAGCATACTCATGTACCGAATTCATTTCATGAACTCGCATTCATGTTTTTCCAGTTTTATCGGCACTGCACATTGCAAAAACACCTAACCCATATATCTACCCACGCGCACAGAATGTCTCCTACACCGGTCCCCTCCCTCAGTCTGACACCAGGCACAACAACCAATTTCAACACCACACATGTAGGCATTACAATCCGCCCGCGACCCCTCCCCACCTTGAACTTGGCGTCAGCGATGCCCACCGTGACCTCTGTAACCTCTATTGCCGCAGGCAATCGCGGCTGCTGGCGGATGGCGGCCGCTGATTGGTGGAGGCGCGTTCACTTGTATTGCGAGAAATTCAGCGGAAATTTATCCATGCAAATGATAGAGCTTTAAACCATAAACCAAGAGATGTAGTAACATTACCTTTTTCAAACATGACTAGTCATACATTGCTCTCTATTAGCTTGATTACTTGCCACGCCATTCGAGGCTGCTCTTCGGTACATGGGGAGACGGCGACCGAGTTCGCTTAAAGGGACATTGTCGCAAAAATTTTTATTGGCTAGATCAAAAGGTTACAAAAAGTTGTTTCAGAAGTCATATTCTCATTTTTGCAAATTCAGGCTCAAAATGCCTGAAAATCGGCCTCAAAGTCAACATTTATAGACGACTTTACCGAGTCCTTATGGTAACGATAAAGTGACGTAGGCCCGGCTATAGCTATCAATTTATATATGAGAAAATGTCAAACATTTCTTTTAAAGCAGTTCAGTAGCTAAAACCTATAACATCAAAAATTATTCTATAAAAATATATTTCCAAAACGCTTTTGAAAGAGAAATATAGGACTTTAAAGAAATACCATCAACCAATCAAAAGCCCAGTCCTTATAGGATCTGGTCACGTGGGCTTATCTTACATCAATGTGATGTCATCATGGCTATCAATGAACTATCGATATTCACCATTTCAAAAACCGCGGCAAACGCGAAGATATGAATACAAATTCTATAACACTAATTAGCGCTGCGGTCAGGCCCGAATACCCTAAAGATTATAATTAATAATTGTTCGTTATTGCATGATTGCATTGCAGCTAAAATGATACAATAAAAAGATACGGGTAGCGCGATCCAGAAGATCCTCCTTTGAGGCATGAAGAAAGCTTTGGGTGGTTTTTCGGACGAGGAGATTGTCGCCTCTCCGGTCTCATGGATCAACATATCGTCGGTAATCTGCACGTAGAATATTTTGAGCCTTTGATGTGGTCAATTGAGATTTTCTTAGAGGTAAAAAATCTATGCGTGAAAAGTCAATGAAACAATTTGAATTTTTGCCATCCATCTTTGCTGGCCACCAATGCTTATTGAGGTTTTGTGTAGTGAGTGTAGTGAGTTGGTCAAACACTAATCCTATCAAGTATGGGCAATGCATTTAATGTTTCTGTTCTGCATTAATTAGGTTCATGAAGTTGCCAAAAAGCAAATTGTATGCTTAATTGATAACTATTCATTTTGGCCCACTGTTATAGCTGTGGTCTCGTTTCGTCTGTCAACACCAATCAGCGAGCAGCATTGAGTCCCAGTCTGCAAAGTATGGCAGCAGGCTAGACGAGTCACACCAGCCACCTAAAATCATTGCACTGCCAGACACCAAAAATTCACACCAAACTTCTATATAGCATAGAGAAAAATGCACCCTTTCCTACCCACACAATGCAATGCTACCTCTTGTATTAGTTAGTTAAATACTTGTTATAAGGTCCCCTCCTGTGTCTTTATAACCATTCAGCCATTATTTGTTTGGTTTTCAGTGTCACCTTCCTTGCACCAGTCTGGGAAATTCACACCAGGCTGATGAACTTCACACCACTCACTCTTGTCTCCTAGGGCACTCACCCTGACGAGATCTCGTTAAAAATGCCATACTTTGCACACTGGATTGAGTCTATGTCACATGGCTATAGCCTCTCCCTGAGAACCAATCTTAGAACCAATCTTAGATTTACAGGCTGGCTACCTGCTGTGGTGCTGCTGGAAAAACAGTAACAGCACAACAGTGGTAGCATACTTTTTGTGATTGGTAGATAAGTATTCTGGTTCATTTTTGTCTGATTAGCCATAGCAAATACTAGAGACAGTTGTGGTATTTCTTTTCTAGAGGAGAGGCTCGAGGGCTCTGGAACAAGGCTGTGCTGGCGGACGGAACAAGGCTTATGAGCAGTGTCAATGCCAAAAAGTCCTCATTTTATTGTTCCACAGGTGAACTTGTGTACCAAAATAGGTGAAAATCATTTGGTGATGGCAATTCCCCAATGATTATTTAAGCATATTATTTTTGAATTGCCCATATTCCCTCTCTTTTTGGTCTAACTTTATATTTACAATATTTGTGCACTCTAGTAAAAGTCTATATCAAGCTTGTAATTTGAATTACAAATTTCTACCTGTTACAAATACTGGCTCTGCACAATGTGTGCATGCTAGTGCATTTGCTGCTTACCTTTTTTAAGTATGGAAATGTTTTTGATTAATTTTACAGATTGAAACAGATTTTCCATTTATTTTGGTACCATACAGTACATAGTAGTCAGTGTACTCCTATCTACTTATCAGATCCATTTACTCATATTTCAAGTGCTACTGTTTGTTTCCAGACATGAAAGTGACTGTAGCATGAGTTCATCCATCTGCCCTCGGAAAATGCCCATCTGCATTCATGCCCATCTGCAGATGAATTCATCCATCTGCCCCCTGAAAATGCCCATCTGCATGCTTTTTATAATTGATATTAAAAATGAACTGAAGGAAAACTAGGATAAGATGTATTATGATTTGAAACACTAGGAGTGTACCCAATACAACAATATAATTGTGAACAAAGAGTATGGATAGTCATGTAGGAATGACAGGGGGGCAGTCTTGGGTGATGCAATTTTTTGTGTTTTCCTGGAAGAATATATGAAAGATTAGGCGGGTCGCTTCAAAGAGAAAATTTGTTTACTAGAAAACCTGTCTTTTGTAGCTGCTGTGTATCATCAAGCTATCGTCCCAATGGACCAGCTTGTGTATGATCATTTTGTTTGTTAGTTTGAATGGGATGAACCCAATCAGACCGATTCTCCCATAGACCTGAAATTTGGTATATTTGTTTCCTATTGTGGGCCAGTGTTGAAATAATGTATTGTAATTTATAAAAAAAAACATGAATTTGCATGGTTCCACCTGACCCCTCCACAAACCCATGATCTAGACTATAGATCGTCTTTGGGGATGTGTTTGTTCTTGAATATATATATATATATATATATATATATATATATATATATATTATTTTGCATATGTTGAAAACAAGATTCAGTGATATCTTGTTTGCTTTCATTGTGGGCTTGTGATATTTTATTGGTACCATTTATTTGGTCCCATTTGTTCCTGCTGTGAAAATATCTTCTAATTTAAGAAGAGCCTACCCCAGCAAGCTGAACGCAAAACAGAAATAATCAGGTGCTGCCCCTCGACAGTGACTATCGCAAATTACGCCTCCTGCTCGAAGACAAGCTTCAGAGGACGAGCAATGGAATCCCAGAGTTGGCAGAGTACCACAGCCAGCAGTTTTTTGCATTGAACACGAACCTGCCTGAGTGCACCTCGGTCGTCTGCCTGTGTGCCCGCAGTATACGTTCATGTATGTGCGTAAGTTGTGTTTATCGCGGTATATTAAGGCAAATCCTCTGAGGACCTCAGGAAAACATGCCATTAAAAGTATTTTTTAGCCTAAAGGTAAGAAAACTAGTAATGCAAAGGGGCTTTATAGTAAAAAATCAAGTGGTCAGATTTTGTTGGTGGTCGTACGTGCGAAAGTCGGCGAAAATAATAAGTTACACCTCTGTGCTCAGACTATTGCGGTGAACATTTTATCAAACCGTGTAGCACTTATTGTGGACAGATGCAAAATCTGTTATGCTTTTGATGTACACTCAGTATTTGGTTCGCTCCCAGCCTTCTTAGAGTGCACTTCAAGGACTGGAAGCTAGGAGCTGCATACCCACTGGTGGGTTCAGGGAAAATTTACTTTCCTCCCAAACTCTGCGATTTTCACCGACCCTTAAAAAAATGTGTATTCACGATTTTTGACCCTGTCCTCCCCTCCCCCCACAAAAAACATTGGCCTGGATCCGTCACTGACGTACTGAGTTATATCCTCTAGTCCACGTTGCACTCGGAAGACTGCTCGTTGGGGACTCGCAGACCTGATTGTTGCACGCGTTTCTCACCTGCCGAGGGTTATCACTCGCTTGTAATTTCCTGGTAGGTTATATTTTCTCATGTTTTTGTGAGATTGAATATAAGCCTCATTGATCAACTGATATCTGTTGGTTTTTAAAAGTAGATGAATTTTGCATTGCGTAGCCGAGGAGCATGATTATAAATTGGTAAGATGTTTCATGGCTTTGCCTCTCGAATTCTTGACGCAAAATGGAGCCTGTGATCACACTGTGATCACATATTCGGGCACAGCCCCTCGTCAGAATCCTCATAATACAATAAGCGAAAACTTTTGGTCATAGTGTGACCAAGGCTTGAAATGTAGATCTGATTTGGAAATCGAATGCTGGAATAATGCAATTCAGTACTGGAATATTCAAATATTGGAACTCGATTCGAGGTTATCCTAGCACTCTGACTAAAAATGTATGTGTTCACCTATTATATTATGAGAATTTTGGTGAAGGGATGTACCTGAATATTTATCAGTGTATTAGCCCCATTTTGGAACTATGATTCGAGGAGGCTGGTCATGAAATATCTTATCAACGTAGATAATCTAATAAACAATCTAATAAAAATAACGGTTAATATACTATTTTATATAATGATATGATGTTATATGAAGTGCTTCTGGAATTGTTTGTTCTATTATGAGAAAGGACCGTTTCCGAACTCCGAAGTATTAAAAATAAACGCTTATCATTTTCATAAACAAATGTCACTCATGAGGCTAACAGCTTGCTTGTCTTAAAGCTGCGATGCGTCTTCTTAGGTTTAGACTCTGTGACTACCAATGTTAAGATTATTTATAGAATCCTTTTTATTTAATACGAACTGTTCCAGGCTATAATTTTGAGGTATATTTTCTTGATGTGCCCTGATCAGAAACTAACTCAACTTGAAGTAAAAAACAATGTATTCTTAAATCTTGTATATCTATATACGAAAAAAATTAGAAAGAGCTACCACCACGGACAGAGGAGTGAGGTGGCCAGTCCATCTCCAACCTGCAACGCCCAACAAACGTTCCCCCTGAAACAAAAAGTGATCAGGTTTGGGTTCGTGGTGCGTTCCACACTTTTGTTAGTTCATCCAAGGATCGTGGTGGCTGCTCTCTGGTTCCCCAGTTCTGACGCATATCAAGAGTTATTCTTCCGTATCACATTCAGCTATTCTCCGGTTCTCTAGACTACGTGTTTTTATATTCTCCGGAGACCAAAGAATTACAATTATATCAAAGATTTAGATGTCGACGGACACATTTAATCTGATTGATTGATTGAGTGTTCCGGCCATATGGGAGGGGGGCGCCCGTGCAGGCACCCCAACCGCTGCAGGAACATCGCCAGCCGTCGTGGGTCCGCCAGCGCTTCCCGGATGGGCGGGTCGTCCCGTCCAAATATGTCCCAGCGCAGGTCAGCGCACGCAGGGCACCGGGTCAGAAGGTGGTGGAGGATCTCGTCCTCTCCATCGTCGCATTCCTGTAACGTGGCCTCCGGGTTCAGGCCGATCCTCTTTCGGTAGCTGCACAGGAGAAGGGAGTGGCCAATGCGCAGGCGCTCCACCTCCACACTCTCCTGCCGTGAAAGGCCCAGGTGGTCTTTCAGGGTGGTCCGCCCTGGGAGACCGCCACATTTAATCTCGAACACGTTTTATCTCGTACGGATTAACGTTTTATCTCGTTGTTTTACCAGATTAACACGCGCATTGACGGGGCTCTGAGCCACCTTCGCTTTGACAGGGGGCGCGGGTACCCCCTAAAACCTCCAGAACCACGGTAGGTAGTGAAAAATGGTAAACGGCTTTGGGTAGCCCATACGCTTCTCCATCGAAATATTTTAACCATTTTGTCAGGTCACTTCAATCGGATGAGTTCACTTTGTTCCGACTTATGTTGTCTTAAACTTTGAGGCCAGGTCACTTGACCTGTACTGATGACCTGACCTGAGATGACCTAACCTTAAAATTTTGACAAAAGTTGTAAAAATGATGAGAGAGGGTATGTCAAGTTTTTTAACCCGAGTTTATTTTTAACCCGAGTGTGTTAAGTACCTACCTAATAAATGTGTGATGGCTTAAATTCCGTGGCGGCGCCCCTGCCTAGTTTTCTTTGCCTAGTGTTAGGAGTGTATGTTTTACCATGTACTGCGTTTTTACTGTTAATATACGCGTATGGATACAAGTGCGGCGGCGCTACGCGCCGCCGTTTTTATGTTCTATCCGAAAAACCAGACGGGGGGGGCGGGTACCCGCCTCCCGTCAATGCGCGTGTTAACCCGCGCCCCACCGGGGGTCCGGCGCCACCTTCGCCCCACCGGGGGCCATCGATGGCCCCCTCTAACTCCAAAAATATGGGCGTTAGCGCAAATCTGCAAAGTGCACTAGAAAGCTCGCGTGAATTCAGTAAGAAATTACTTCACATGTTTTAGTGTTCAGGTCAATGGTTTGACCTCCAGAGGACAAATTAGGTCAAGATCGGCTATTTTCACTCAAATATGCAATGCTTAAGCAAACTGGGCATAACTCTTATGCCCTTAGAGCTATTGAGGTGTGGGAAAGTAAATTTGATAGGAAATTGCCAGTACTTTTTCTGCTATGGAAATGTAAAGACCTCCCGCCAGTAGTTTGACCTCCAGAGGTCACCTCGTGACCTAGTATGACCTGAGGTCACGAAAGGTCAGAAAGTGACCTTGCCGTATATCAAATGAAAGCCAATGACGAGACAAACACGATGGTGTTTGTTTCAGCGCTCTAGCTTATACAGGTTAAAGTTATTGTCAAAATACTGTTTTGACCCCTGGTGACCTTGGATGACCTTGGGGATGTCAAAGGGCAAATATGGCCCCCTGGAATCCGTGAAAGGGTGTCCAAAAACGCTTTTCTGATCAAGCTGAGCATTTTCAATCGTTTTTGTGACTTTTAGATCATAAGACAGCTTTTCCCATGCTTTTTCAATGGGAGAGGTCACCTCGTGACCTGACCTCAGGGCACGAAATCGAAAAATCCCGGATATACACCTTGTAGACCCTGGAGGGGTATTAAAGTGTAGGAAGTTTCAAATCGATCGACTCCGAAATGTAGCTCTTACAGAGCTCTAAAGCTGGAGTGAGGTGACCTTGGTTGAACTCGTCTGGTGACCTGACCTTGGGTGACCCGGGGTAAAAAATTTCAGGGATGGTGGGAAAATGATGCAGTGAGAGGTAAAGCCCTCAACCACGGTGCTGCGCCTCATCGTCTTTCTGCTATCCCGGAAAAACCTTAGGGGGGCCATCGATGGCCCCCGGTGGGGCGAGGGTTAAACGATTAATTAATCTCGAGACACATTAATCTCGAGATTAACACATATAATCTCGAAGAGCCACCCCTGCTTTTTATTGGGCCGGTTTCTAGTTCTTGGTTTGCACGAAAACCGGTCAGCCTTCAAGGATGGCCTTCAGCAAAGGACACAAAAGACATTTTCGAACGGCGAACAGCGTGTCCCGCTGGTCAGAAAACAGGGGAACTGGTCTCCAATAGAGGGAAATCCGACGGATTGAGAACCATTGCAGGGAGCTGGAGACAAGCCGGTTCCAGTTTGGCACGCCGGTCAGATTAGAAAAATATTTGGGGCTAATATTCCCTTTCCCTCAACTACCCGGACGGAGGGATAACCAGAAGAAATTGTCCTTAGAATATTTACTTCATCCCATAGGAGGATCCAGGAGGGCAAAGGGGGCACGTGCCCCCCTCCCCTCTCTGATCAACTCTCGGTGAACCCTAAAATGTCGCGTCCCATCCCCTCCCCCAGGATGCAAAAATCGGCACACACTGATAGGATTTAGCGTCCATCTGATAGGTTTTGCCGGTCAAAGGTGGCGCCCCCCCTGGTCCGGATGGTGCCCTCCCCGGAAGTTACCCCCCCGATCGGCAATCATGGATCCGACTATGCTTCATCCATTAGTACGCATGAACAAACAAGAAGAAAATCAGAAAAATTGTTTTTACAGTAAAAACTTCCACGACCTAGATTCGAACCCGTATTACCCGTGTGAGAGTCGGGAATGGAGGCCACTATACCATCCCCGCAGTGCGACACCTGCCCGATTTTAAAACTTTCCTGATTAGTTTTCTCAAGCCGAATGTTTTGGACAAACTAATCTAATATTTGTATTTTTTAAGGGTTAATAAAAATAAATTGAACACGAATACAGCCTAAAAACATTTTCTACCCCAAAAAAATCATTTATAGAACTTAAAACTTTGATTGATAGAATAGAGGTGAAGAGCAGGTTACAGCCTATTATTGATATTGTTAGCAAATTTGAATAATTGTTGAGTGGCCTCCAAAAATTTAGCTGAAGATAAAGAAATGATTGATAGTACCAGAATCAGGATTTTTCAAATATTAAGAAACCACAATAAAAATTTTTGCGACAATGTCCCTTTAAGTCGGGATTGTCGCGATGGGTTTCTGCTGAGTGAAGAGGATTGGGGTTCAGTCCCAAGGTAACCGAGGGAAGGAATAGAGAGATGTTCATAAATAAAAAACTTAACCGTCGGACGAGTTATAGAGAGTGAGGACTAATAGGGAGCGCTGCCGAAGTACAACCAGATAATATACCAGAAGAGGGAAACACGTGCTGCTTTGCTCCGTGTTGGATGGTGAAAAGGCACAAAATCTAACTCGGGACTCGAAACATCATCGATGTTTATTATCCATCATGTCTGAGGCTTTCCCTTATTTAATAACATTTTAAGTAGTAGGTCAGATGTAGAATGCCACTATAACGCTGTGGAACAGGTATTTGTTGATCATTCCCTCTATTTACGCACTTTATGAGAGCTTTGCTTACCTTTTGGAGAGGGTGCCCAAATCACCATTGGAGGTGCCCAGTACATAATTGGGGGTGCCGAGGCACCCCAGAGAGATGGAAATCCACACCCCTGATTGAGTGACTTGATAGAACAGAATCAGTCAATCAGATAATCAGTTTTATTTTGTAGAATTTTTGCCAGCTATGATTATAGCCGTATCATCGGCAAAGTGATAAAATTTAACAAATTCAGAGACACCATACATATATGCTTTACATAAACGATAAACAGGAGGGGAGCGAAAATTGAGCCGTACGGGACTCGCGTCAAATATTTCCAATTCTGTTGCCTGTGTTTTAGCTGACAAAAAGTGAGAAACGCTCCAAGCCTAATGTGGGACTTTAACTTCATTTTTCCAAGAACTAATATTACATCAACTTTAAGGTTTTTCCGGGATTTAGTTTCTGGTAGGTATATAAGAAAGTTATTAATGGGATATTTCGAATCTATTTGACGATTCTTTATCGGCGAATATCATGATGATAAACATCATAATATTCGCTGATAAAGAATCGTCAAATAGATTCGAAATATCCCATTAATAACTTTCTTATATACCTACCAGAAACAAAATCCCGGAAAAAACCTTAAAGCTGCTCCAAGCCCAGCTAATGTGCATACATATAATACATTCATAGATTAATTAACTGTTTTCAGATGTCAGTTGACTCCAACGTTGAATTGCGTGCCAGATCATCTATTTTTGAAGATTACCTGGGACGCTAGATCACCTGACAAAGACCCTAGTTATTCTAACAGTTATATTATATATGCCGAACGTGCCCAGAAAATCAACACAAACTAAGGCCGGACGCGCTTTTGGACCACCAAAAAATCAGTCATAATCATATCTGTCACAGAATGTCCTAGTCACTCATTCAGTCATAGAATGCCCCCGCACACGATGCGCTCCCCGTACTGAAGCTCTGACCACGCTCCGCACCTGCATGCTGTCGGTGCTTGCTAGTCATTTAAAGAGGCTCATCCTCTAGGCAGATTTAATCCTGATGGTGGAAATAATTTAAGTTTGCACGGAAAGTAGCAGATTTCAATTCCCCAGAAACGGTGGTACTTGCGTCGCCTTTTTCTGGCACCGTCGGCAAACCTGAAGGGAGTGTTCACCCCCCCCCCCCACCCCATTAGAGCTAGGTTTCAATTCGCGGATTTCTCAGCCGACACTAAATTTGTTTAATATTTTACGAATTTCTGGAAGTTTTTTCACCATCTTCTAATGAGAAATTTCGGACAAATATATTCCAATACCCACTGGCGGATACAAGGGGAGGGGGGGCAAACGGGCCGTGGCCCCCGCCAAAGCCTAAATTAGTATATTTTGCTCCCTCAAAGAGCTAAATTTTGGCCGTTTTTTTAAATATTATGTTTTCACGACTTTTCTAACTTTGGCCCCCTCTCCAAAACGTAGGTATGTCTCCCTCCAAAAGTTTCTCCTGGATCTGCCCATGTCAATACCCCATGTGATGTTTCAAACCCAGCATTTTAAGACTTTTTCTCAAACGTTCTCTAACGCTGACGACAGCGTCTACGACACCTCCTCTTCTCTCATCTGTGCAGTGCGGTAACTAACTAGCCCACCGCTTGGCGGATGAACACGGCGCGTGAACGCCACCCGGTGACGTCACTCTGACGTCATGATGATGCGGTGCGTGTGATCGCGGGAGTGTGGGGTCATGGCAGGGAAAAGTGCGCAGCGTGACCGGGCAGGCCCGTAAAAATACACTTACGGGTGGATGACTGTATAACCATTCTCCAAACGCTAGCAATATTCGATCAGCGTGCACTTGAAAGCGCAGCCATGCTTAGAAGATTATAAGTGTTGTCGTTGCAGTTTAATGCAGTGCAGTTCGCAGCAGTTAGTACACGCGAAGGAAAGTTTGTATGTGTCGCCTTTCCACCTCACAGTGATTGACTGTATTAAGAAAACAAAATGTGTTCTTCGATCTTGACCGTTTTTCCAAGCCACCACAACTTTTGGTAAGCATCCGCTAATGATACCAACTCCACGAAGAAACAGGTACCTATTCTACCCTGTGATGGGTGTAGCAAAACCTCGAACGTACTAGGACGCTTTCTCGTAAAGTTATGCCTCCTGCTAGGCCTACAATAATGGGGTTGAGATGTCTGACATTGTAGGCATCATTCATCCAACCTCAAATAGACTAATTTCTGTTCATTGCCTATAATTAGCCGAGTTAGCGGTAACTAGCCGCACCTCCCTCTTCACTAATAAATCCGTCGGGGACACGCATCCGGAGAAGGCTGCGGTTTGATATCTCTGACAGGTTTGAAGTAATTAGAAAGTGAAACGTACGCTTCTGAATATTCTCTGCTCAGATGGTCTCACGCTTCTTTGTAAGTTGCTCTCCACGCACTTTTTGCGTAGTACGTAGACACTGCAAGATTTAGTTGGCATGAACACCAAGTCCTGCAGTGGATCTAGAACGCTGCTTCTTGTCCCTCCCCTTTCACGCCTAAATGATTTTGCAAAGTGAAAAATACGGCTTTGCCGCGCAATGACAGTGTGCTTTCCTGGCGACGCTGCTCTGCTTTCGCATCCCAAGACGCATCCCGCTCAACAGTTTATGGCATGACATCAATACCTTGCAACGACATTCTTGTATTATCTTGAGGTGTTGTCAGAAGCCGGGCGAAAATGAAGGAATTGGCTGACAGTCTGTTCGCTGAGTCAGGCCCATCGTCCTCCCTCCAGCACCACTGCAGAGTTTCACAACGCACTGTTGCAGTGGCACCGCTCTCGTTCTGCATATCTGAGATCCGACTCCGAACCTCAAATAATACCACTGATTCTTATGTGCGACGGAATTATTAGCTAGTGAAGACTCTCCAACATTAGTTTAAACAGGGTTTACCTATCAAATGCCTAAAACAAACAAACAAACTGACGTGCGTTGCAGGGTGGTGAGTTGAAGAGTTGCACTATGAAAGGAAAGGTATGAAAATATGTCCTCACTTGTTGCTCCGAATCAGAAAAAGTGGTCGAAAGTGAATAAAGTACTCCATTTCAGTGACCATTTCTGGTCAAGTGGCCCTTCAAAGTGAGAAAGGGGTAGCACCAGGATCCCTTTCGGCAGGGTCCCGTGCGGAGCAGGCCCCCAACCGAGAGAATATTTTAACTTAACAACAAAACCCGAACCGACAATTGAGTAAAACTAACACCGAAGTGAGCGGAAGTCAGTTTGCCCGGACGTCGCTCCTTACCCAGCACCATGAGATTTGAAATAATGTCTCACGGGAAAGGTGAACCCTTAAGGCGGCACAAATAGGTATACCACCTGAGACGGGGCCACAGGGAGCACGTGCCCCCTGGTTCTAAAGAGGTCTTGGCCAATTAAATGTATACCTCAGATGATTAGCGCTGACAAAATTATACCGGCTTTGTTGTGTGCCCTAATTGGAATGTGCCCTCGGCCACCTAAGTTTTTACATTCGCTGCACCTATACTCTACGAAAACGTTTCTTGGCCGATAACTTCTTTACCTCCGATGTGTTTATACCCCTTATTCGAATGTGCCCTGGGGTGCTAAATCCTGTACCTCTGTAGCTCACGTGATTCACGGCCGCAAGTGCTTTCCGGCTGCTCTGCCGTACAGGTCACAATGAAAGCAATGGGGGACTAGGCTCGACAGGTAGAGCAAAGCTCTGAAACGTTCTACAAAATCTTCCACAGGACCCTCATCAAGGACTTCAGTAAGAGGGCCAACCCCTGACCGAACCAACAAAAAGGAATACGCTGGTCAGCTAGGACCCAAACAAGAACAAGCATTCGACGAGCTCCAGTGAATATTTACCAGCGAGCCGTCCTTACGCTATCCGACTTCTCTAAACCTTGATGACCGATGGTAGTGCGGTGGGCTTAGGAGCAGCCCCTAGACAACACCTTGGAAAGAAGGGCAAGAAGAAGGTGATTGTCTATGCGTCGCAAAAGACAACACCAGCTGAAAGAAGTTATTCAGCATGTGAATCAGAGTGCCTAGCCCTCGTATGGGCAGTGAAACAATTCTGTAATTACCTCACCGACAGAGAACCAAATAAGTAATCACCGACCAATTTTATGGTCCTTGAAATGGCCGCAAAACCTAAAAGTCATCCACCCAGGCTAGAAAGGTGGCGGCAATCACTCCTCAAGGACCTCCTCATAGAGAGCAAGCTGTTTAAACATCACCGGGGTGGCATTTGCTCTCACTTTGAATATGTTTTTGTCACGTGGGCTTCTTGAAAGAGGAGATCCCATTAAATCTTTTCGGTTACATTGGGAAACCAAAATGTGGCCGATGCTACACTTCAAAGCCACAACCACTTAGTTTTGGTTTGACAGTCTCATGGCAGTGGAAACCACGCATCTAGAATTTTTCAGGCCGATCACGCGTTTTGAACGAGTTGCATAACCTTCTCAATGGGAATTTTCCTATATAACTAAGAAGCGTGAATGGAAAAGCACACAGGGCGTACAAAAGTGAGGACAGGAGTGGCAGGGCAGGAAAGAAGGACAGGGTAGGAGAGAAAAGGGGGAGGACTTGACGGGATGTTGATAGTTCAAAGGATTGACGGGCTACGGAATGGGACGGGACTATTGATAGTTCTACCGGGCCATCCGATCCATGGCTCCTAAACGATTCCCCCAGATGGTAAAAATATTGTCCAAATATTCCTAAAATAATTATATTTTCCATATTTCTGACCTTCCTAAACAAAATTGTCTGGGAGTGCCCTTGGACGGGACCGACTTAAACGGGACGGAAAGATTACAAATATATAATGTTGTTTTGTGCTGACCTCTAGACCTTAACTCTATATGTGGTCAGTCCGGCGCGCCTCCGCAAAGGCTTTGCCCGGAATACAGATCTGTCCGGTGCGACGCGGTACCTACAGACCAGGGTGCCGATGGCTTTCGAGAATGCTGACCACGTCTGTGCAAAGGAGGAACATGCTTGAAATACTATGAAATAAAAGCGGGTGTTAGGTGCCCAGAAGCAAGAGCTTTATCTCCAAAAGAAACGGTAGAGGGATGGGGGCACGAGCGAAGTTCCTCCCACCCAAGGGTGCAGGTATCGGCGCCTCCACGATGCAATTTGCCGCCCTTGATAATAATTGGGGCTTAAAGACGCACCAGCTGCCAAGGTCATACGGCGTCTCCATTTTTCGCCCTTGAGATAGGTTACCTTCGCATTAAGAATTGGCATTCCTGGCCCAAATGGTGCCTCCGTCAGGTGCAAATTGGATTATCTACCTAAAAGTCTCCTCCAAATCCTACATCCACCTTTTCTGCTACCTGGGATAAGACCGCTCCCTTCCGATAAAAAGCCCCCGGATTTGGGTTCCTTCTTCCCCTAGCTCCACTACTCGAGCATCGGGTCAGATAATTGATTGATATATGTAGACCGGTCCACTGCAAGCAAAAGCAAAGAGAAGCCAATGAAAATAGATGCACCTGCCGTTTTAGAGATGAAACTCCCTGTACAGTTTTTAATGTCCTTCTGAAATCCTGACTCATGCATGCCACAGTTCTTTGTGTGATATATCATATCCGGTACTAAGTGGACACAGTTTTAGGAATGTAGAAAAAAGTTTTTACTTCAATGGGCTATTTTTCTGACTTGGCGAAGGATTTAGATGAATTGATGGGACAAAGCCCGCTAACACCCGCACTTTGACAGGGGTCTGGCACTTGCGCACACTAGAAAGTCGGGGGAGGGGGGCTGGTAAGCCCATAACTTTGCACAAGACACGTTCACGACAGGGATGCAGCCTAGCTATGTAATATTTTGGTTTCCAAGATAGAAAATAATTGATGAAAATGTATTATTCGAGTTTTATGGCTTGTGTTTTTCGGGGCCGGGGTGCCCTAGTGGCTTCCTTCCCCCTCTCGGGGGCGAGGATAAAGGATTAAAGGGGGTTTCCCCCCCCCGGGGGACCCCCCCCCCCCCCCCTCCCACCCGGGGGGGAAAAAACCAAAAAACCCCCCCCCAACCACCCCCCTAATTAGGAAAGGGGGCCTGTCCGGAAAAAAAAAAAAAAATAAATAATGACAATGAATATCAAAACTAGGCTTAAATCTGTTTCCCAATACTTTATATATATATATATATATATATATATATATATATATATATATATATATACCCACAATATAACTTTAATCAATGCGTACTTATGTACTAGAAGCAAATCGCCTCCGGAAAAATTTGCGCTACAGTTGAATGATCTGCGCCATTAACTGCAATATTCCTTTAATATGGGATCAGTGATATGAACTTATTTCTCCTTTGCGAAAGCCCAAGAAAAACTTCAGGTGTACAAAGGAAATCCTTCACTCAGCTTTAAAGGGCCTTTTTCTGAGGCAAATAAATGCTAGGTTTGATCGACCCGGCTCCATCATATTTTATCACAAAAATTCATTGATGTAGCCTAGAAAATGAAGTTGATTCCTTGGCACCTGTTCAAACCAAATGTTTGATGCGAACAGTTTTGACTAGTATCCTGTAAGATGTGACCTTTAACACGCACACTGCAAGGGGGGAGGGGTGGGGCTCGGACGACCTACCTATTTTTCTGAGGTGGCCTTTGAACCGTTTGCAGTCTAAAAAAATATACTTCAGTACTTTGAGAAAATTCAATGGCGAGCAGCGCATCGCGCAACCCTCCTCTTGACACGTTTTTTTAGAATGAAGTCGACCTGATTGACCGGAAATGAGAGACGTACCGCTTTGTATGCCTCTAGGGTGATCAATTTTAAAATTATTACAAAAAACAGGTCATGTCGGTCAACGAGTTATGACGTCATTGTTAAGTATATGTAGGCAATTCTGCTAAAAATAATACTGACATAGCCAGGGTGTAATGCGGCTCCTAGAAGAGTTTCTATATAAGGTTTCTAAATATCATTCGAAATCTGTTCAACAGTAAAATCTGCACGCTGCTTCTATTTTGAGACACGGCAATAAAAAGGTCTCCAGAGGTCACCAAAGGCCATAGTTTTTTAAAATGTGTATGCCCATAACTTCTGAAAGAGACAAGATACAGCAAAAATTTGGTGTTACAGCAACGAGCATAATCAAATGATTCAAATGATGCACAACATGACCTTAAATGATTATGTTACCTCGAATTAAGACCAAGGTCATTTAAAAGTCACAAAGGGGCCAGTAGCGGATCCAGGGGGAAAAGGCATTTGCCCCCAAACAGAAAAGCTCGGGGAAAAACTGTTTTTTGCCCCCTCCAAAAGCGGTCGACCTCCTCTATGCCCCTATGCTATTTGGTGCAACTCATTTGTCATCATTTGCGTCCTTGGGTCAAGACGTACACACCGGTGCAGTTACTTTTGTTTTAGATCTAATGGTTCTGGATCTATGAGACCTCCTAAATGAGCCTACATTTAACCCATTTTAGCCCACTGTGACGTCACTCGTCAACATATATGGTTTAAACCCAGCTCTACAGTAGAGAACGATAAGGTGCTTCCTGCACCGTTTTTTTCTTGTATTACCTCCGGTTCGCGAGATCGCGTAGGGGGAGGTCTGATCGGACCCCTAGGTGTTGATAGTCCCCTACTCCCCTGTTGGTGGGAATGAAAAGAGTCCTGGCGGTGCCGGGTTATATAAAGTTATGACGTCACCCAGGAGCGTCGCCACCGGGGGGCCAGGGGGCCTGCCCCCCCACTTTATGACCTAAAATTTCCTTATCTCAGTCAAATGGGAGAAAACCGGATATTCTTATAACCAGCCGCTGCAGAAGGCAACGACGAGCCCAAATTCGAACAGTATTTGGTCCTAACGTGGAAACTTTTTTGTCAGCGTGAGTTTGAAGTCTGGCTGCCCCCCTCACTTTTTGCCCGTGGCGACGCTTATGACGTCACCACTCGTCCTCCAATGCATGCAAATTGGCGCGACCCCGCGATAAGTTGTGGTGATCTCCAATAAAGGTTAGACTTTGAAAACCTATCAATAAAAAGATAATTGACCAATAGTCGAAATTCTTTCACCAATCGATGCATCGTTGAATTCTCTCACAAGCACCACAACAGCTGAGGTAGCATTATGAGGCTGCAAACGGTTCTAGGGCCACCTCAGGAAAAATACGTGGGGGCACCGGCCCCTCCCCTCGCAGTGCGCGTGTTAAAGGTCACAACTGCCAGGATACTAGCCAAACTGTTCGTCTCAAACATGTGGTTCGAAGCGGTGTCAAGGAATAATCTCCATCTTTTAAGCCACATCGATTACTTTACACAGTGAAATGTGGCGCCGGGTCGCAAGCATCCAAGTCCCTCAAATGGACGCCTGCTCGGGGTGGAAGCTTAGCAAATCGGTGTGCCCAATCAATCTATAAGTCTGTTGGAGCTTTTCATTCAATATACGCTTTATATTCCAAATGCCCACACTCCGAAAATGGCCCACATGTACGCGCACATCCCGCACGTAACCGGCGAACTAAAACTACCTTACGACGTAATGACTTGAAGTCCGAGGATCCCGACCCTTGCCGGGATCCCCACCCTACCATGGGATCCCTCTCTCACTTACACCAGATACATGAGCAGCCCAGGGACGGTACCGACCGCGGGAACGGCCCAATCGACTCATGTATTGCGGTTGTCTTGTGGTGCATTCCACCATAAGACGACCAGTGACCTACACCCGACCATTTTTTATTTCCTTCAAATTTGGGTCACTAAGGGTTTCGAGGGCGCTGAATTGATTGGAACCCTCGAAATAATTCCCAAAAATATTTTTTCGGAGATATGGCCCCAGGCAATGTTCGAAGTTGGTGTTACAAGTATTTTTTTAACGGCTCATAGTTTCGAAGTTCTGGCAGTGATTTTCATAAATCTTTTTTATTGCATTAAAAATAGATATAAAAACATCTTAGCTATCTCGGATTTTCAAATTTCAAAATTTTGGTTACTTGATTTCTTGACATAATTTTTCAACGATGACCTTGACCCGAAGTTATTTGAAATTTGTATTTTTGTCTGAAAGCGATTTGAAATACATTCAAACTCTTTCAAATGAAATAATAAAAACATTGGGTATCGAGTTGCATATATTTTTTCTAGCTTCCAAAAGCAGACACCAGGTGGCAAAATAAACCCATTCTCGCCGTAACTCATTATGCAATTGCGCTAGAGCCTTGCGACCAAAACTAACCTGCCTTTTGCTACTGGTAGTTTGTTCTCGTGACCTTGTATTATATCAGGTCATGTCAGGTCACCTAGGGTAAGGCTTTCCAGCATGAGTGATAGTTTGCTATTTGAGTTTTAAAAAGCTACTTAAATTAATAATAAAAGATGTCCGGAACCATTGCCAGTTTATTTAAACACATACACACAGCTTCACACGCATAGAAAACAACAACAATATGTTAGGCAAAGCCTCTGTTTCATGTGGTGAATCCTAAATATTTTTATCGGTGACTGCTCATTTCATTAAACCCGCTTCGCCACCTTTACGTGCCTGCATAGGTCATCTTCTGACAGCCTGTATACCTGCATAGTTTCAAAGTCCACAGGATTGAACCTGTGGCTTCTCCGGGTACCCTTGATGGTGACAGTGGTGGCGAAGCGGCCCCTGAGATCTGCGGCTACTTTTTGTATTTCACTCCCCGACACATACAAAAATTCAATCGACGACCTGAACTTGTCGGTCAGAAATTGAAACATGTGCTCAGCAGTGAGGATCTGGTTGGTGACCGGCCGACGCAGACTCTCCCGGTAGGTGGCACGCTTCACCGTTCCACCTATGCCGTCACATGCCCCCTTACCATGTGAGGTGGCAAAGAAGTGCCACTCACACGATATGCCCTTGAAGTCAGCGGCGTGGTGGCACACATTTATAAAGTTGTACCTATTTTTGTACTGCGCGCTACTGCCATCGCTAAAGTAGTGGATTTTCGACACTCTCGGTAGCTTTTTCTGAATTAATGGCACTAAATGTTTGATGAAAGCATGGACAGAGGTGGAACTATGTTTTGTATCGTCAGAAATGACGCAGAAGCTCTGGTGCTGCTCGATGCTATCTTCTCGCCAGTACGCGACGAAGGGGTGCACAGTGCACTGTGTGGCATCCCACCAAAACCCCTGCACAGCATCCTGTACGATGAAAGTGTAATTTTCGGAGAAGTCACCTTGAACGACGACTTCATCATCAGCTACACTTTCTTTGAGGTGCTTGAAAAAAGCAGCCTGTGCCCTTGCTTCATAGTGGTGCTGTGCAAGGTCAGCTATTTGCTTGCTCAGCTTTGTCACGCTTTCTTCAAGAGTTAATACCATCTCTGCCAGTGTACACCTATCTGCGCTCTCCCACTGTTTATACCTGACCTCAACATCACCGTCAACATCTTCACCTTCCTCCTGCACCAACATGGTCAAATACTCCGCCACACCCTTCTCACCCGGACATTGGTCACAATTACCCATCATACAGTCACGATTATCTGAGTTGCACACAGCCATGTCAATCAAATCCTCACATGTTAGCCCAGGACAGTTAAGAGCAGACAGAAGGAGAGCGGGGTTTTGATGATAGGTGCAAACGCACACAGAGTGCGTGCCGCTTGCACCTGCCAGCACACAGTGCTTGGGGCGCAGCGCCGCAAATGATGAGAAGCTGATGTCTGGGTTGTTCTCATCAGTCTTATAAAGCTCATACATCTCCCTCAAACTTCCGAGCACGAGCCGTTTCTGCACATTTACTTTTTCGCCGTTTTCGTCACGCATCGAGATGCAGTCCTTTTTACCAGGACACATGCGACTGACCTCGTCGTCTTCGTAAAATCTCTTGACTTTCAGCTTGACCTCTTCTGTGATTCTATGCCGGCCTCTACTCATGCTTTGCACTTCTGGTAAAATACCATGGTTTCGTTTCAGTTCTCGGCTCTTCTTCACCATGTGCGCGCTGGCCCCAAAAAAATCAGCCGTTCTTTCGATAGAATATGGCGACAAAGTCAAAATGGCCAGGCGTCTCTTGTAGTCATCCGTGTCTTTGAAGGCATCCTTTAGTTCTCCCATGAGGGCTTTATACCTAAAAGCACCGGAAAATATCATGACTGATTGATCTGTTAATGGTACGTATGCGTATCTGCATTATTTCTGGATACTAGTCAAGCTTGTGAAATTTAAAACTATTTTACAACACATTGCTTACGAAAATTTTCAAAATATGGAAACAAAATCGAGCGAGACGCTCTTGTGCCTGTCAATATTTAACCAATTAACAAAAAATACAATGCCAACCAAATTAGGTTTAGATGCACGATAATCATAAATCTCCCTTGAGACGATTTCTTTGTGGCAGACTATGCTAGCCCATGGCTATATCGAAAATAATGATATCATGGCGTGATAACTACTTGATCCAAATCTTTAAAAAATTGGGGAATTATTCTAGGAACCACTAAACGAGTGAATAGGGAGTATCAACTAGACTGCATCCTAGCAATAGGAATACGCGCCATTGCGAAAAAGCAATCACCGTATAAACCGGAAAATGTGTCACCAATGCTCATGAAAGTTTTAAATCTCCTGAACAAAACAATGGTGTACATAAAACATACCTTTCCAAGTCGCCCTGGGCCTCCCGACGAGGTTTTTTCGGAGTATTTCCAGGGGTTGGAAGGTCGATATCCAGGGTATGCTCTATCTTTCTTTAACAGAGCTGACCACTTTTCGAAGCTTTTCAGAGCCCGCGTATCGCCGTGTACTGGGCTTCAACCCCCTGCGAAAATGATACATTGTTAGGTTCTATGACCCGATATGAACAAGCGCGGAACTGGTCCTAGTGTTAGTTAATTTAACCGCATAAATGTAGGAAAGGAAACTCAGTGGGCATGCTGACATGACTGCATAAAATCATAGAATAGTACTAGAATATTCCAAGACCAAGCATCGGTATCAACGTGAAAATTAAGCTTTTTTATAAGCCCATGCAATCAAAACAATATATGACGACATTGACTTCCTACACCCACACCAATCCTCCCTGTTATTGGGCAGGAACAGTTGTTGGAAGTGTTCCTAATAAAACAAAATAAAAACAAAAGGAGAGATAGTACTTACTTTTTCCAACCAGAGGTGACACATCAAGGCTGGGAAGAAGTTCACTGATTCGTTGGTGGCTAACATCTGGATCCGCAAGTGATGAGCCGGTAGATTCAGATGCAGATGTAACCGGTCCCTCAATCGGTACACTTTCGCTCAAACTTGAGCTGGTTTCCTCTCTCGGTAGACTTTTGGATTTTTTGTCAGCTTTTTGCGGCAGTTGTCACACAGATAATCACTGCTGGTAAGGCGGTGATCGTTGACGGCTTCGACCAATCTCTGCCTTCGGCAATCGCACATTTTTCGAAATTTGCCTCTTGTGTCGACTATATGGGTCACAGCAGAAATTAAATGGCATTATGAGCTTTCTATATCACTAGCGTAGCCTAATACCAGCACGCGCAATGCCCAAGTGTTTCCACTCCAATCAAGGGTTCACGACTGACGTCGCTCATGTTTTTCGCTCCCAGGTGTCCCGTCCTTCTCCAGTATGGAGAGGGGGAGAGCCCCTTCGGCGTTGTTTGCTCTGCGTGACCAGCGCGCGCCAGACGTGAGGAATAGCACAATAACAATGTCCCCCTTCGCCTAGCACAAGAGCACCCAGACTGCGATGGCGTACTGCTAGCCCTTAACACGCGGCTGGTCCAAGGAACAGTTTGACTTGGAAACCTTTCCAATAGTCCAAGAGTTGCCGACGCCATATGCCTGGAAGTTGGTGCGTCAGTAAGCCCGAAAAATTATTGAAAGACAGAGCGTTAGCTAGTCAGATTTTCCAGGTGTGCTTGCTGTTTTTTTCTCAAAACGACTCCCCTGTCAATGGGACAATTATGCAGTTAATTATATCATTATTTGGTCGTCTTTGTGGACTACTCTCACACCTTTGAAGGTCGCCTAGACTCCCACCGTCTATACAAATACTGCTGTTCACTACCTTCCGGAAAGCCTTACCCTAGGTGACCTGACATGACCTGACATCACAAAAGGTCACAAAAACAAGCCGCCAGTAGCAAAAGGCAGATTAGTTTTGTTTGCAAGGCTCTAGCCAAATTGTATAGTGTGTTACGGCGAGAATGACTTTCTTTTGCCACCTGGTGTCTGCTTTTGTAAGCTAGAAAAATATATGCAACTCGATACCCAATTTTTTTATTATTTCATTTAAAAGAGTTTGAATGTATTTCAAATCGCTTTCAGACTAAAATACGAATTTCAAATAACTTTGGGTCAAGGTCATCGTTGAAAAATTTTGTCAAGAAATTATGTAACCATTATTTTTGAAATTGGAAAATCCAAAATAGCCAAGATGTTGTTTCACCTATTATAAACACAACAAAAAAAGATTTATGAAAATCACTGCCAAAACGTTGAAACTATGAGCCGTTAAAAAAACACTTGCAACACCAACTTCGAAAATTGCCTGGGGCCATATCTCCGAAGAAATATTTTTGGGAATTTTTTCGAGGGTTCCAATCAATTCAGCGCCCTCGAAACCCCTAGTGACCCAGATTTGAAAGAAAACAAAAATGGTCGGGTGTAGATTCATGATTTTTTTGGTCGTCTTATGGTGGAATTCCCCTTGTACTATTCTTCCACAAGGTTCTGATCCTTCTCTAGAACGACCATGAGGGTGGTTCGCACCATTGGACACAGCTTTGATTTAAAATACAATATTTTCATTGGATATGAGTTATTTGCCTATAAATTTTACTCTTTATGAAAGAAAACTAGCTTATGAGCTTACTTGAAAGTTGCATTCAAATAAAAAATTTGCTGCTTACGACGGTACGTTCCAGGTCGCCAAATTCGTCGGGCCGTGCCGCTGTGCTTTTTTACTCGCCCAGACATCGCTAATGCAGGACTTTGTTTGATATGCTTGATGTTTTAAATGATTGTGTCAATAAACGTGTCTGGAACTAAATGGCCTTGCGATCGCCCAGCTCAAGAAGGTTCTACTCGCAAAGATCAGGTTTAAGCCAATATTTAGTGAAATTATCACAAGAATCTCATATTCAAGCCTGTCAGAAGAGGGATCCAGACCCAGCAGTACATAATTTCTGCGCGGGGTGGGGACGGGGAGGAGGGTTTTCCGAGTTTTACAAAGCGTTAGGTACATACATGGGGGAAGTGGAGTAAAAAATCGCCAAAATATGGGTTACTTAAGCATTTTATGGATGACTTCTTATAAAGAAAACCAAATGCACTGTGATACCCGCGTTTTTCTCTTGCCAGCTGTTTTTTTATAAACATGCATATTTCAAGCAAAAGTGAATGCAGTACCCATCTTTCAAACGACCGGGCCCATCAAAAAGATATTCCCCCGCCACCTCCCCTTGGACATTTTCTGGATCCGCCCCTGGCTTAAGCTCAAGGCCAGGTGCGCCAATTTCGCGAGATTACTGACAGTTGTTTTGTCGCATGACACTGTTTTGCGGTCTTGGAAACGGCTCAGATAAGGATCTGAATCGACTCGAGCATCCAGCTCATCAACGACGGCGGAACAAGTGCAACGCGCCATCTATGGACTGTTCTGCGTACTGGTAGTATACCGAAGCGTTGGAACCTCGATCATGGGGCTGCGCCCACTTATAAATGCTTAAAAACGCTCCACTAAGCTCAGTGTGTTCCCTTCGATGCTAAAAGTCTGCAATAGCCTCACGAGTCTGATGAAACAAAATGCGTCAGAAACAGGTACATAAACTAAACATTTGATGTAAAAATCCTTTGGCCCGTATGAGGCTCCCAGGTCAGCTAAGGAAGTTCCTGAGCAGGTCAACAAGGTCACTTACGAGCACAGAGTTGGCAGTAGGCGAATCCAGGGGGGAAGGCAAGTGTTGGCACATACTCCTCCCCCGAACGACCCTCCATCGGCCCCTGAAATGTCTATGCGCCCTCTAAAATGTCACTTCCCATCCCTCTCGCCAAGAACGAGTATCGGCGCCCCTGTTCGAAATAGCACCCGCATCGATAATCCTGAACCTGCCTATAGATTTGACACGGGGCCTAACTAATAACATAAGTGATGCCATCGTTATTGCTACACATATATCTATATTTCAGCTGCCGACATGCGTGCAAGGTCTCTTGGCTGACAAATAAGGCCCCTCAAATGGTATGGAATATTCTCCGGCCACCCACAGGAAGCGAGCTTCTCGATATTTCAAGGCCAGACTCCTGAACATGTCAAGGAGGCGCCGTCCACTTGTACGGTGCAGTCTGTGCAACGCAGAGGTACCATCACAAGCTGATCAGGTCCCCACTCATCGATACCAGGGACAGCGGATTCCATTTTCAAGGGGGTGTGTAAGATTTTCGGGAGGGAGCGCCTTCCTCCCCAGACAGCCACCTCCTTCCCCAGGGGACGCCCACTCAGGGGAGGGGGGGCACCTTTGCTATGCTAGGGTGCTTTTCTATCCAAAGGGGGCGCCTTTGCTCTGTGGGGGCTCCTATGCTATCCAGGGGCGCCGTTTTTTATATGCTTTTGCGTTGCCATACCCGGAAACATTTTGTGTTAGTAGCTAGTCTCTATTCATACATCGCACTCACACTATGTACAGAGCGGAAGGTTCCATTTGCCAGCACCCTTATGGGACAGCGGTACCGCACTCGGCGGGCCATAGGCTGCTCCAGTCTCCCCAAGTCGCAGCGCCCGGCACAGGCCGAGCCCTCACATGAGGGCCGCGGGCGGGAGACCAGACCGGTGGATCATTTTAAAGGATGATCCGGCCCGTGCGCCCACAAACAGGGACGCCGGCTGGCACGGCGTTGATTCCACTGCTGCGGCGCACACTCCCCAGTGTGCCGCTATCTCCTGGGTAGGAGGCGGCACCGGAAAAGGCTGTCATAGGTCAGCCTTGACCCAGGGGCCTTCCACACATAAACATGGCGGCTTTGCCAGTTGCGCCACGGGGGTGGTAACTGGCAAAGGCGCCGTTGCTAATCTGGGGAGAGGCGCCTTTTTGTCCCGGGGGCGCTTCTGCTGTCCAAGGGGCTCTTCTGTTATCCAAGGGCACCTATTTCATCCAGAGGGGACAACTTTTGTCTCCTGGGGGAGCCTATTTGCTCTCCATGGGGCGGCTTTGACGTCAGGGGACGCCATTCTTATATGAGTGTCTTTATTTCACACAGAGGATCCTACCTCTTCCGGTAGGTAGTGATTAGGCCGGATTTTCTTTTGGCCAGCCGGGGGCGCCGGTCAAATGTGGGGGGGGGGCGCCACCCCGGACCAAGCCAAAACCGGGCGTGCAAAAATATACTTTTGCACACCCTCAATTTTTCAGGCTGTGCAACTGCAAACCCTGCCCCCCAGAATCCGCCGTCCCTGATCGATACGCGTCTCTGGTAGATTTGGAAGGGACATTAGTAGTTCGTGGATTTTGAACTGAGCTGTCCAACTTTGCACGCTTGTGGCATAATAAGTCAACTGATCAGGATGCTTGATATAGCTAACAGCATTGGAAAATGTAGACACATTCAAACACTTATATGTAGCGTCATACTTATCTGGTGAGTGACACATTTTCGTCAAATCATTTGAATCACCGGATTTTTTAGTCAACTCAGCTCAGCGCATTGGTGTGATGTAAACCAACTCAACTCAACTCACCGGTCTAAATTTTCGACACAACTCAACTCAGAGTCAAACGAATCAGATTTTGAGTGAAACTCTGGCTCTGACTCATGAGTCGCACAACTCTGCCAGGTTCATGCTGCAAGTTTGGACTTGTGGCCATCCCTGATAGGTCATCTGGAGCTATCTAAGCAGGTTTTTAGACTTGGGTCAATCAATTTGTAGAAAATGAGAATAAAGCTTTTATTTCGAAACCATTACGTTTGGATTATTATTGCGAGTCGATTGATATGAATATTGGATATGCTAGATCAGATGGTGACCTTGGCCTGACCTTAGATTAGCCATTATGTTTTGACCTAGTATATTCATATCATCCATCATTGAATCCGCCGTAACGAGCGGTGGTGCTATGCGTTCAGTCCATTTTTGTGGGCGTATCGACGGAGGCAGCGTTTGGCCGATTGGAGATCTATCGGGGTCTGACTTTGGTCCAGGTTCGCCGCGTCACGTGCTACCTCATTGGCCAGTTCGTTCCCCGGTAGCCCGGCATGTCCTGGCACCCACTGTAGGGTAATGTGTAATCCTCTGCGTGCTAGTGTTTTCAAGTGCCGCCACACAGAGATTGAGAGAGGGTCTGCCTGAGCAACGGGGCCCTCAGTTAATTTGGAGAGAGCTGACGGGAGTCGGTGCACATTCTCACCTCGGCAGGTCTCCAGTCTGCTACCACAGCATGGAGGAACTCTAGGGCGGCATTGAAGGCCGCCAGTTCTGCTCTATAGTTCGAGGTGAACCTACCGGCAGGTACTTAAACACGCGCATTTCCAGGGGTCTGAGCCACCTTCGCTTTGACGAGGGGGCGGGTACCCCCCCCTAAGATCTCGAGAACCACGGTAGGTAGCGAAAAACGGTAAACGGCGTTGGGTAGCCCATCCGCTTTTCCACCGAAAGGATTTGAACCATTTTTTGTCAGGTCACATTTAAGGTCACGAGAGGTCAAAACATGCCGTAATAGGGACAACATGTAAATTAAGTTTTTCGGCCATTACATCTGAACGAGTAATGATAAGACAAAACGACTTGAAGTGTATGAATCCTCGCAGCAAGCCGAATCGAATGATATATAACTTGACCTTGCTAGGTTAAATCAAGGATTTGACCTGACCTGAGGTCAGGTCAGGGTCAAATTATATAAAATACATATCATTAGAACCGCAAAGCCAAGGCGAGTATACTGGAGCTAAAATAAACGCTTCATCACTATCCGTTACTGAGTTATACAGTAAAAACCATTTTCCCCATGTATTTCCAATTGAGAGGTCATGCCTCTTACCTGATCTTAGGTCATCGATATCAAAAATACCGGAACATATTTTAGAAACTCGGTGGGCCCATTATGTGATGAGTTTCAATCGGATAAGTTCACCCTGCTCCGACTTATGCTATCTTAAACTTTTTTTGAAGTCAGGTCACTTGAACTGTACTGGTGACCTGACCTGAGATGACCTAACCTTAAAATTTTAACAGAAGTTGTAAAAATGATGAGGGAAAATGTATGCCAAGTACGGCGGCGCTACGCGCCGCCGTTTTACTGCTATCTTCGAAAAACCCGAGGGGGCGGATACCCGCCCCCACCGCCCCCCGTCATGCGCGTGTTAAGGTGTTTCATTTGGCGATCTCCTTGCATCACTACTGCTCCACCTCCCCAAACTCAGTGCCATCCGTAGCAGAGCCGTCGGTGTAGATTGTCACGTCCGCGGGAGGCAGTCGGTCGAGAGTTACCTGTGAAGCCGCTAGGCGGGTCTGTGCTGGGTCTGTCCTGCTGGTGGCCGTGAGCAGGGCAGGACGGATGTCGACGCCTTGAGGGAGAGGTTCCCGTGGCGCGTTATGCGCAAGAATGTAGCACTAGGCGGCCTACTCTAGGAGACCGCCAGGAGGTCCTGATTGGGCTCTCTGCGGCTTAGTCCTCGCCCCACCGGAGGATCGATGGTCCCCCTAAGGTTTTTTTTTCTCAAAAATAACGGAAAAACGACGAGGCGCAGCACCGCACATGAGGTGTCTTCCTCTCACCCCATTATTTTTCCACAAACCCTGAAATTTTATACCCCGGTTCACACTAGGTCAAGTCACCAGGTGAGGTCAACCAAGGTCACCTTACTTCAACTTTTGAGCTCTACCATAGCTACATTTCTAGGCCGATCATTTTGAAAGTTTCTACACTTAATGACTCCTCCAGGATCTCCGAAATTAATATCCAGGACTTGTCGATTTCGTGACCTCTCCCATAGAAAAAACATGGGAAAAAGCTCATTTATGATCTAAAAGTGACAAAAATGATTGCAAATGCTCCAATGGCTCGGAAAAGCATTCTTGGCCACCCTTCCACGGATTCCAGGGGCGCTACTTTTCCTTGCCCTATCTGAGGTCATCACAGGTCACCAGGAGTCAAAAACAGTATTTTGACGATAACTTTTGACCTAATCAAGCTAGAGCGCTGAATTAAACGTCATCGTGTATGTCTCATCATTGGCTTTCATTTGATATACAGAAAGGTCACTTTCTAACCTTCTGTGACCTCAGGTCGTATTAGGTCACGAGGTGCCCTCTGGAGGTCAAATCACTGACGGGAGGTCATTACGTTCCACACAGCGGAAAAAGCCCTGGCATTTTGAGGTCAAATTTACTTTATCGAATTTCAATAACTCTATTGGCATGAGAGCTATGCCCAGGTTTCTTAAGCATTGAATATTTTAGTGAAAATAGCCTATCATTACCCAACTTGACCTCTGGAGGTCAAAACATTGACCTGAGCACTTAAACATGTCAAGTAAAATCATGCTGAATTCACACGAGCTTTTCAATGAACTTTGCAGATTTGCGCTAACTACCATATTTTCGGAGTTAGAGGGGGCCATCGATGGCCCCGGTGGGGCGCGGGTTAATACCCCAATCCCCATATTTTTTTGTTTTGTTAACCAATGCATGTTTGTTGCAATATACACAGTGAACTTCATCCAGGATTTTTCTTTTGTCGATTAGAGAAGGTTCGCTTTCTTAGCGTAAAATGCACTTAGATTATATATTCGGACACAGCCCTCCATCAGAACCAGGTAGATCAAATCCCAAAATCTCCATCATGGTGTAGCCAGACCTCGAATTGAGCTTTATAGAGAATTCCTAATGATTGGATGTCGTGACAATAACAATTTGGGCACCTCTAACCTAAGGATGATGTGCACAACGCAGTAAAACTAAACCAGGCCGAGGAGATAGACTGGAAATCTGTGAAATATCTGGATCTCTGGAAATCTAAATTTAAAAATTAAGAATATGATAAGGAAGGAAGGAGAAACACTCACCGCTCTGGAAAGATGGGATCAAATGAGGAAGAGGACTTGCTGGTGGACTCACTGATCTTCAGAATGCGCAACTGGCGGGTACCGCCACCCACTGCCCGCACTCGTGCCTGCTGAGCAGCGAAATATTCCAATGACACTTCAGTGATTTTTTTCGGAAACTCATAGACCAAGACGTTTGCAACGACACGGTAGTTGTATCAACGCTGGATATCTATCGTGAATACATATATTATCAAGTAACAATGTAATTGTGATATTTTAGACCAATTACAATCACGGTATTATAAAACACGTATATTCGAGCACTTGGTGGGCATATGCAATATACATCTCTCGGAGACCCTCAAGTTTGGTCTCGAGCATTGGTTTAGACCACCCCCCCTACGAGAGCGATGCTCAAGACCGTTGATCAGCAGACTCCCCCCTCCGACTGATTCTCGGGGGCCCCGAGACCAGGCTTGGGGACCTCTGAGCGTGATGCAAGGGTCCTTGTCCACTCGTACAGGCTGAAGGAAGTGCAGCCCGTGTCAACCCAAAGGAAGTGCATTTCCTTTGGGCTGACCTTCACTGGAAAGCACGAGCATTGGTCTCGGGGGGTCTCTGAGCTTGGCCTCGGGGGACCCCGAGAATCAGTCTCGGAGGAGCCGCTAGCATCTGCCTCGCGGCCCCCGAACTTCGATCTCGGGATCCCCGAGAATCGCTTTCGAAAGCTCCCGAACCTGGTCTCCGGGGTCCCCGAGAGCAACGCTCGGGACCGATGTTCAGAGGCCCCCCGAAATTGATTCTCGAGGGCTTTCAAAGCCACGCTCAGGTGACCCGGAGTGATGCTCGGGAGCCCCCGATATCGATGTTCGGGGGTTCAAGAGACCGGTGCTCAGTGCCCTCCGAGTGTCCCGATCAATATTTCAAGGTTGAACCTCTACAGCCGGTCAACGAGACCCCTCTAACGCCAGAGGTGGCCCCCAGCATCATCGATACAGAAAGTACCAATATATAAGGCGACTAATATACTGAATACCTCCTGATTAATAAAGAGAGATATCGAACAGCATGCAAAAACTGCTTACAATTGCAAATATGGCAAATAGGAATATCTGACCCGCCTCAGTACGGATGATCCCTCCGGATCAGGGATAGGAGGTTCCTGTGGGGTCTGACCCGGTGGAAATAAACTCACGTCACCGCCTTAGACGGATCCTCATGAAACCTTAAAGGGAATGTGGCACCTTGGTCGAATCCTGGAATTTAGTGAAATTAGGGGTACTTTTAGCCAAAAATAATGAAACCACTCATGATTTCCCTGAAAAATGTACAATAAGCTCAATATTTTGTTTTTAAAAATACTCCTCTAGAAAAAGAAATAAATATCAGCCTGTGGATGATGTCACGATCTGGCAACCACTACCATACTTGAAACGCTTCAAGGGCTTCGATTGGCTGATGCTCATCGTGACGTCAGCATATGTCGTCACACCAGTAGCTCACAACAATGGCCGCCCGGCGACGGACTGATGGGGGGTTGGTGTCAGGTAGGTTTTAGCTTTTTTCTACGGAAATATCGAGTTCCAAGACAAATGAAATATTGAGTACCGGGTTTTCCGACTTGCTTTACAACTTGGCTATCTCAGTTAAAATCACGTTGTGAAGGTGCCACATTCCCTTTAACAATATGATAAGGAAGGAAGGAGAAACACTCACCGCTCTGGAAAGATGGGATCAACTGAGGAAGAGGACTTGCTGGTGGATTCGCTGATCTTCAGAATGCGCTACTGGCGGGTCCCGCCACCCACTGCCCGCACTCGTGCCTGCTGAGCAGCGAAATATTCCAATGTCACTTCAGTGATTTTTCTCAGAAAATCTTAGACCAAGAGGTTTGCAACGACACCGTAGTAGTATGATCGCTAGATATCTATCCTGAATAAATATATTATCAAGCAATAATATAATTGTGATATTTAAGACCAATTACAATCACGGTATTATAAAACACGTATATTCGAGCACTTGGTGGACATATGCAATATACATCTCTCGGAGACCCTCGAGTTTGATCTCGAGCAGTGGTTTAGACCACCCCCCCTACGAGAGCGATGCTCAAGACCGTTGTTCAGCAGACTCCCTCTCCCCCGACTGATTCTCGGGGCCCCCGAGACCAAGCTCGGGGACCTCTGAGCGTGATGCAAGGGCTGGCCTTGTCCACTCGTACAGGCTGAAGGAAGTGCAGCCCGTGTCAGCCCAAAGGAAGTGCATTTCCTTTGGGCTGACCTTCACTGGAAAGCACGAGCATTGGTCTCGGGGGTCTCTGAGCTTGGCCTCGGGGGACCCCGAGAATCAGTCCCGGAGGGGCCGCTAGCATCTGCCTCGCGGCCCCCGAAATTCGATCTCGGGACCCCCGAGAATCGCTTTCGGAAGCTCTCGAACCTGGTCTCCGGGGCCCCGAGAGCAACGCTCGGGACCGATGTTCAGAGGCCCCCGAAATTGATTCTCGAGGGCTTTCAAAGCCACGCTCGCGTGACCCAGAGTGATGCTTAGGTGCCCCCGATATCGATGTTCGGGGGTCGAAGAGACCGATGCTCAGGGCCCTCCGAGTGTCCCGATCAATATTTTAAGGTTGAACCTCTACAGCAGGTCAACGAGACCCCTCTAACGCCAGAGATGGCCCCGAGCATCATCGATACAGAAAGTACCTTTTATATTTATATATATTTTTTTTTTTTTTTTTTTATATATAAGGCCGCTGATATACTGAATGCCCCTGACTAATAAAGAGATATTTCGAACAGCACACAAATGCTGTTTACAATCGCAAATATGGCGAAGTGGAATATCTCACCCGCCTCAGTACGGATGATCCCTCCGGATCAGGGATAGGAGGTTCCTGTGGGGTCTGGCCCGGTGGAAATAAACTCACGTAAAAGGCCCCGGGAAATAAACTCACGTCACCGCCTTAGACGGATCCTCATGGATCCTTAAAGGGAGATACGCAAAAATTATGTATTGGCTGGATCAAAAGGTCACAAAATGTTGTTTCAGACGTCCTATTCTCGTTTTTGCAAATTCGGCCTCCAAATGCCTTAAAATCGCTATCAAAGTCAACATTTCTAAACGACTTATCGAGAATTCTCACTATCAGTTAAATAACGTTGTCTCGGCTATGACCATCGATTTCTCTAGGAATTAGGTCATATCTGTCCTAAACAGTGATAGAGAACTTCGGAACTATCACAGGCAAAAATTATTTAAAAAAAGCCACATACCAAATCTCTTTTAAAACAGAAATATACGATTTTAAAGAAACCACAATTGACCAATCAGATGCCCAGGAATTCTCATATCGGGGTCACGTGACCTATCTGACGCAAAAGTTTCGTCATCCTGTGGATTTTTGTAGGAAATAAATGAAGACCCGATGTACGAAGACAATTGAAGACTTGAGTAATTATTTTATTCTCACTAGGGCAAACTGGTTCATTTCGTAGTTTTATGGGCTATGTAAAATTAATTCAAATACAAGTACAGGAAAACAATATTTTATTACAAAATAATTCTTTAGCTTAAAATAGATTTTGAAAACTGAGATGAAGAGCACGTTCAGCCTTTAACATATTCCGGTGCCTTTAACAGCCTTTACAGTTCCCGGTGTGTAACATATTTCATAATAGTTGGGCCTCAAAATTTTGCCGAATATACAAAATAATTGGCGTTCGTATAATATTTTCAAATAGCGGAAACCTAATATTTTTCGTATCTCCCTCTAAGACGGGATTTTGGGTCGGGTCAGTTGCGGGTATTTTACTGAGCTCCAAGATACGAATTGCATTACAGAAGACTCCCATTACCTGTGACTTATAGAGACTCTTCCCAAATGATTATTCCTTTTTCCGAAAGTCTCAATTTAGCCCAGCTCCTCTGAGGTAGCTAATTAAGGGGCTCTTAAACGCCACAAAAGCGTACTTCGTCCAGCAGCGCACACTATCCGTTACACCTGTGTCTTTTTCTGATTCTTTTCCAGAAGCGAACTTCAGGGTTGGAAACTACAATTACGCCACACAAAGCATTGAGCTTTTCACAAACGAGTGGGATAGAACGCAGGAGACGGCGAAGCACACAAAACAGTGCCAGCTCACTAGTTTCAGGTCATCTAAGGACCATCTAAGGACTGAAGTAACGCCGCAGACACAGCGCACAGCAACACACACATCTTGTAATATTATGAAGACTTTCCTCACTTCTCTAACACAGGCAGAAACCAGTACATTCATCAGTATATTATCGGTCCTAAGCAACAAAAACAGTATCTGTCGTGACCTCTTTCCAACCCAATAGTGAAAAGACTTCGACTCTCTCTCTTTCTCTTTCTCTCTCTCTCTCTCTCTCTCTCTCTCTCTCTCTCTCTCTCTCTCTCTCTCTCTCTCTCTCTCTCTCTCTCTCTCTCTCTCTCTCTCTCTCTCTCTCTCTCTCTCTCTCTCTCTCTCTCTCTCTCTCTCTCTCTCTCTCTCTCTCTCTCTCTCTCTCTCTCTCTCTCTCTCTCTCTCTCTCTCTCTCTCTCTCTCTCTCTCTCTCTCTCTCTCTCTCTCTCTCTCTCTCTCTCTCTCTCTCTCTCTCTCTCTCTCTCTCTCTCTCTCTCTCTCTCTCGTACCATTCCATAGGATGCCACCCCACCATGCATAGCATACGCCCAAACACAACCATTCTGACATCGCTCAGTTTCATCCATAACGCTGGCAAGGCACCACTCAATTTAGTCAGTAGACAAAAACGCACCTGTACTGCAATTCTCCCGCATAGATGGGAGTTCTTTAACTGGCAGAGACATACACACCATAACAGCGACATCACCGTTCGATTGCGCCCATCGCACCAACTACATCACCAAGGAGATTATCGATTCAACGTGGAAAGAAGCACGCAACTTCCTACTAGAACAGAATACATAGCCTCAGCCAGGACGAGTTTAAATAATTAAAAACGCGCGTACGTCATGAATAAGAATCAACATGAATTCACGACTGCATACTGACATTCCTGGAACTACTTCTCATGATGGAAGGCTGAACAGACGGCTACTTTTCATTGGACCTCGCCTCCGGTTAGGCGTTCATGCGCAGTTAGCGTTCCGTACGCCTGACCGGAGAACGCATGAGCGAGGCCGTGCAGTTGCTCTGACGTCGCTCACATTAAAACGCTGGCTACCCACGCACAGACACAGCGTGGGAGATAGCTACGTAAAACATTAGAATACACGGGTCGTTAAAACTTATGAAGAGGTGAATGTTAACAAAAAACAATACATATTTACACTTGAAACTACCAGTGGTGGGCACTTCGATAACTTCAATAGATATGTTTTATCAAAGTCGTTTTCGATGGTAATGCTTTTCAACTGGCGATACACCGCCCAAATTAGAGTCATCCATAATTTCGATACATGACTGTCCGATGGAATGTCCAATGGACCTTGGACAAGAGTCTCTTCCCCGCGCGTAACAATGAGGTGTTGGCGCGCTTATTGCAGCCATGCAACACGACCATCCCCCGACCACCCGCGGTAGACAGGGTGTTGCCAGTGCACTCAGACGTATAAAAGGCCAGGAAGAGCACCCTCACATCCATAGACTTTGAGATCTTTGTATTGATGTATAACGAATTACATATGATCCATCTCAAGATCGTAGGGGATGAAAGAAGAATACTTGTCGAGAAGGAACCGAGTGAAGAGAACTAAGAGTTATTAAGTGTACTGACCGCTTTCTTTCGAGCTGAACTCATACCACAGCCCCCAGCCTCCATAGAACAATAACCAGGGATATCGATTTCTGTTTTTATGTATGCATTATAGTTACCATATTGAAAATACGGTTTTTTTAATATTCCACTAGACTTCATATTTGGATAAAATAATTAGCAATACTGGGATTTAAAGAAAGAATATTGTAAACAAAATTGCTGCGATAAAATCAGCATGATTTTAATGGAGAGTGTGCACTCAGTTAAAGCCTCTAAAATAGTACTCGTGCCGAAATAAACGATTTCGTTACTAAACTATCGTTATTTAAGCCACCATCCTCGAAGACGGTGATATCATTTTCCTTATCGAAGTTGGGGTGAGGTTATCGAGCGCCCGCCACTGGAAAATACCACTAGCAGGTCACATCAAATCTGCGAACAAATCGAATCAGAATGAGCTATGTTTAAAACACTGCAAAGTTCCTGTGAGCGCACGCATACATGATGAAATGACGCAGCAGCACGGGGCAAATAACGACGATAATGATGATGCTAATGTAGATGATGATGATGATAGTGATGATGACGATGATGATGATGTCACATGACCCTGGAGACACGAGAGGGACATGTCACGTGATACCGCATCTACTTCCCGCGACCCGACAGGGAAGTGTCACGTGACAGTGCACCTACTCTCGGCTACACGAGAGGAACGTGCGAAAGGGTTCGTTTCGTAACCGCCTACACACTAATCACACGTGATCGGAGTAAGTCGGTAGCTAGTTCAGGCGGCGGGACAGCGCGTCTCATGCTGGCACCGTGACGTCACGAGAAGACGATGCAGCTGGGTGTACCCTCAGCCCTCCGTCGCTCCCGACTGTGTGCCGGGCTGTATAATAACGCTGGACATGTTGAAGAGGGCTCTTCTCCCTTGGGGATGTCTTAGTGGCCTTGTCCAGCCTGTTGGGATTGGAGCGGCACGACACTTCATCGAATGGTGTAAAACTAAGATGAAGAGTGCTACCCTTGTGCGGAGATCCACCTCGACCAGCCTGGGCTCCATTTGATGTGTCAGCACAGTTTTGTCAGCCGACCCCCAGCCACTCCGCCGCCAGTGATATTTGATGGTGTTTCGCCAGCGGAAAAAATATTAGTCACAATGAATCTAAAACCAGCATCACACCAAAAACTACCAGCGCAACACGTGCCCCTGGCATCTAAAGAGACATCCCTTCTAACTAAAACATCCATTCCTTGGCAAGACGCTGGATGTTTGCTGGTGTGCTGCTACACTTTTACCAGCCGCACAATAGCAGGCCGTCAGCACTATAAAAGACTCTAAGCCCAGTTCCCGGATAGAGGCTACATCCCAGTGGCGTCAGCAAAATACTGGCCGCTCATTGGTGTTGACAAAACTGTTCTGACAGATCGAACAGAGCCCTGTATACGGAGACGGCATAAGTTGATCCGGGTGCAGCCCCACTCGTCCCAGACCCGTAGTTTCCGAACCACAGACCCCGCAGCCGGCGAGTCCTGACTGATGGTTCATCATCACCACCTTCCCACAGGGTCTGAACCAACTCCGTGCATCTCCCACGCGCTGGTGTCTCTCACGTTCAGGATCAGCACCACACATGGCCATTTCAGACACGTCAGAGTGAAGCCACGCCCCGGTGTCTCTCACGTGCATGAACAGCACCACACGCGGCCGTTTCAGACACGTGGGAGTGGAACCACGCGCCGGTGTCCCTCACGTGAGGCCGCTTCAGACCCGCAGGATCTCCAGCACGCGGCTGTAGCAGATGCTGATCCATTCCGGCTGGGTGGCTCCCCACTGGATGCCGTTGATTTCGCCGTCGGCTGCCGTATACGCCAGGATCGGGTCTTCGATCGAGCGCGGAACCTGGCGACGGGACGTTCAACAGCTACAGCGCCTGGACCTTTAACAGGGGGGGGTAAAATTCCGCCTTCTTCTGGTTTTCCCCAGATAATGCAGAACAAAAGAAACTTAAAGAACCTTATCCCTGAGGAATTTTACGCATCTGACCAATTTTTAGGTCAGGTCATGTCAGGGCAAGGAGCTATCCAAGGTCAAGCGACTCGACCTCAAAACCTAAAATCACGAGTTTGAAGCAGCGCTTAATGAACATCAGCCAACCAATCAGTTTGAAACTTCCACAATATGATAAGGCCATTAGGGTCTACAAAGCTGCTATCTCGGAATTTTGATATTGTTGACCTAAGGTGGGGTCAATTTTTTGGTCACCCCATTATACGTAAATGGTGAAAAATAGAAAGGGCTCGAAATACTGGATAGATAAAGTTGAAAATCCTCAAACCGCCTATTCATACCATAATCTTGACCATAAAATTGAGTTTGTAACCATCTGACCTTTCAAAGGTCATGTCAAGTAACAGGAGCATACAGTGATTGTTTTACCAATGGCTTCTCACTGAATTTAGATAATGTTCCTATGTTACTTGCATTGTGCTCATATTGTCACGGGGAGTCGAGTGATATGCAAGATAACCATACCGGGTCACTCTGTGACCCTGACCTAGCTCGATGTCAGGTCATTTTCACAATTTGCCCTAGCAAGGTCATATTATACATCACTCGATTCCTCACGATGAGAGGAATCCAATGATGCATAAATACTTGCTCTAGCTCCGCTGAGTTAACATCTAGAGGTGGGGGGGGGGAACGTACACCACTCTGTTGTCAGCCTATGGAACCTTCTTTGACCTACGCTGACCTCAATATTGACCTGAAATAAAAAATACTTTGTATAATTTTCTTCGTCTCGTCAGGAGCTTTCAAACGCCTTCCATAATTTTTTAGCTTTCCTGGGAAATGAGATACGGAGGGAGGGGGTGCGAAATACGCCTCCCCCAGCGGGGCGCGTCATACCAGGGACCCCAGCAGAGCGCGTGTTAATAAACACGCGCTCGGTCGGTCGACAACTTGATCGACAACATTCGGACCGACTAAAGTCGGTCCGAATTGACAACTTGCATTAAATATGTTCCGCGATACTTTTCCCTATTGCATTACTATTTCACATATTTCCGAACGAACGGGGTCAAAAATAAGAAACAAACGTTTGAAAGTAAACAACAATTTATCTCTTCAGGGGACGGCCTATAACTAACCCATACAACACCATTAGCAGCCAGTGATGGCATATGCCCTGCCCTATTTCTCCTCGCTCGTACCTCACACACGCAGCGCTACCCCCATGAACAGGCACTGGGCCCAGACGCGTCGCCACAGATTTCTCTGATGGGGACAAAGCGCAGCCTGCCGAAGACCGCGAGAGGCAGGACTGGAAAGCGAAGCACATTCGTCGATACGCTCTGGAGCTTTCACCATCAGCACTTGCCAACACACCTTTATAGGACGTGAGCGCCCAGGTTTTCTTTGATTGAATGTAAAAAAACTGCAGTGGTATGATAATAATCACACACCAATGCTTATTCGGGGATGCGATGGCGCCGTGGAAGAGCAGCGGAGCGGACAGGCCTACCTGCTGGATGTCCCAGATGAGGGCCTGGTGGTCGTCGCCGGCGGTGCAGATGTGGCAGGAGCTGTGTGGCGCCCAGGCCACGCCGTTGACGCAGGCGCGGTGGTTGCTCAGCCGTGCCACCGGCGTGCACGGCACACGCACGTCCAGGATGATCACCTGCCACCGGGCCGCCGGGCAACGTCAGCGTGCGGCGTCCCAACACGGTGTGAATGTTCGCAACATCAATAACCACCACCCCTAGCGACTGCGAAGCCAATGTTTGCAAGTGTTTGTATCAAGGGGCATAGGTCTGGCAAATGTGAACACGGCTAAAACAAACACAAAAACGCAGAAATCCGCCCTAAAAACATATGCATTTGCACATATCTGCTCTGGCACCAGAATTTATAGATTCACAGCGTACCAACCGCTATTGCCAGACGATCTCAAACCCCGTCCAGCTGGACAATCCCGCCTGAAGCGGATTCCCGTCAGCACTCTGCCGCCCACCACCCATCCTTCCTGCATTCCCCACCAGAAGTGGCGTACTGAAGACTCCTGCGCACATCCTCTAAATGGAGCTAAAATGTGCACTGGCACAACTATCCTTACAGGAATCGGTACACAACATCGGCAGCTGCGGTTGAACCGCGACAAGCACCTCGCACGAGTCCATGGCGATGGTGGCCAGCGTGTTGGGCTCCTGCTTGTTCCAGGCCAGCCGCAGCAGCGGCGTGTGCTGCGGGTCCTCGTAGATGATGGTGGAATGCTCCAAATGACGCAGGTCGAACATTCGCACCGAGCCGTCCGCGCCTGCCGCGGCCACAGAACCACAGCGTCAGACGCACCGCAGACGTAAGTACGGCCCGTGTACAAACACAGGTACAGCGGTGTCGGCGCCTGCCGCGGCCACAGAACCACAGCGTCAGACGCGCCGCAGACACAAGTACAGCCCGTGTACAAACACAGGTACAGCGGTGTCCGAGCAGTGAAGGCACAGCGGAGAACCACAGCATCAGACGCGCCGCCAATAGACCACGGTGAATGCCGTGCTAAATGTTTAAATCATAACGATAAATCATTTGATAGTGAATATAAAGCTCTTGTTCTGTATTATAATTCTTGGTTCTGTACTAATGGGTGCGGGAAAGCTGTCCCGGATACATGAACACCGGCACATTTAGCCTCTATAGCTGCAGTACCCTAAAACTCCATCGGATACATGAGCATCCTCGGTACGAAATGTTTTAGTACCACGGGCGGGAATGGACGGACTAATCGACTGGGATGACTGGTACATTTTTTCCACCCAGTTTTAATCTTCTCTGGAAGGAATACTTTGTAGTATCGACGACAGCGTAGGGCAAAAAGTCAAATCGCTCATAAATATTAGTAATGGGAAGATATATTGGGCAAATGGTGCCCCCGGTGTTAGGAGAGCAGCCTCCATACTGAGCACCGTGAAATAACTCCACATTGCAGGCTTCCGAGGCATATTTTCCATTCTACATTTGAAAATAATGAAGCAAATATAGATCCTCTTATTTTGTGCTGATGCGTTTTCAAGCAACATCAGTGATGAAAATTACGGTTTCCAGGGATAAATAAGCTCCTTCTAACGCACATCACCTATACGTTCACCCCTTCACCAAGTGACTGACACGCTTGTGTTCGACGTTAATAAATTCATCTATCAGTCCATTTAGGTAACCTCCAACCAAAAAGTTTTCATTCAAGAGGCCGCCGTCTATTCAGCCATCATGGGGCCCGTTCATTCAAAGCATTCATCGCCGCCAGCAAATCATGACAGTGGCATATCATTCACTCAATAATTGAATAACCATTAATTCATCCATCAAATTTATGTTAACATTAAAAAACTAAAATTATGAAACATTGCCCCCCCCATTCAATGGATGCTCCGTTCATTCGTTCCACTACTGGTTACGTACCGACCGAGGCGAACATGTCGCGGCCGCCGCCGGCTCTGCTGAAGGCGATGTCGTACACCTCCTTGTCGTGGGCGATCAGCTGAGTCTTGACATGACCCGAGACGGGATTGGTCCGGCCGAGAACCTGACCTGGTGCAGGTGGGCGGGCCCGTCAGCGACAGACGACAGCAGCGATGGAGACGCCGCAGCGCCACACCCCAGCACGTTTCCAAGAGTGCGGCCAACAAGCGAAACAGTTCATAATTATTATTAAACGTTACACAACAATGTTTTCAGCAAGAGTCAGCACATATTCAGTAAGCACAGAATACTGTGTCTGGGCTCTGGAAATTTGGCCACGATTCATTTCCGGGGAGGCTATAGGATACCGCCCTGACCGTCATTCTCACCCGTTACTACAGCTGACCACATGGGCAACCCTAGCTCCACTTTGTTTCCCATTTGTGTTTGAACTTCGTCATTAAATCTCCGACATTATATTCCAAGAACATGGAAAATCGATAGATATAAGCCTCCCATACAACCTTCCTGAGACGTCCAGAAGTTCTCAGCTTAACCCTCGCCCCACCGGGGGGCCATCGATCCCCTAACCTAGCCCCCTAAGGTTTTTCAGGATGGCAGAAAAACGACGAGACGCAGCATCACCGTTGGGGGCTCTATCTCTCACCCCATCATTTTCCCACCATCCCTGAAATTTTTTACCCCGGGCCACCCAAGGTCAGGTCACCAGGTGAGGTCAACCAAGGGCATCTCACTTCAACTTTTGAGCTCTATAAGAGTTACATTTCTTAGTCGATCGATTTGAAACTTCCTACACTTCATGACCTCTTCAGGGTCTATAAGGTGTATATCCGGGATTTTTCTATTTCGGGACCTGAGGTCAGGGCACGAGGTGACCCCTCCCATTGAAAAAGCATGGGGAAAAGCTGTCTTATGATCTAAAAGTCACAAAAACGATTGCAAATGCTCAGTAGGGTGTTTCAGCCCACTATAGTAAAATTTTGTTTGTTTGGAACGAAGTCATATCGACTTTCCCCCAGCTCTATACGTAAAACTGAATCGATTGACACCCTTAAAAGCAAAATAAAAGGGCATTTAAAGGTCGCGCACTTTTATCACCAAAAACCATTACACTTGAAAGAGGCGCATTCTTTCTTGCTGCGCTTGGGTAGAGCCCTCCGATGGAGTTCCACCACCTGGAGCAGGGACTGCTTCTGCTTCTCGTCCTTGACGAATCCCTTGAACCTCTTGATGAGGGCGATCTCCCTTTCCCGCTGTTTTTGTCTTGAGTCGAGAGTTAAAGCCATTGTGGCGTCCCATTTGATATAATGATCCTTCCCATATGCAGAAGGAGTATCGCAACAGATTCGACGCCTATGTTCTAAATTCAACGTAAGAACATATTTTAAGCCACATCAAACGATCAAACAATTTCTGGTCAAACCAAAGGACAGGATAGACAACCGGAAAAACCAGGCCCAGTATACAAGATGGAATGTAATGACTGTCCAAAAATATACAGTGGAGAAAGCAAAAGGATGATGGAAGTCCGACAAGACGAACACCGAAAATCTCGACAAAAACTAATCTGAGGATCAATTGACGAGAGAGCAGCGGAGGCCACAGCGTAACATTCATTCAAGAAGGATCATTATATCAAATGGGACGCCACAACGACTTTAACTTTCGACTCAAGACAAAATCAGCGGGAAATAAAATAGACAATTTACATCCAAACCACCGCGGAACCAAAAATGAATAGAAATATCGGCAAAGTTATCTTCTATTAATTTTCTCCCTGGATTTTTGGACCTCTTAAAACACCAGCCAAACAAGAGATTGAATTGAAAAATAATACGCGTTTAGAGCTAATAATTCTAAAACGATTCGTCATGTTCATAGCTAAGATTGTTCTTTCAAAGTGTACCCTGTCTTCGTGTTTTTCGCTTAGTTAGGTTCATGTCATAGTGTTATCTTCATCTCCCTTGAAAACGGGGGCGGGATGCTCCCGAAATCGATCGGGTTTTATACTCAGGCTAGTCATTGTGCAGTAATAAATGTTTTACTAAATTTGAAGAACATTTCAGGTGTGAAATAGAAAACCAAGCAAAAGAAAACCAGCGCCAGTATCAGTGTGGAAATGTGTACATACATTCATAGGCGTAGGAACAGGGGGAGGCAGGGGGCCATGCCCCCAATATTATTGATTCTTAACCCTTAACCCTATGGCGTTGACTGGAAAGAAATGAGTTCCAAATGCACCTTGGCCTCCCCAATATTCCGGACGTTCCTACGTTTATGTGTACATTTGAATACATTTGATAAAAAAGCTGCAAAAGTGCGCGACCTCTAAATATCATCGAAATACATGGAAATTTCGCACAGAAGCTTGTAAGCAGATGAGGTTTGAGGGGAACATCGATATGCGTCGAAATATTGCATTTTGGAACAATGAAACACCCTAATGCTCAGCATGCTCATAAAAGCATTCTTGGACACCCTTTCACGGATACCAGGGGCCATATTTGCCCTTTGACTCCTCCAAGGTCATCCAAGGTCACCAGGGGTCAAAAACTATTTGGCAATAACTTTTAACCTAATTAAGTTAGAGCGCTGAACCAAACATAATCATGTATGTCTCGTCAAAGGCTTTCTTTTGATAAACGGCAAGGTCAATTTTTGACCGTTTGTGACCTTAGGTCATATTAGGTCACGAGGTGACCTCTAGAGGTCAAACCACTGGCGGGAGGTCATTACGTTCCACATAGCGGGAAAAGGTCTCACGATTTCCTATCAAACGTACTTTACCAGATCTTAATAGCTCTGATCGCATAAGAGTTATGCCCAGGTTTCTTAAGCATTGCATGTCTGAGTGAAAATAGCCTATCGTGACCTAACTTGACTTCTGGAGGTCAAACCATTGACCTGAGCGCTTAAACATGCGAAGTAATTTCTTACTGATTTCACGCAAGCTTTCGAAAGCACTTTGCAGATTTGCGCTAACCACCATATTTGCGGAGTTAGAGGGGGCCATGGATTCCCCCGGTGGGGCGAATGTGGCGCCCGACCGCCGGTGGGGCGCGGGTTAATAACTGTTTCAGAAAAAGCTGACGTAGGATCAAAGTCAGATTCAAGGAATTAAGGGGGCAATCACGGCTTTTCCTTCTTTGGTCGGCATGGGTGCCCCTCTGATGACGGGGCTGCAGACGGGGCCCCCACATCGGGGCTGCATCGGGGGCGTCATTCATGATATCACAAAAGGTTAATAAAAACTAAAAGTGTTCACCACATTAGCATTTCAGCTCCCTTGAAAACGACAGAAAGTGACTTATTTTCCCCGCAACCTACCGTCAACAGTGGAGGATTTCGGCATTAGGGTACCCATTCCGCGATAAGCCATACCGCAATCGTTAGCCACAAACCCCGCTACACGAACCCGCCATCCCCCCGTTAGCCGCAGTTCCCGCTACACGAACCCGCCACTACCATCGCACAGCAGTTGTCTTCTGGCAAGTCCTACATCCATTGCTCCCCGATGGCAAATTTTGAAGAAAAAAACACTGGCACGTAAAAATTCGTCACCGGCTTCTGACAAAATATCCAGGGAACACCTGGTAGAATGTATCTACAAGTATTAGTTCGCACAACCTCCACCAGAGCAGGATCGGTGCGAGTCAGCAGTCAAGTGGCGCCATGTTGTGAAGACATCACGGCGCCATATAAACCATTTACCTTTCTTCAACATTGAGAACTTCCCAAATTCGAGTGCTTCGATAGCACCCGAAGCGCCATAAACACCCCTTGAAAACTCATTTGCAATTGGTTCTTTTTGTTTTGAAAAATAGTTGACTTGTTGAGTTTGGATCCATCTGACATTTTCATACAAAAAAACCTGCAAAGCCGAAACGAGGACCACCTTCATAAAGCTGAAGATGTTTTGGCAATTTATACAGGAAAAAAACAGCTCACTTGATAACACCATATTAGAGTAATATTGCAGCTGCTGGCGCAGATCATTCAACTATAGCACAAAGTGTTAAAGGTTGTGTCTTTTTCCTCTTGAATAATTTATGTCTCAGTTAAAACCATTATGTGAATGTAGATACAGGGCGAGATAAAATGAAATACATTCAAGTTTGTCCATTCATTATAAGTATGTAATAGACATAAAAGCTGAGCGTAATAAATTACTTCCTTTATTGAAAGCTAAATACTGCATATCTTAGCCGCCTGGTTCTCGTGAAAACACCATGTGCTAAAGGCGTCTGAGGTGCCACTTGTGACCGCTCCTGGATCAGTGCCCGTCTGTACTTCGGTGCATAGACTGGCACCAGCTAATACCGACGCGTTTCTAAAAGCTGGAGGTATGAGAGGGCCACAGGACTGCAGGTGTACCAGCCATGGAGGGGCTGAGACTGACCTGTTTCCAGTCCCCAGATGGTACAGGTGGTGTCGATTGACGAGGTGCCGATCAGGTTCAGGTCCACCTCGTTCCAGTCAAACGAGGTCAGCGGCGCGCAGAAGTCCGAGTTCTTGTTCTGCGATTCCGTCCGCACGCACGTTACATGGGAGGGTACACCTTTTACGAAAGCCTCGTCCAACAGCTGCATTAGTTGAAATCATTGGCTGCGGACGGGTTTATTTTCATGGGAGCTGATATAAGTGATATAAATACCACTTCTGAGGTCAATCACATGAATTTTATTTTCATGTCCAAGGTCAACCCAAGTATAACCGAGGCAGTACAAATTTCAACTGGGTCCCTAAACCAGCAACTCCGTGAATAGGAACAAAAAGCAGCATGGCTCACAACGAAAAAATTACAAACACACATGAGCTAAATGGAGCACCCAACGAGGATTTCACTATGCGGTTGGATCCTACCCCAAGACTGTGCCACGACCGACCCCGATTGCCAGTCGCAGACGGCCGGCTAGCTTACGTTGTTGAGGACACACTCCAGCCTGGTGTCCGGCTCGCTGGCCCGCCAGATACGCAGGTAGTCACCGGAGGTAGCCAGCAGGTCCGGGTACACGCCCTTCTGCACGTTCACAGTACACAGCAGGGTCATGGACACCGCCACCAGCGAGTCAGAGTGGGCAGCCAGCGATGCCATCGAGCGACTTCGGAAGAAAAGTCCACAATAATTCAACGATATGTCGTGGATTGAGAAAACTACATAAATTACTAAGTAGGGTCTTCAGGTTGGCTGTAAAGTACAAGCTGCACTGCGTATTTCTTGGGGACGTTTTTCTCCTTTTTTCGGCACCGAAAAAATTTCGCGCCATTCAAACGCATCGTTTTGCTACACTACACAAAATCGAAAAACGTCCCTAAAACGATAAAACATAGTTAAAAAGTGAACCAGCGTCCATAAAGAGCAAAAAAACGAAAATCGATAAAATCCACGTTAGACATCTGAGCTAGTTTTTATCATTTATTGCGAGTGTAACGCAATTGTCGTAATCATAACTGGAGTGGTAAGCGGCGGTGTATGGTGGTTTGTGAGATATTGAAACAATTTCTATACTGATTTTGTGCACCGGAAAGATGTACTAGTGGCATTTTGGCAAGTACATATACGGGTGCTATCTCAAAGTAAGGGTAAGAGGGGCAGATGCTGCACCCAGATGATGTCTATGGTATGTTGGTGGTGAGGGTGCGATCACATCACAGGTGCCTGGACTTCTGCATCCTGGATAACACAGGCGGATCCAGATGGCAAGGAGGGCAAACTTGCCCCCCCCACACTCTGAACGACCCATGGCAACCCCTGAAATGATCACGGCCCCACCCTGACAAGTCGACGGCGCCCCTCTGAAAGGTCGTCCCCCAGGATGCGAGTATCGACACCCCCGTTATAACTTTGGCGCCCTTGGTAAGTTGCGCTGTCCAAAACTGGCGCCCATTGGTCCAAATGACAAGTAGTCTCCTGAACCTTTTTTCCACATTGACTGCAGCGTGAGGAGAGATCGAGCACGCCCATAAGTCAGCACTCCAGGCAAGCAGCCGAGTCCCAGCACCCTGTTAAAATGAGTTTGCAAAGTAATCTGGTTACGCATGGTTGTAGATCTCTCACCCCGTCTGGGATCCACATGATCTTGGTGGTGGGGTAAGGATGTTCGAAGGTCGATCTCGCGGAGAAGTCACCAGCTTCCTCGTCCAGTTGAACAATCATCACCTTGTTGTTGTACTCCTCAATAAAGCTGCCCACTGCCAGCCTGCATGAAACATGGAACAATGTAGCACAGATGTCCCTTCAACAGAAGTCAGCGGTGCCTCACAGACATAGCACGCATACAAAATGAGATAGCCACAGAAGAGTTTCCAATGGAGCAACCACTCCTATTGAAAATCGGGACTCTTGAATTTCTCATGTGAATTAACAAAACTTTAACACGATCTCGAACGACAAGCATCTGAGAAGCATAACATAACGCAGAGCGCCGATGTGGAAGGAGGGCCTGACCTGAACCATTTTCAGAGCAGTGTAACACCACACAGAGTGCCGTTATGGAAGGAGGGCTGACCTGAACCGCTTGTCGGGTCGCACGGACCAGTTCATGCTGTAGAGAGTCCATGGTGCCTCAAACTTGTAAATCTCCTTCCTCTTGGGCTGGTGCGAACTGTGAGCAGCCATCATGCCAGCGCCACCACTTGGACTGCAATCAACGCAAAAAGAAGAAGCTGGATTAAGTCTGAACTCTTCTGAAATCATGTTCCAGCAAAGAAAGCGACAGTTCCACGGAACTATTCAGCCGTTCAACGGAAGAAAAGCGTATGTCATATTTGGAAGATTTCACACGACAGCGTTTCTTTCGTTCCGCTTTACACTGGCGGAACACTGTGACTCATGTGAAGAAAAGATATAATCCCACAAAACTGTGGGAATTTCGTCATATCATTTACTAAGCAAGTGCCCCTAGCCTGTCTGCATCAAATCAGGGTCCTGAAATCAGACAAATCAAGCGGAAAACTAAACTTTTTCAGATTTGTTTTGGGCCTCACCAACAGGACATTTCGGCTTAAGTTGAAAATCGAATCGAAGAGTAGATATGTATTTTCATTTGATAAACAGGAGTGAAAAAATCCCGGACAAGCTGTAGTACACGTGACTTGTGCAAACTTTGCCTAAAAATGCATGACAAGAATTTTGAGTACACAACATACATCTATTTTGAGCCCTTTTGGGATTTAGGCCTCACTCTCCACTTAGCACGTAAACATTCGAGGACCATGCACAAAATGATACCAAAATCTCAGAATCGAAATAATGTAACTTACGCTTTTATTCCGTGGGACGGCAGCATTGTTAGGTGACGTTTATAAATATTCTCACACTCTTGTAATTTTCACTAAGTTAATGCAATTGTAACGAAAATTTATTAACTACTTCACTTTAATTGCTAAATGACGCGATAATTAATGGTCCTCTAGTATGTATATTCATTTCTCGTCCCCCTCCCATTATAAGTGCAGTCACACTCAGACAAAGAGCTCTGCCAGTTATTGCGCAGTAGCCTGTCGGTTCATGACCACGGGTCCATCGTACGATGCACCCCAGCCAACGCCCTATGACGTATCGAACGCTCATTGGCTCACGAGATCTGACGCTGGTGTCACGCCACTGTCTGGCCTTGGATTGCATCAGCATTTCATCAGCCTCCAGACCAGTGCATCGAACCATACTCTGTCGCCTATGACGTATTGTATTGTGATTGGTCGACGTATGTAACCAAGCCTGCCTACTCGGCGTATATAAGGAGCGCTGAGCTAGCGTCCCTCATGAGATGGAGATGAGTAAGAGTGTAGCAACCGCAGCACGTGCAGTGCAGTGCCAGCCATTCAGATAGAGGCAGTACTATGTAGAGTACTACAGATCAGTGTGTGTGTGTGCAAGGACAGCCACAGATCAGCAGATGTGAGTACAGACTGATGAGCTCAGCTCATAGTGAGACAGACGCCCACAGTGCCGCAGAAGATAGCATGTCAGTAGAGTGATGAAGGACTTGTAAGGTCAAGAACAGACAAGAGAGTGTTGGAACTTTGGCTAAGTTGCATCACCTGTTCACAACGCCAGGTGCAAATAAATCGACAATTAAGGAAACAACGTTTCTTCGTCGAAATACGATTAGAGGTCCTACCAACTTGAAAACCATCATTCACAGCCATACCTAAGAGCACTTCTAGGTAACAAAAAGATTTGGTGCCGTGACCCGGATTGAATTACGTCGGATCAAGTTACACTTCAAAAATTGCAAGTTTGGATCTTCGTGACCAACTTCAATTTTCTCTAAGCCACGAGACTTAGAAAACACCGTTGGACTTAGCCAGCCACCATCGACCATCCACACTCCTGTCAGTACTTCATTTTGAGTCTAAGACATCAGAGACTCAACTTGTCAACAGAGACCCAACTACCGTCTAATTCGCAAGATTCACCTCTACAAACACCCCTGGCAAGAAAAAATTTATCTCCAAGTTCAAAAACGCTCGCAAAAGCCTATAAACTACAGAGCGCTCGATTGCCAGTAGCCGCGTATAACCCGCTCCTGACGTCACCCCTCGCCGCTGTGACGCAACACTGCCCGCGCGCCGTCGCTGAGCCGCCACCGACGTCAAGGTCATCGAACGCCGCGCCGTCGCACCGCACTGCCGTGTCAGCTGCCGTCTGCCAGTGGTGACTCATAAGTCGCCTGCGCCGCCGTCGAGGCCAGTGACTCAACCGATCGCTTTGGCACCCGCCTCCAGTGGCGTACATAGGAAAAGAGGTGCCAACAACATCAAATTTTAGTATATACAAACTATATATTTTTGGAATCCGCACAGTCTCAGGAATACTTCTATCTGGTTTTTAGAGCTCTACACGGGTTCTGAAAAATCTTCATCCAACTTAAGTCTATCACAACCTCATCTAGAACTTCAAGTTTTCTTCAAGTTTCATCGACACCTCTACTAGTTTGTCAATTCTGCAAGTTATCAGCCTACTTCTCCGCTTCAATTGTCGTCTACCTCCACTTCAGAAAATAGTTTTCAACGGTTCCAGTGGTTTTTCAACGCTTCGAGCAGTTTTTCAACGCTTCAAGTTATTTTTCAACGCTACTAGAAATTTTTCGACGTCTCGAAAAATTTCTCAACACAGCTGTTCATCACCACCTGTGCTTCATACAGCAACCAGCGCTTCAAAACTCACAAGTAAGGTGCTTCCTTGCCCTCTCCTTAAAAACTGTTGAATTTTCGTTAGCTAATTGTACTTGTGTTGGAAATTGTTTAACAACATGGCTACTGCCGTTGAGCACACTTTGATTGATACTATGCGAGACATTTCGATGGAGATCCGAGTTCAAGGTCTAACGCAACATGTAAGATCATTTTCGGGAGAGAGCTCCAACAAATTTCATGATTGGGCTAGGGATATGGATTCAATCGCCTGCACCGCCGATGACAAGCGGATGGTAATTTTGGCAACCCGAACACTAAGTGGACCCGCAGGAAAATTTGCCTGCAGACTCCTCACTGAAAATCCAAATCTCAGATGGCTAGAACTAAGAAAAGAGTTGAGGGACAGATATAGCGATCTGAAAGATCCATACTGCGCCCGCGAAAAGCTACAAAAAGTTAGGCAAAAGAAAGGCGAACTCATGCAAAATTTTGCCGAACGTCTCCAGGACGTTGCCAGTGAAGTTTTCGACAATCCAAATAGTGCCGATTCTCAGAGAACGTTGGTGGAAATCTTCCAGAAGGGTGTAAATGATGACCGACTTGCGCGAGCATTGATCAGAAAGAAGTTCACTTCACTGCAGGAAGCTGTCAAATTCGCGAGTGATGAGCAACAAACAGACCGAACCTTTGAGCTCTGCAGAGGTAAACTGGATGTAGAGGAACCAATGGAAATAGATGTAGTTCGAAATGACGCCCAAGCTGATAGGATCGATAAGCTAGAGAAGTGTCTCTCGGATGTCGGCTCAAAAATCGACAAGCTAGCTAAAACAGTTGGCAAAAATCAAAGAGCTGGACCTCCCAGTCCCCCTCAAAGTCACAGTCAACCCCCACCTCGACGTCCATACCAGGGACCACCTCAAAATCAACGCCATTTTCAGGCGCCCCCACCAAATAATCACCAGTTTCAACGTCAGCCTCAGCCCAACCAATGGCAAAGGCGACCGCAAAATCAGCCCCATAGGACTCAGTTTCAGAGTCAACAGACTGCTCCGCCAGGTGTAGGATCAAATGAGCCGCCCCGCAGGTATCAATGGACCCATGATGGTCGCCCAATTTGTGCATTTTGTGAGAAGGCCGGACATACCCAGAGAGTATGTAGAGCAAAGCAAGCCTCATTTCGTGGCCCTCAGCAGCCGGAAAACTAAGTGGTCCATCTGTTGTCGGGACCGAACAGACGGAAAACCTAGATCCCAATGGTCCTAGGGATAACATCGCCAGAATTTTCATTAAACGTGACACCCCAATGTGTTGGATATACCTTGGAAATCGTAAAGCGTACACTCTTGTAGACACAGGTGCTGATATTTCGATCGTGTCGCAGGAATTCTTTGACAAAATCTCATCCAAACACGTTTCGGACTTCTCCAAAAATTGTGCCCCTCTTGAATCTGTAACTGGGCACAAGCTCAAAAACTTTGGCACAGCGACCCTACCAGTTGAAGTTTCAAAATTCTGTCGCAAGTTCAAATTTCAAATCGTCAAAGGTCTAAAGCATGCTTGCATCTTAGGCAACGACTTCCTTAGTGAATTTGGAGTCAAGCTAGATTTTAGCAAGAAGACAATGAACATTCACAACAATCTGATTCCGTTGAGGCCCCAACATCTAAACTGTCAATCAGTCACCTCATTGGTAAGGCTACCAGAAAAGACAACCATCCCAGCACAATCGTACGTGGAAGTTCCAGCGTACGTGAACCGTGTCCAGCTGATTGATCAGGACTGTGCCATACAGCCATTGAGTAACACTCCCTACTTCTGTGACGAACCTGGACTCATACTACTCAACTCAGTGAGTAGACCTAATGAAAAAGGTCACTTGCCAGCTGTGATTGTGAATACCACAACACGTGATCACACGCTGCCGTCCAGACAAGTCATAGGACTTGCTGAGGTGCTAGATGCATCTGAAATCAACGCTGTTGAGCAGACTGAATCAAGTGAACCATCAGAACCAAGTGCACAGGTTAATGTAGCTTCAAAAGTAGAACTGGACCCCTGCCATGAAAATTCAAAAAGCGGATCTGTCTCATGTCCCGGAACATCAGAAAAATCAAATTGAGCAACTGATTGAACGCAATTCGGATCTCTTTGCTAAAAGCGAGACTGATTTAGGCCGAACCGATCTGGTTACCATGAAAATCGACACAGGAGACAATGCTCCGATCAAACAGCGACCTTACCGTCTGCCATTTAGCCAAAGGCAAATGGTGGAAGATCACATTAATGAACTGCTAAAAGCAGGAGTCATTCAACCAAGCCAGAGCCCCTGGGCAAGTCCCATAGTCATTGTAGACAAAAAGGATGGTGGAAAGCGCTACTGCGTAGACTACCGAAAGCTTAACCAGATCACCGTCAAAAATAGCTACCCTCTTCCGCGTATTGATGATATCTTAGCATCGCTTGAAGGATCACAGTACTTCACCTCTTTAGACCTGAAAAGTGGTTATTGGCAAATTGCCATGGCAGATCAGGACTCAATTGACAAAACTGCTTTTACATGTTTTTTGGGACTATATTCTTGGAATGTTCTACCTTTTGGATTGACAAATGCTCCTGCACTATTTTCGGAACTCATGAACAAAGTTTTGCAAGGCATACAACACAAATATGCCATCGCGTATATCGATGATGTCATCATATTCTCAAAAACGTTTGAAGAGCATCCCGAACACATCGAGGACGTGTTCAACAGGCTGCGTAAGGCAGGCCTCAAGCTGAAGATGTCGAAATGTGATTTCCTCAAACAGGAAGTGAAATATCTTGGTCATGTAGTTTCAGCAAGTGGCATTCAGCCAGACAAGTCTAAGGTAGAAGTCATTCGAGATCTCAAACCACCCACAACAGTGAAAGGTGTACGATCATTCATTGGTATGTGCTCCTATTATCGTAGGTTCATCCCAAACTTTGCGAAAATTTCGAAGCCTCTGACGGAATTGACAAAGAAAAACGCACGTTTCCACTGGACCGACGAATGTCAGGAATCATTTGACACTTTGAGAGTATTTCTGACAGATGCCCCCATTTTGGCCTATCCAGATACCGGAAAGCCGTACAAATTGTACACTGATGCGTCAAACCATTCAATTGGAGCTGCCCTCGTTCAGGAAACTGACCAAGGTGAACGTGTGATACAATATTTATCACATCAGCTCAACAAATCTCAGCTCAATTGGCCTGTCATAGAAAAGGAAGGATACGCCATCGTATATGCCGTACAAAAACTCCGCCCCTATCTTCTAGGATCGAAATTTACCATTATGACAGATCACAAGCCGTTGAAACATTTGTTCACTGCTGAAATGAGAAACCCCCGCATTCAACGCTGGGCTATTATTCTCGATGAATACGGTTGCGACATCCAATATGTCACCGGTAGACAGAATACCGTGGCCGATAGCCTCTCTAGATTGGAACCTCAGAGAGATGAACCCATGGATGTCAATATCATAGATTCCGACCATGCACCCCGTGTTGAGTTGGATTCAACGGTAGAACCGTGCCCTTCTGATGAAAGTTCAGACCCAAAGGAGAAATTCCAGGAATTTCTCGCAAAGCATCCTGATTTAGAAACCCTCCAGAGCGAGGACGAAGAGATTCAAAAGATAATCAAAATGCTGAAAGACCCAACTGATCCAAATCATAGTGATGTTGCAAAACGCTATGTAGTGCTGGATAGTATACTGTATCGTATTACAGATACTTCGAAATGTACCCCTCATCCCGGTCTTCAACTGTGCATACCTAAATTTCTGCAGAAGCCGTTAGTTGAAGAAACTCATTCTGGTTATTTCGGAGGTCATCTAGGAATTGACAAAACGTATGACAAACTTCGATCTCGTTATTACTGGTCTGGTATGTATCGTGACGTAGTGAATCATCTGAAAATTTGTGTAGCATGTAACATGAGGAAACTCAGAAAGCAGCGACCACCCCTTCAGGACATGCAGATCCCGAAATATCCATTCGAAATGATAGCGATCGATACTTGTGGTCCGTTCCCTCAGAGTTACAATGGAAATCGGTTTATCATTAACATAGTTGATCTTTTTTCTGGTTGGCCCGAGTCATTCGCCACTGATTCAAAAAGTGCGGAAACAGTAGCTCAAATACTCATTGAACACATCATCCCTCGACACGCGTGCCCCCGTGTCATCGTTTCGGACAATGGAACAGAATTCTGTAACGTAGTGATTGACCAAATCTCGGCATTCTTTAACATCAAGCACATTCGAACTTCTGTGTATCACCCTCAGTCCAATGGACGTTGTGAAAGGTACCATCGCGTTCAAAATGATATGTTGGCAAAGTTAGTGAGCAAAAACCAACGCGACTGGGACACAAAGCTTCCTTCAATTCTTTCGGCGTATCGTACTGCCAAAAACGAAACAACAAAACACAGCCCCTTCTACGTTTTGCATGGACGTGACCCTGTGTTGCCCATGGACACACTGTTGTCACCCAAGTATAGATACCAAGGCGAGGACTATGTCCCCACCATGTTGGAAAATCTTAGTCGTGCATATCACGAAGTTCGGCATAACTTATCCCTCGGACATGAAAAGAGTAAATTGTACTATGATCGAAAAGCACAGTCGGTAAAATTCAAAGTAGGTGACATGGTATACTTTCGTGATCCATCCACAGCCCCTGGCTCCACAACCAAATTAACCTCACATTGGAAGCCATACTATCGTGTAGTAAAGGCGCTTAGTGATGTCACTTTTGTCATCAAACACCAGCTAGAAGGTGGTACTAAAACCGTGAACGCTCAAAATCTCAGACGTGCTGACCCCAATACACCGTGGTGTAACATTTCGAACGAACCAGCCCATATTAATCAGAAGTATGAAGAGAAATCAAAGTCTCAGATCCCAATCAGGATTCAGCCCCATCGTAGTTCAAAATTATCTTATGATGATGATATGGATGTAACGCCTGTGCCAGTTAGATTTTCGGAACCCGCGCTATTTGACACTCAATTCAATTCTAGTTCTGGCCAAGCAAAACCTGATGTACCCTCTGAAGATGAGGATGATATTCCGCTTTCAAGGTTGGCGAAACGGATGCATAACCCTACCTCAGACGAGGAGGATGATATTCCCTTGGCGAAATTAGCCAAACAGATTCGGGAAGAGAGAGAAAGAGAGCCAAAACGTAGTTTAGAATCTCCAATACCGGATGCAAAAAGAGTTTGTGAACCATTGGATTCGGATCTCAATCCAGATGCAACCGCATACGTGCCGGTCAAGCGAGACCGCGACGTAGAATCAGAAGATTCTGAAGATGATTATCCCCCAAATAAGGTCATCGCTGCAGATGACTCGTCTGATTCAGAGATATCAGACATTGAGAGTACAAATGTAGATACCTTAGATATAGATACTGTACAGTGTAGAAATGCCGCTAAGGATAGTGTAAATACACGCAGCAAACGTGATGTAACTGAGGTAACGTCAGGTTCCTCTCTGAATACGGAACAAAAGATGGAACTGTTCAAAATGTTTAGCATGAACATGGCAAATATCAGCCAAAAGATGGAAAATATGGCTGCCATGTTGTTGAAGTAGTATGTAATGATGTTATTAATCGGATTCTTCACTTGAGAGTGAAATGAGTACTTAGACATAACGGAATCATCAGATACTGGATGAAACGGATTCATTAATTGGATAATGGTGATTTGACAAGATGTCAAATGCGATCAGATGATGCCACCAATGGTTAGAAGACCATGATTAGGTTATGTTTTAGCTTAAGTTACAATAAGTTTCAAGTGTTTAAATGTGTGTTTTCTGTGTGTTACAGGATGAGAATTCAACAGTTACTAATATGTCTCCTCCTACTAACTGCCCTCCAAACAACCCTGTCGAACGTATTATTCGTACCCAAAGGTCAGATGTATGCCTCTTATGATCACTGGACTATTCATGTACCAGTCCACACGGCAAACTTAAAGGATGCACTCAAATTCATGAGCCAGCAAATCGAGCAGTTTGATATGAAATTTCACATGAAAATAGCAACGTACAAACATGAGCTTGAAAGCAACCGCGTGAATCTCTTGATCAACCGCCTGAACAAAGAGAAGTCCTATCTCAATGGTGAAATCCAAAGGACGCGCGAACTCTTCAATCTGTTGGATAACCCTATCAAGCATCGAACGAAAAGATCTCTGCTCCCATTCGTTGGTGACATAATGTCTAGTCTGTTTGGAACCGCCACCAATACGGATGTCAAAGACATCCTGAAACATGTTCAATATCTGGAGGCAAATCAGAAAAGCTTGATTCACGTCATCGATGAAAACGTTAGTATTTTGAATGAGACCACTCTAGAGGTTAGAACAAATCGTAGAGCTTTGAATAAGCTTATGAACTACACCAAGACGCTTGATGAAAAATTAAGATACCTTACCCGTGTACTTTCAAATGCCATGATGGCATACACGGAAATTTCAGACGAAATGGAAGACATATTTCATGATCTGTTAGTATCTCTCCAGAATCTTAAAAGTTACCTATCTGACTTGGAACTCCACTCTAGTCTTGCAGAACATGGTATTCTGTCAAGGTCGTTTCTAAAACCTGTTCAGTTTCAGAAAACCCTAGAGAACATTCGTCACATCCTCCCAAATTCAGTTGCTTTACCGTTTCAGCCCGAAGAGATCGAAAAATATTATTTGGTCAGTCATACATCAGTTTCCAGAAGTGAGTTTGGATTCTATGTCAATATTTTCATCCCTCTGGTAAATGTTCGCGATAGATTTCAAATCTATGAGATTCTGAACCTTCCATCACCAAAAGTTGTAAGTGGAAAGAACTATCTTGCAAAGTTCACAACCGAAGACTTCTCGTACATTGCTCTCTCAGATGACAACCTGAAGTATATGATTTTGGAAAAGAACTCTGTGGATGTCTTCATCAAAAGCACCCTACCGTTCTACCCAGTGCAAAAGCCGCTTGAAATCGTTCAGGAATCAGACAAGTGTCTTCCGTTCTTGCTCACCAAAAATAAGGAGAAAATTCAAAGATATTGTGATAAGGAAATATCAAGTAAGGAAACCATCAGGCCTAAAGCTCAGTATGTTGGAAATGGAGAATGGTTGATTATAATATCCGAGCCTCTTGAAATTATCACGAGATGTAAAAATGGAACAGAGACAAGGATGTTCACTGAAACCATAAATCACTTGCAGTTAGAACTCGGTTGTTCAGCTCAAACGAAATTCTTTACGCTCCCTACCTTTCGACGCTTCGACTCAGAGATCTCTTTTTCCGGTGCATTCAGTTACATAGCTGACGCCCATGATGTGTGGCATAGCATTCTCAGTGACTTGGAGAACAATACTGAAGCTCTATCTCTTGCTATTGAATCGCTTCCTGTCGTACCCGATAATACCTATCGGTTAAGTCAGCTCCGTACCCAGCTAAGGCGCCTGGAATCCAGCCGTCTCAGCGTCCATTTAAAACCCATCGCTGGCACTACAATAGGCATTGTGTTAGTCATAGTAGCCTCAGCATCCGCCGTGGTGATCATAAAACGCAGACGTAGGTCAACATGTCCGAATCGCTCCCAATCCTCCCCGATACCAGCACCGAGCTCAGCAGCATCAACATCAACGCCAGCGGAAATACAGTCAGCAGCAATCCCACTGACATGTCTTCGAGTGGAATAAAAGCTCAGACTCAACTATGAGCATCAAGCAGTCAGTCAACAGTCAGCCAACAGGCAACATGAACACCACTCCAGCTATCCCAGCCATTCAGTTTGCCGTGGACCATTACCACGACAACGATGGACAAGTTCACCTATTAGTGAAGTGGGCAGGACATCCCATGGCCTGCGCCAGTTGGATCCTTGAAGATTATGTACCCGTCCGCATCTCGAAGCAATACTGGAAGTCAGCAAACGAAGTCGTGCCCCAAAGGATACGACCTGGCTGTTGGGGACTAACCAACACCAGTGTCCCAACAACCAACAACAGCACCACTGCTCAAAACCACACCGCTGCCAACAACAGCACCGCTGACGAAACCAACACCGCTGCCGAAACAACCGCCAACGCTGCTGCCGATGCCAACGTCGCTGCTCCCCACGCTGCCCCTGAAGCAGTGTACTACATCAATCAGAACTTCCCAGTAGACAGCTTTGATTCAACAATGGCAGTTGCCGGATCAGATGTGGACTTTGATGTGTAGATTATGAAAAGTGTTGAATAAGAATGTTTTACGTAATCAACTAGTTATGCTATGTTATAGTGTGCAGATGTGTAACTCACTCATGTAACCGTATTGCTTAAATGTTTAAATGTAAAATATATCATGCTTCAAATATTGAGATGCCTGTAAACAGAATCAGATCTGGTGAACGAAAATTTTAGAAGACAAACCAAAATTTCATTCAAAGGACCTCGCGCTGTGATGTAACGAAAATTTATTAACTACTTCACTTTAATTGCTAAATGACGCGATAATTAATGGTCCTCTAGTATGTATATTCATTTCTCGTCCCCCTCCCATTATAAGTGCAGTCACACTCAGACAAAGAGCTCTGCCAGTTATTGCGCAGTAGCCTGTCGGTTCATGACCACGGGTCCATCGTACGATGCACCCCAGCCAACGCCCTATGACGTATCGAACGCTCATTGGCTCACGAGATCTGACGCTGGTGTCACGCCACTGTCTGGCCTTGGATTGCATCAGCATTTCATCAGCCTCCAGACCAGTGCATCGAACCATACTCTGTCGCCTATGACGTATTGTATTGTGATTGGTCGACGTATGTAACCAAGCCTGCCTACTCGGCGTATATAAGGAGCGCTGAGCTAGCGTCCCTCATGAGATGGAGATGAGTAAGAGTGTAGCAACCGCAGCACGTGCAGTGCAGTGCCAGCCATTCAGATAGAGGCAGTACTATGTAGAGTACTACAGATCAGTGTGTGTGTGTGCAAGGACAGCCACAGATCAGCAGATGTGAGTACAGACTGATGAGCTCAGCTCATAGTGAGACAGACGCCCACAGTGCCGCAGAAGATAGCATGTCAGTAGAGTGATGAAGGACTTGTAAGGTCAAGAACAGACAAGAGAGTGTTGGAACTTTGGCTAAGTTGCATCACCTGTTCACAACGCCAGGTGCAAATAAATCGACAATTAAGGAAACAACGTTTCTTCGTCGAAATACGATTAGAGGTCCTACCAACTTGAAAACCATCATTCACAGCCATACCTAAGAGCACTTCTAGGTAACAGCAATCAATGCAATGCAATCAATGCAAAACGAACATCACTATTTTCAGCATTCAACTTGATAACTTCACCACTGAAAAAACATGATCCTTCTGAAATGCAATGACATAAAGTGTACTTTAGTTCCATACCTTGTTTTGTAAGGTAATTATCTCACGTTGACAGTGATCAAAAACCAAAGAATTTGAACATCGGGTCGGCCTACGTAAATGTTGGCCTGCCAGGATGCACAATGTCTAAATATGAACAGACCCAGGATTGGAAATTGCTATGACTAGGCTCGACCAGCTTGTTATGAATATACCGGGACCTATGGTGGCTCTAGTTTTGCAGATGAACTCATCTTGTTTATTTTATTAAAAGCTTTCCAGTAGTCACCATTGTTTCTCAATCAGACACCAGTCTGAGAAAATATTGCCCACAAACACCGGGTAAGATGTTTTCTGACGAGGCAGTCTTCGGTACCTTGCCAACGCTTCTCATAATCCACAGCCCTCCTAGCCATAGCTGGACTACGTGACAGGATTGGAAAAAAACCGCAAATAGTTTGGTCTTATTCCATCTTTTTAGGGGAAAGAGGAGCAAAATACATTTTGTATTCATGTTTGTTTCTACTATATTTTCGTGGAACATGAATTTAGGTTGTAATACTGTAAGTGAGTTATATCTTATCATTGCCCGTTAGCGTTTGCATCAGAGCAGGGGAGAGCATGTGCTAATATTCCTTTAGCACGCGCCCCACTGTGGGGGAGGAGGCCGAAATTCACCCCCTCCCTCCTGGTTTTCCCTGAACAACGGAGAACGAACTAAACACAGAGTGACACAACTTTTTCGACGAGTTTTTTTCTATCATCGATTTCACGTGTCTTATCTAATTTTTTTCGTTCGAGTCACGTCTGGTCAAGGAGGTATTCCATGTCATCTGGCCCAACGTCAAAACCCAAAATCACCACTATGAAGCGGCACTGAAGTAACACCTGCCAACTTATCTGTTCCAAACATTCATGTGATGAGGCCATTAGGGTCTACTAATCTGCTATTCCGGAATTTTCATGTTGGCCTAAGATTGGGTTGGTGTTTGGGTCACCCCATTATATACCTATAGTGAAGAAGTCTTTTAAACAGTAAAGACCGGAGAGATCAAGTTGGATGTCCTCATACCGTGTATTCTGAGCACGCTTTTCAAACCATCACGTTGATGGTTTGAAAAACACATATTTTACTTTTAAGCAAATTGGCAATACAGTGCACAAAACTAGGGTGGATTTTATCTGAAAAAAACAGAAAAAAAACAGAAGCGGGTAGTGGGCAGTGCCGATCCTGCTAAGTGGACATAGGGATGAATGGGCGGTTGGCATTGCACCAGCTCATTCATCCGTACGACAAAGCTTGTCACGTGTGAGGGGCAATCGTATTGTGATTTCTACCATGTTGCTGGTACACAGCGGAATGCAGTGGAATCTGTCATTGCTGGCTCAGGGCAGTGCAGTGTCAGAAGGTACCACAAGCCACTTTTGGGTAGAGAGGGATGACAAGCAGAACGATCACAGCTGCAGACAAAAGCATATTGAAACTTTTTTTAGTTTGAGGAAGCAAACACGTTTATCTTCTGAATTAGAACTGGGACTTTTCAGTCCTGCAGCCCCCACACCAGGACTCAACCTGGGCCCAGTAGGGCTCAGAGAAGGACTAGAGCTAAAAGTCTGGGACCAGTCACTGATCAAACATGACTCATATTATGCATAAAGTCTCAAATACAAACAACTTATTAGGTTGTTTCGAATTCAATATTTGCCATTTTAAATATTAAATAGTGCAGCCCAGAGTATTTTGGCCTAATGCAATACTTGCGAGCTTAGTAGGCACACAGACCACATTGCATTAAACTCATATACTAAGCTCCATAGCCCACTTTAATGAAATACTTCACTTCACTTCATGAGGCTGAGGATATCCCTGGGTGTAAATACCTTCCATGTAGACACACACAATGCAACACACTTTTCTATTTCTGGTATTGCCATAAGCTTCTTCTGGTATTACCACTTCTTAGTCTTTTTGTCTGAAAATCCGGAAAGTGCAAAAAACATATTTTTACATAAGCTACTCGCATGTGTTTCCAAACTCTTTTCCTGACACGTGTAATGAATAACCTTCGAAAAAAGCAAGCTCTTGTGGCTTATTCTGAAGTTCCAGCATCATAATTCAAGCGGAAAAAACTAATATAATAAGTAATTGTAAAGCTATTTTCTTACCGAAGATATCAGTCGAACAAAACAGTATTTTAGAAAACTTTCGGAAACACTTGGCACAATGAAACTCAACAGGGCTTACTTTTCCACTATTCCGGCGACGAATAGAGAAAGTTGTTTACTCGCCGAACTGTTTGTTTCACTCACGGATCACTGACGACACTCGGTCCAGAGGCTCTACCTTTATTTTTCGTCCGTGCTGCTTCGTGCGGCAGAAAACCTCTCCATAGTTCGTGAAAACTGCATACAGGTTTTCTTTATATTTTTCCTGCATGAGGGCTTCAAAGATCCTGCGGCGGTACGGAGTAAGGTGCTCTCTGACGAAGAGCTTCTTCTGATCGCTGGGGTTTTCCGAAGGAGAAGTTATCTTCAGCCGGAACCTGTTCTCGTACAGCTGATGGCATGCTGAGTTCTTGGCAGAACTTTTAAATGTCACATGAATGAAGTTCTTTTTCTTCCCCATTCTGCAAGCCTCCTCTATATCTTCCTTCTTCACGGAAACTTCCGTTTGACATGCCCCGAGCAGCTTCAATGTGGTGTCAACCACATCTTCAGTCCAGTGTTCGCTCGGGGCAGGTGGAACAGCAGAACCGGACAAGAGGAGATATCTTTGCCGAGCGTTGTTGTCGAGCTGATCGACCTGCCTCTCAAGCTGGAAGATACGTTCATCTCTGGTGTTGATGCACTGCTCCAGCTTGTCGATGTGATCATCTCTCATGGCGATATGGCGCTCGACCTCCTCTATTCTTCCGAATAAGCTACCTAGATCATCCCTGAGCCGCTTGAATTCGGAAGTCATCTCAGCCTTGGCCATCTCCACCACAGAACGCAAGGAAGATCGAAGTGACGACTTAGTCACCGGGAGCTCTGAGACACCAGGCAAATCATCGGAGGCGTCAGATGTCCGTGATGCAGCTCCGGAGATACGACGCCTCTTGGTAGGGCTATTGCTCGGCGTCACTTGTCTCGCATCAACTCTGTCGATCATGACCCTAACAGACGATTGTTGGCTCCTTCCCTTCTCCTTGCTGGCTCTGCCCATGATGCCTCAGGCTGCACCACTGATTTTGGCGGCTGAGGCCAGGCGGACGAGGAAGAGCCGACCAACCGCTGTTGGCTGAGGCGATTGTTGAGCGAACCAACATGGTTTTTGTCACCTGTTAGGCATTGTTCTTATTCCTTAATAAAGCTCACTGTAGTTACTGGGGATACCTGCAGAGTAGCTCCGCTCTAAGGTATGCTCACGGCCAAGACACATCCATCCCAAACACAGTGGAAATGTCACTTCATTCTCACACCTGATAAATACAAAAATGGTGTCACCTGCACAGTCACCGACCTTGCACTGATTTTCACCAATTGCCTGCTTTATCAATTAACCACTGCGCCCCACTGAAAATATTAGCGCTGCTCACTGCTAGTTCACCCACAAATCCGGGAGCAGCAGTGCATGCATGCGGCCGTAATGGGACACCGAGGTCGGCTCGCAGAGCCCCTTTTAGTTTTTCTAATCAATGACAAATGCTGATATTACCAAATATCAAACTGCTAAAAATGAAATGGTGTCACTAAAAAGTGAATTAGACAATGGATATGCAGTTGCTGTTTTACTTCATATTCCTGTGGTTGGCCTTGTACTTTTGTTCTTGGCACTTGTCTAGTCTATTCTTTCTGGTGGGAAAAGGTAGGTGGTGGTGTGATGGGGAATTGCTAGGTACTTGCCCTGCTGATTGCTTCTATTTTAAGTATGTAAAGAGCAGGATGTTAGGCTAAAATCGTATGGAGCTTCATCCAATATATGTTGAAATTTTAAGATCCACTTAAAATTCCACTTTTCTTGTGAAGCATGAAAGCAGGTTATGTTAAAGTATAGTCTGTTCTTCATATTTGAAACTGCTTATTTCTCCAATTCTGATTTAGCACATGACTAAGGTACACTTAATTCAGCACAGCAAAAGCTATGTTTAGGTACGCAGGTCACTAACCCAAGATAGTTCCATACAAATGATACATCACCAGAATAAGTAGCCTTCACTCTTATTCCAGTAGACTTTGTTGGTTGATTTGTTATGCTTACAAAATACTCAGGACACACACATTCTCACATCCAAGGTGAGACTAATCACATCTGATCCACTAAGAGGATTCCAGTGTCACACTCCCACAGCACGAGCGTTGTCACTCAGGTTTTTTCTGGCATAAAAGTGCATTGCAAAATTGAGCCAAATTTTTTATCTAAGTGACAAGTGTACCAATCAGATGGCAGTTGCTTGTGAATGCTGTGTGGGACCAGGTACACAACATCAAAATGAAGAGGGAAACATGTTTTTGGAGGCACCCTCCATTCCAGATCACCATCAAGCGGGAGCTCCAAACCAAGAACACATTTTCAGCAACTTACTTACTTTTTTCCTAAGTATTGTGCAGTCTCCCCGCCATTGCTTCACCCCACCGTGAAATATATCTATAAACTATCTTGATCTGCTACTATGGCAGTCAATCAAGATACAACTGCATGTTCTCACAAATCCGCCTTGCACAAAACAAGGCAATAAAGACACTGGTGTTAAATCCTTCCACAGCATATACCCCAGGGCAATAGAGAACCAAATACTCAGATATATATATATATATATATATATATATATATATATATATATATATATATATATATATATATATATATATATATATATATATATATATTATTATATATATATATATATATATCCCTTGGATTTCACTGTTGGATATTACCCAATCTCTTAAAGCCCTTGGAGCCTCGCTTACGCCACGTTGTGTGCACACACACTGCATTTGGCACATGATTCTCTCAATTCGGGGTCTCAAATTGTCTCAAATTAGAGGTGGGATTTTTTTGAAAAAGCTGGTCCCGGTCCCAATCCCAACCAACATTTCTTGCTCCCAGCCTAGTCCCAGCGAGGAAAGATGTGGTCCAGGCAGCCTTTTCCCCACATATTAGCTTTTAAACATACTAATTTCTTGTGGATGCAGAGCCCAAAATATTAAGCGAATTCATATCACCATTACATAAACAAATAAACCTAAAGTATGAACCATAGCTTCAAGAAATCCTTTAATATTATCATTAAAAAAAGGCCACAATTAGGTATCTGAAAATGTTTCTGAGGAAACATTTGCATGTTAAACCCTTAAAAGGTAAGAAACAATATGCCAATCCAAACTTAAGCAGTATCACACCTCCATTCTGTCCATCCATAAACATTAAATCAATAAGCATACCTAAGTTTTATCAGGGAAGGTCAGGACACAGATACCTTCAAGAGCATTAAGATCAAATCACTAAAGCACAGGAGCAATTTGACACATCACTTTTGCAGTTGCCATGTGACTAAAGGACTGTTTTTGAAGAATGATGCGAGTTGATACACTGGATGAAGGAACTGACAATTAATGGTCTACATACCTGGGTAGTTTTAAAAAAAGTTAGGTCCTAAGCCCCCACCTTCCTTCCTTTTTCCTTCTAATGTCCATGCATGGATTTCCAAATATCGAGGCCGGGCATAGATCTGTGAGAAAGCAAAGCTAGTAGCAGAAACTGTCTTCTTTGATTCGTGTTAAAACGACATACAATTATTCTAGACAAATAAAAATTGAAAATTATTAATGCTAATAACAATATTTCCTTGTAATAGCCAAAAAATATTACAACAGCCGCAGACGGCGCACTAAAGACAAATAGTATATAGAGAAATAGTATCACGTTTAGTATGAGAATAAACACAGAGCTACATACAATGTATATAACTCTGTAAGAATAAAGATAATATTTGATGAATTATCACGTGGCTTTAAATCCTTTTTGCCTTGAGGGTACTAAAGCCTGAGCTTCTACTAGAGGGGTGTTCACGGCGCATGTGTACGGTGTGGACAGTGTGTACGGTCTGCGTACAGCCAATCAGCGTCGAGCAGAACTAGGTCATGGGGCGGGGCCTAATCTGGCGCGAAGAGGGTATGACGTCACAAACCTGTGTACAGTGTGGACAGTTGGAGACCGTGCACACCGTACACATGAAAAAGCTACGTAAGTGGCGCGCTTACGACATTTCGATCAAGCAAGCAGAGAGCCACAGAGACCATTAGTTTTCCATTTTGAAGTTGATAAGAGGAATCCATCGTGGGTGAGGGACTGTGGCTCGAGGGAAATTTATTCTAGGCACGTGGTTGTGTGAAAACATCAAATATAGAAAGGTATTTAGGCCTTCCTCAAGGATATCTCGTACTGCCAGTGTCTTTATTGCTTTGGTACTGCCTACGGTTTTAGAATTAGCCGGTGCCTGTTCTGATGGAAGAATCTTGCAAGTTGGCTGTTGGTTTTTTTGCAAACTGACATAGGAAAATGACAGTTATACTGTTGATGATGGTGTTTTCATAAGCTGAGCATCCAGGGCTCATGCGTCTGACACCAAGCACATGTGTTCGTTCTGTTCATTTGACAGTGCACACCGTACACATGAGTCTGACGTCATGGCACAGATGGGCGGGGCCTACATAGCCTGAGGCATGTTTACGTCCACACTGTACACATGCGCCGTGAACACCCCCTTAGGTTGAATTTTTCTTCAGACAATTGACCCCGGAAACCCTCACAAGAGGCGCTAGTGTGTCATATAAGATGGCCGCGAAAGAGGGAATGCGAAAGGTAAACAACATTAGATGGCCCCGGGAATATCATGGTAAGCGGTGAATTATACGTGTTTTATGCCTGGTATGTGGCAGTGGCTTATAACCAGCCGCTGCGGAAGGCAGAAAGGAGCCCAAATTCGAAGATTTTTTAGTCCAAAGGAGCGAAGTTTGTAGTCAGTATCAGGTTGAAGTTTGTTGCATCCTGAAGAAGCCTGCTTATCAGGATGAAGTTTGCTGACCCCCCCACTTTTTTGCCGGTGGCGACGCTTATTTTGGAAACACATTTTCCATTGTACATTCAAACTGGAATTTCAGACAGCTTGAAACGAATAAAGGCGTATATCTACCGAATTATTTCAATATGTCAGTTTCCCGGTCTAAAAAGGAATGCAGCCATAGGCGGATCCAGGGGGACGGCAGAGTGGGCACATGCTCCATAGGCAGATCCAGATGGCAAAGGGAGTATGTGCCCCCCCCCGCCATCGACCCTCGGCGCCCCCTGAAATGGCCACACCCCCTGAAATTTCGCTTCCCATCCCCACCCTCCCCCTCCCAGGATGCGAAAGTCTGCTCCCACCGATAGGGTTTTGCTCCCATCCGATAGGGTTTCCCGGTCAAGAATGGCGCCCCCACCCCCCCCGGGAAGGCGCCCCCGGTCGGCAATCCTGGATCCGCCTATGATGACGGCCAAAGGATAAAGGCTTACTCCTGCTAGAAGCAGGCTCAAGGGAGTGGAAGGAGGCATAAGCGGAACTGGAGATTGCCTCACAGCCAGTCTGCAAAGTATGGCAGCAGGCCAGACGAGTCACACCAGCCATCTAAAATTCTCGCACCACCAGCCTCCAAAAATTCGCACCAATCTGCCACATACCAGGGAAAAATGCCCCATTCCTACCCTTACAATGCAATGCTACCTCAATCATTAGTCAGTTAATTAAGAACTTTTTATAACCCTAGTAGCACACAACATTGTGACAATGGTCGTGGATATCTTTTCTAAACAATATTGTCATCACAACATTTGCTTTAAAATTGTGACAATATTGTGGGCGAAACTATTGTGGGTGTAATATTGTCTCCAGTGGCGGATCTAGCCGGTTGGTTGGGGAGGGGCAAATCAAAGTCGAAAAGCAAAAAAATGTCACGCAGTGAAAAGTTGCGTTACTATATGCCTTTTCGGCAGGATTTTGCGAACTGGAGACGAAAAGCAAAAAAAACGTCACGCAGTGAACAGTTGCGTTACTATATGCCTTTTCGGTAGGACTTTGCGAACTGGAGACGAAAGGCAAAAAAACAACGCTACGGGGTGAAAAATATGGGCTCAAGATACTTTTTTCCTATCCAAGCCCCAATATTTACACTGAACTTCACTAATTCTGTTTGAAGTTGAGAGTTGAAGCACCAAAATCTTGCTTACAAGCTAAAAAGGAGTCGGGGGAAAAGGAGGTCGATCGCTTGGGGGGGCAAAAACATAGTTTTGCCCCGAGCTTTTCCGTTTGGGGGGCAATTGCCTTTTTTGCCCCCCTGGATCCGCCACTGATTGTCTCAATATTCAGCCCACATTGTGGATACAACCAAACAAGGTGCTCAGAATGCTTTAACTCAGGGTAATAGAGGACGGGTACATCAAAGTTTAGTAGTGCAAGCCGCTAGATAAGCAGATCAAATATGCAAAAATATCGTTGCATTGCCACAATTTTCTCTTCAAAATTAAGAAATGGCTCGAACATGATGAAAACAGCAGCTAAAAGCTCAAAAAAATTAGATGTATTTTTGTCTCCATCATTTAGGAGAACTGGTAGATTCTTCCAAATTTCTTCCAAACAAAGACTAAATATGGGCGCTCCAAAATAGCGGCAAACTCTGCGCTTTTTGTTCACTCAGTTTTCAATAGAAATTGACAACAATTAGGTATCGGACGCATTTTGTTTGTTGCAAAGCTATTTATTAGACAGTTTGGTTTGCAGCAGATGTGAATTAAGTTACGAAAACTTACCGAGATTGATTGCAGTCAGTTTGAACCCTCTCTCTTTTATCTTTTTTTAAGGAAAAGGTATTTTTGTTCCTCAAGAGTCAAGATACTGCGTGTTGGGCCATATTTGTGTGCCAAAAAAGGAACTCACTAAATAGAGTGAGTTCTTGCAGCTTGTTAAAACAAGTGATTGGAGCCCAATTTGTGGAGAAGCCTTCCTTCCTTCCTGAGTTCTTGGTCAAAAGTTCAATCTAGGCAGGTAAGTTTGTATTCTGACTCCACACTCACTAATTTTGGTTACCTAACAACTCTGATTGCCTTATTTGCTTTAGTTTGAAGACTAGCAACAGCTATATTGCACTCTGTAAACCAAAATAGAGATGAAGTGAGATGAAATCAGTTAAACCTGTGCAAGGTTTCAGTAGTGTTTATGTTTTTTTGTTGAGCGGCTGCAGCATCAACTGTAGTCTACGCTGGAACACATTCCTTGTGTTTGGTGTGTTCTCCTAGATGTTTGGCATGTGGACTCTGATATCAGGGCAGGATTGAGTAATCCAAAAAAATCTTTCTGAGGTGGAAAAGAAAATGATATTTTTTTCTGGTCCTGTTGCAGCTGTGATCCAAAAACTTATTAAGTGTGATTTCTTGAGACGCTAACTTGTGAAAACTTCCACATGTGATGCATCTTGGGTACCAGCAGTGAGCTATTTCCAGCTGTCAAGATTGCTTAACTTCTAAGAGTGACTTTGTAGGTTATTGAGCTGCAGTACTTGTTTTTTATAGGTGTAAGAAATAGTCCCAGTTTCCATTCATAATCGAGCGTGGCCACACATAGTTTTCGGATGCAATCAATATGGTTAGAGCTTTTGGCAATGGTAACCATTTTCAATCCAATTCTTGTAAATCCACATCCAACAAGATCTGGCAGGATTTGGCATTGTGATGGTAAAGATTTCCCTTACAGTGCAGAGATAAAGGAGAGTAGACTGGAGAGGGTATAACTTTCTTTTTTATTAGACAAAACTAAACAAAACAAAATTGTATCAACACTTCACAAAAACATCATTAACAAAATTCATCAACAGAACAGTTAACCCTTAAACAAAACTTTAAACATATGTGAAGGGAGAGTGAAAGAAAACTTGAATGGTGTACCAGAAATGTTGACAAATTCAAGATTGAAGTGTTCTATTGGTTACAGATCCTTTTGTATCCAGCCAAAGTGCCATCGAAACCGTGATTGCTGTATCCTGATTCTCAGGTCTATCTGAATCGCCTCTAGCCCATGGAAACTGAGCCTTTAAGTTACAAATTAGTTAAGAAATAGATGAGAAAAAACAGTTAGGTAGGACTAGGTACTAAATTTGATATGTTTATAATGAGCTGCAAAAGTTGGCAGAATAGCATGACTCCTGACAGAAAATTTGAATATTTTGTCTGTGGGTACTGAACCAGAACTGGTATCCCACTTGGACATAGTGGGATTCAATCTAAGTGCAATTCCCCAAGCTGATTAGTCTTGCCAAGTTGGGATTGTGTGTGCACATTCTTAGCTGCATTGCAAGAGAGATGCATGTCGTTTTGTCTAGATGCATATAGTTGCATGCAGGTGTAGTTCACCTGAATATTTTCTTGGACCGAAACGTTGAGTTTTACCCTTTCCTGATTTTTTTAGCTAATTGTTATCCTTATCCGCACTGTGCTTAGCCTTTTTGTTTCCTTCATTGTAGCTTTTGTCTAGACATTTAGACATTTTTAGCTTTGGTCTAGAGCTTTAGTTCACACACACACTCACACACACACAGTTTTAGTTTATGCACAGACCATGCCACTTCTCACCTGTGCTTTTGCACCGATTTTCCGTGGCAAAAGTACAGCACTGTCTGCACAGCACTGTCGTGGCAAAAGCACTGTCCCTTCACGCTTTTTTTTTTGCTCATTTTAGCAGTGTCTCTGGCAGTGTACTGCGTGGGTTTTAGCTTTTGATCCTGGTCTGGGGTTTTTCTTTTTCCTTCTATGGTTTCAAGTACTGACTACACTGCACACTTTTTAACGAGTTGTTTTCATTTTTTAGTCACCGCAAACAAGTTTGCGCCATTGAAATGTATTGGGCAAGCTACACTACGCAAAAGGAGAAAACGAAAAACGTCGTTAAAAACGAAAAATGTCCTCATGAAACGATAAAATGTAGTTGAAAAGCAAGAAAGTGAAAAACTATTTAGTTTGGTATTTGAGCCGTATTTCGTTTGTTCACTTTATGATTATTGTTTACGAGTGTGAGGAAGTTGCTATAGTCGTTACTGGAGCAGTTGGCGGCGTCGTGGGGTGGTTAATCAAATATTGAAGATATTTGGATAATTATTGTGTTTGCCAGGAAGACCGCATTGTGACATTTGGCAATACACTTGCGTGGAATCAGTGGTGGATCCAGGACTTCATTTTGAGGTGGGGGGGGGGCTAGTGGACTCGACCACCACCCACCAACGCCTCAGGTCAGTCTCCGCCTATGCACTCTCTGTATATGCCAGTCTAGCTAATAAAACCAATCTTGGAATGACGGAATGATGTAATGCGTTACAGACGAACACATATAGCCTCTCCAGCTGAAGTGCCCTAAAACTCAAATTATCATCAGTCTCCGCCTATGCATTAGCTATTGGCACTTAAACATGGGGGGGGACTTGAGGCCTTAGCCCTCTGCCTCGTATCCACCACTGCACGGAAGCTATCTATGAGTGATCAGTAGATATTGCATTCAGATGGTATCTTTTGAATGCGGATGTTTGCAGTGTGAAAAAATCGCAGGTGCCTGAACTTTTGCATTCTGGTTGACGTAGGCGGATCCAGGGAGGGTTGGTCCAGGGCCTCAGGTGGATGCAGGGAGTTTGTCCAATGTCCTTCAGATTTTTGTCAAGTATATTTCGAATTTGATGATTGGATGTTGGTTTAAGACTAAGTTTGCTTCCCTTTCTTGTCGAGTTTCTTGCCGCTTCGAGAAAAAGCGAAATTATCGCCATACTACATAGAACAATTCCCGTGTCATCTTTATGAAAAACATATTGAAAGCTTTTTTGAGGCATCTAAAAATCATGTTTTCCCCGCAAACGTGGAAATCCAAAAAGTACCGCGTGTAAATAATGTAGATTATTACTATCTACGCAGTTTTACGTAGACACGGTAAATTGAGGACAGGTATTGGTCCTAAAATTTCCAGAGTTCATCCGTGCGTTTATTATATTTAAGAAAGTAGTTCGGTCAGAGATGCCTTTTTTATCCATTGGTATTTAAACAGTGACAATTTCAGAAATTCCCCTTTCCCTGGTGACGCTTTACATAGGCAGATCTAGGATTGCCGATCGGGGGGGGCACCTTCCCGAGAGGGGGGCGCCGTCCGGTCCGGGGTCGCCACTTTTGACGGGCAAAACCTATCAGATGGGAGCAAAATCCTATCGGTGGGTGCCGATTTTCGCATCCTGGGGGAGGGGTGAAGGGGTGGGAAGCGACATTTCAGGGGGGCGCCGTGATCATTTCAGGGGGTGCCGAGGGTTGATCATGGGGGAGAAAACGTGCCCTCCTTGCCCGCCCCCTGGATCCGCCTATGACGTTGTATTATCATTGTTATATTAGTCGGTGTTGTTTGAAACGGTTTCGCTAACAGCCAAAATATTGTCCAGGTGCCCCAAATGATACAACAAATCAGCAGGGTTGGGTCAGAAAGTGAACTTAACCCAAAACGAAACAGGGAAGCATGCTGCCTCCTCTATTGGCGGTTGGTGTGTCATTAAGCCGGACAATTATTATTATTATTATTAGCATAGGCGGATCCAGGGGGCAAGGGGGTGCAAGGGGGTACACGTCCCCCGATCGACCCTCGGCGCCCCCGGAAAGGTCGATGGCGCCCCCTGAAATGTCGCTTCCCACCCCCCCAGGATGCGAAAGTCGGCGCCCACCGATAGGATTTGGCGCCCAACTGATAGCTTTTGCCGGTCATAAGTGGCGCCCCCTGGTCCGGATGGCGCCCCCCGGGAAGGTGCCCCTCATCGGCAATCCTGGATCCGCCTATGATTATTAGATGACTATTGAAATTCCCTGCTTTGCCCCGTTGGTATTCCATATTGTCCGCTTCTCCCAATTTGGCAAGTGGGTAACAAAGTGGCAGCTCTATCTTTGGTCATGTAGTGAATCATCTGAATGCTCACGAAGAGTTCTAAGCACTCTCTTGATTGAGTAAAAAAACAACCATATCACTCGCAGTGCTCCACCCCAGTGGTTAAAAGCGGAAGCCGAGACTGGGATTCGAACTCACCATCGTCTGATTTATAGACCATCGCTCTAACCGCTGCGCTACGCGACCGCCGGCGTACGGGGTGTACGCCGGGAAATTTGCGGCTTACATTTGCATGGTTCTCGGAAATCGATTTTTAGGCATTTCTGTACATCTGACGTAAAAATACCAAATTGAAAGTGGAAAGGGCAGGGAATAGGCCTTCCAATGACGACGTTATATTTCTTCTAACAGCCATAGGCTGTGGTTAGCACGTGGTTGAAAATGAGCAATTTAACATGTAAGCCCTATGGAGCAGTCGCATTTGTACGCCGTAACAGTATATTGCTGCCAACTAACTTTGGAGGGGGCTGGCTTTAACTCAACTCGGGGGTGGCAATATTGCATAAATGTTTCTAAAATGTTGTTGATACAACCAAGAGGTATTTGTGTAGAAAATGCATGATTTGAAATTTGACAGTCATGTTTGATCCAGTGCTCCAAGCAGTCCCTCAATATCGAATAAAAACGATAAAAACATTGTTAGTGCAACATTGTGGCAATGTTTCCACTACAACTTCGCAGCAATATTGTGACAGCATTATTGTAACAATGTTCCAAAAACAATATTGACATGCTTATGTTATAATAAAGCTAGTGCAGTGAGACATTCATTTCTGGGTGAGACGTTTGAAAATTTAGGCGGTGTAGTGTGGGTCCAACAACGTATACTTTGTTGTCATTGCGGCGATGTTATGAAAAAATGTTTGTGACGATGTTGTGAAAACAATTTTGCAGCAAAATTTCGAGATGACCTTGTGCGATGTCGTAGCGGGAACATTGTAACAATGGAAGTGGAGTGCACTCGATAATTTCATCTGGACTGTCAGAGATGATGGGGATGGAAAATAAAGGACAGTTCCGCCACAATCCAACACCGACAAGCCCTGGTGAAAGTGTGTCTCCCTCAAAGCTGTGATACCCTCCGCCGACTAATTTAATTTTTCCACCGGCTAATTCTTCTATTTGACTGTTTGCTTTGGTCACACGTCTTATCTCACAACGTTGTGCGGGTTCTGTATATTCGCACCACTCGGTGCTCAGCGCCGACCATGTCACCGGACCGGCGCCAACCAATGAGATGTCATGTCAAGCGTGACGTCATGGCATCTACCGTGGCCTGACCCGCCTCACAGGTCGGGCAGTCTGCACGTGGCACTAGCCGGGTGCGTGTGTACACATCGTCCGACTGCAAAAAAACTGCTCAACGCCTCATTCTTGAGATCCCCTGCCGGCCGGCGCGTGCTTACGCTGCCCCTACCGGGCTTGGCCGGCGGAGGTGACCGGATACACACTGAGGAGCGCAGCAGTTCTGATTGGATCTAATGGTTATCCGTCTCTTCTCCATTTTCTTTGAACTTTCCAAGATTGTAACACACAAGAAAATAACGCCAGTCTTCAATATACACGTCCACCCAACGTCACGTATAACCACACTATTTCGCAACAACGAGTTCACCACGACTGAAAATACGTTACAAACCAATGGGGTTCAAAAATGCGCCGGATATGAAGCAGCCACGCCAGACGTGAGTCCCTCTCCTGGCGTTTCAAAAAAATCCGCCAGGTGCCAACACTTTCGATGACCGAGGCCAATGGCGCACACTCGTTTTTTATCGGGACATGCTAGCTACTTCACTGCCGACTCCAACTGCCAAAACTCATAATCTGAACCAGTGCAGCAACTGCTTAGATTTTCAGTGTGGCAATAGATTACTGTTTTTCTACATACTTGTATCGTTTCGTGAGGTTTCTTTCCCTAGAACTTGTTTTTTTTTACTTTTTGTTAACAGGTAGTTAGGCCTCTACTGCCAGAACTGGGTGCCAAAACTCAACTCGCAAACCAATGAGGCAATAGCTTAGCAAAACCGCAGATCGCTTTAAATACAGCTAACTTTAATATTTGTATCTTTTCAGGGTGTTTCAACGCTTATATAAGGAATGATTTATGGTGACATATTGTACTATTTTGTTATGAAGTCTATTTTCCGGGCCCGTCGTAGGATAAACCGTACATTCAAGTGTTCATACACTAATCTAGAATGGCAAATAAAGTCAGCAACCAGTTAGCTGAGTTGTGTGATGGCTTAAAATTTTCCATTTCTTCAAATTCTCATCTTCCATACTGCTGTTTTGCACAGAAGTTACAGAATTTTTGATAGTACTGCGTACTATTTTATCGTCACTGTCGAAACTCGGGACGTCTGCATGGTCAGTCGTTTGATGAAGTGCTGACGTCACTGGATGGGACTTTGCATCGCCTGCGGGCGGCTGGCCTGACTTTAAATTTGGCTAAATGTCAATTATTTGCGCCAGAAGTAGTCTTTTTGGGACATGTCATTTCCGGTAGTGGCATGGCTACAGATCCCAAGACCCAAGAAGGTGTCCAAAGCACGTGAATGGCCTCAGCCTCGGACCAAGAAAGAATTGGCTAGCTTCCATGGCCTCTGTTCATACTTCAGGAAATATGTTAAAAACTTTACCCACATAGCCGCACCACTGTTTGATTTGACGCGAAAGGGGGTGTCATTTCAGTGTCACAGAACGCTGATCAGGCATTTCAGGGATTAAAGGGAGATACGCAAAAAAATTATTATTGTAGTTCCTTGCTATTTGAAAAATTCTGATAACGAAACTATCAATTATTTTTGTATCTTCGGAAAATTTTGGGAGCCCACTCACTTATTATCGAAAAAGTTTAACAGTGTCAATAAAATGCCAATCACTTATACATGCCCATACCCATCGCTTACTTTTCGAAAACTATTTAAAGTTGAAAAGTAATGTTTTTTATGATACAAATGTCTGTTCTTCTGTTTTTGTACTTGAATTAATTTAAAAAAGCTTAAAAAAACTACAAAATTAATTAGTTTGCCCTAGAAACGGAAAAAAACATAATCACTCCAGTCTTCAGCGGTTTCGTACCTCGGGTCTTGAGTCATTTTCTGCTTCAGCCCCAGAATGACAAAACTTATGCGTCAGATAGGTCACGTGACCCCGGTTTGAGAATTCCTAGGCTTCTGATTGGTTAATTGTAATTTCTTTTAAGCCCAATATTTCTGTTTCAAAAGAGTTTTGGAAAGTTGTTTTTCTAAAGTAATTTTTCTGTACTAGTCCAAAGCTCTACATCACTGTTTAAGATAGATATGACCTAATTCTTAGAGAAATTGATAGCCTTAGCCGTGTGTACGTCATATACATCGATATGAGGTGTACCGGTAAAGTCGTCTAGAAATGTTAACTTTGAGAGCAATTTTAAGGCATTTGCAGGCCGAATTCGCAAAAATGAGAATACGACTTCAGAAACAACTTTTTGTAACCTTTTGATATAACCAATAAATTTTTTCGAGTATCTCCCTTTAAAGGTGGCACTTTGTGAGGCTCCCATTGTTGCGTTTCCCAACTTCGGCGACGATGCTGGCACCTTCACCCTTGACTGCGATGCCAGCAACGAGTGTGTGGGGGCTGTACTGATGCAGGAGCAGGCGGGCACTGACCGTGTGATTGCGTATGTGAGTCATTGTTTGACTAAATCGCAGAGAAACTACTCTACCACTAAGAAAGAGCTTCTGGCCTGCGTGATTTTTGTGCAGGAGTTCTCTCATTATTTGATGGGGAAGTCGGTCCGACTCAGGACGGATCATAATAGCCTCCATTGGCTGTTGAACTTTAAGAATCCTTCCGGAATGCTGGCACGTTGGTTGGAGATCCTGGGGAATTTTCAGTTCCAAATCCGGTATCGACCTGGGGCTGAGAATTCGGGCAGCAGACGCCCTGAGCAGGCGACCCTCTGAGCTGACAGATGCTGGATGCCAAACGGAACCCTGCTGCAGGTTAACGGCAGGGCAGAATCCCCTTGGCACGGTGCAGAAACACCCTGAACCAAGCCAGCACTCTCCGGGGTCCATCCAAGGATTTGATCACCGATCTAGGGCTTTCGCCGTCAAGAACCCTGCAGACAGAGACGCATTGTCTGAGAGATCCATCTCTGTGTGTGATAAGCCTGATGAATGTTCCTCCTCAGCGTCAGCTTCGGAACACAGAGGGGGACATTGTGCACGTGTGGCTGCTTGGGATTGGCCCTTGAGCTTCATCCAGGAAGAACAGAGCAAGGGCGAGTCTTTGGCTGAGATTGCGATTGTTTTGGCCAGTGGTGAGAACCCGTCCCGCAACAGTGTCTCTGCTCGGCTAAGACCTTGGCTGAAGCATTGGCTTCGGCTCCGCTTTGTGCGGGGAGTGGTCTTTCGTGTATATCGCAGGTGAGCTGGTGCCCCTGAACCGCTGCAAGTTGTTATCCCTCCTAGCTTAGTTGGTGGGGTCCTTGCCTCGCTACATGGGTGTCCTTGCGGTGGACATTTTGGCTCTGATAAGATGGTCAAGCAGGTGCAAAGCCGGTTTTTCTGGCTCGGCCTGACCTCTGATGTGGAACGTTACTGTGCTAAGTGTGACCGCTGCATGGGTCGCCACTCACCCAATCCTCAGCCAAGGGCACCCATGGGAGAGTTGTTCTCATCAGAACCATGGGAGGTGATGTCGATTGATTTCCTGACAGATCTGCCAGTGACGGAACGCGGGAACAAGCATCCGCTTGTCTGTTGTGACCATTTCACACGCTGGGTTGAGGTGTTTCCCTTGCCGGACATGTCAGCCATAACCGTAGCAAAAACTTTGGCCACTGAGCTTTTCTCCCGCTATGGTTGTCCCTCACGCTTGCACTCAGACTGTGCCGCCAACTTCAAGAGCCAGCTGATTGCTGAGTTGTGTCGCATCATGGGCATTCAGAAGTCCAACACGACTGCCTTCTATCCGGAGGGGAATAGTCGCTGTGAACGGGTAAACCGGACTGTCCTAAACATGCGGGCCAAGTACTTGTCGGACAACCACTCTGAGTGGGATAAACACCTTCCTCTCTTGATGCTAGGACATCGAGCCCAGATTCACAGGTCACTGGGATACTCAACGTTCTATCTCATGTTTGGGCGCTCACCAAGGCTTCCCATAAATGTTGAGATCGATGCACCCCACAGCGTGCGCTCTAAGCCAGCGGCACAATACATCGACGAGCTCTGCGATGGACTTCGTGATGTGTATCGAGACGCTCTCAAAGTCTCGAATCATAGCCACAAGCGTAATAAGAGTTTGTATGAGCAGAAACTTAACTCATTCACCTACAACCAGGGAGACTTGGTTATGCTGTTCCGTGGAGTGGCGAAGAGAGGTGAGTACCATAAGTTTCTGCGACCATGGAAGCCAGCTGCCATACTAGCTCGCAAAGGTGAGCTGAACTACTGGATGCGCTTGGAGGACGGCAAAAGGTTGTGTGTTCACCATAACCGGCTCAAGCCACGCAGTATCCGGCAGGGCGACGTTCCGACCGTGGATCAGTCCCATGATGCGCCTGTGCACAGTGCAGTGCATCTGGGCAGTACCACGGTCGACAGTGATCTGGGAAGGGTCCCAGATGTGGCTTGTGGTTCCCCGGATGTGGCTGGTGATGTGGCTGGTGGTTCTTGTCGTGTAACAGAGGCGGTTCCAGAGACATCACCAGAACCTTCTCAATTTGGGTCCACTGATGCGCCGGTGAGTAGCACTGACAACTGGGTAGACTCTTCATTCCTGGAGCAGATGAGAACCCCTCCTGAATCAGCGTCAGATGATGTCTTTGATGTACCCAGTCCTCATCCTGAAGATAACAAGGGTGAAGGCACCGATGCTACCGTCACGATTCCGGGAGCCGAGTGCTCTCCGGGCAGACTAATGCCGAGGCGCTCTGTCAGGGAGCGGCGTCCGCCTGATCGCTTATGTCTGTACATTTTCAGCGAGTCCTTCTAGGGCCCGCTTCATTGAGTGTTGTCAAATCCATCTTTGTGGACACGTCTGTGATCGTCTGCTCTCTTGCTCACTCATCTCGTGCACTCGTTTCTCTGAATGTGTTGGTAAATAATATGTGCGCTATTTGTGTGAGGCGTTGTCTCACGCCATTCTCTGGTCCCCAGGGGGGATCGCGAGTCTTCAAAGGAAGGAAGAATGTAGTCAGCTCGTGCGGCTGCTCCCGGTCAGCGCCCCTGCCGGGGCAGTCAGTTGGTTGCCGTCCCCTGCCCGCACCCCTGTCGGGCGCCTGGCCGGTCACCCTCCCCTGCTCTGTGCGTGGGATGGCTTGCGGCGCGGAGGCGTGGCTGGGCGTGGGGCCGATTGGAGGATGATAATTGGGGTTTTAGGGCACTGGGGCCGATTGGCGAAACTCGGTATAGTGAGTATACGCCGGACGCCTGAAGGTGCGCGTCTCTAGCGACGGACCCACCATCGTGATCCGTTCACTCAACGATCTGAAAAAAGCAGCAGGCAGCCACCCATTATTCGCTATGGCCGCAATGTATCACCCGGAATTTTGCACCGAAGCCGCGGCCGCTGCTCTGCCCGCTCGACCGGAGACCAAAGCTGCGGGCGCAGGTCGCGAACAGCCACGTGACAGCACCGCAAGCAGTGGCGGTGCGGCAGCGGTTGAGAATCGGGACACGCGCTATGCCGACACGCCTCCCACCGGAGCCCGCACCCGGGCCACGGCCGGCGCCGCCGCTGCTGCCGGCTCGGGTCAGCGCGACTCGCCACACAATCGGTGGCAGTCGGGTCACCAGCGGAGGGGCCGCGGCGGCCGGTGAGTGTTGCAGGGTAGTCCGGCGTGATATTACGGATTGGGTGTTTCGGATGCGCAGTTAGTATTCTTTTTGCCTTCTTTTTGCCAATTTCACAAGATATAAAATAGTGTTTGAGCTCTTTATTCCAATTCCAGGTCAGGGCTGATGTCGAATGCGAGTTTTTTTTGCGTTGGGGTTTGGTTAATTACGTGGTCTGTCTTCCTGTTTTGCGCCGTGTATGACTCAGATGAGCTAATTGCGCGTCAAACTTGTTGCATGATGTATGCGTAACTTTCTGGTATGCGGATCCCATTGCATCCCAATCTCGGCAGGCATCTGGTCCCTGCCTGGCGCTTCGGTGGCGGGCGTCCGGCGCCGATCGGTATTAAGAGGGCCCCCGCACAAGCGGGCCCTTTGGGTCCGTGGGTGCGGGGTAGGTACCGGGCTTGCCCGGTGCCTGGTGTCTGGTGCCTGCCGGTGGTGACTCGTCACTGCCGGAGGCTCTCCGGCACGGAGTCTTTTGCCGGCCTCCGCGCCGCTGGGCCCCTGGGTCTGGAGCTGCGGGGTGGGCGCCGGGATTGAGGCCCCGGCGCCTGGTGCCGGACGTCCCGTCGCCGGGTTGGGGCAGGTCACATAAATATGTATTCATCGTGTGTAACATTCATAATGTGAACCTGCGTACGTAATTGAATGATGTTGCCCTTTTCAAAAGGAGATCAAACTTGTCGCCTATTGAACAATTTAGTATACAGTACTTGTCAATAGCGAGTTTAGTACCGAGTACTCTCCGATCCCAGGTCGATTTTGGCGGCCGACTTATTATTATTCGACTGGTAACTGGTAACTGAATATGCAACTGCTTGATTTTCGCTTTCGGGTCACGCGTCATTCTCGGTGCGTAATCTAACGCGAGAAAGTGAACCATATAGTCTTGATCCATTATTATTATCATGATTACACCAAGTATATACCGATACCTACTCGCCGGCTGTTAATTTTCCACTAACAGAGTCGTGTAATTCATGTGTGAGTGTGTGCAAGCCTAGCTAGTAAACTTGATATTCTAAGTCTATATACTGCGAGGGAGTAGTTTGTCTTTCTCTCTGAGCTGCTACCGCCAAATTAATCAGCCAATTCCGATACCAGGACGCCAGCTGTGCATGTTCTGGGATGCAACTCCTTTTTCCAAGGAAGCATATTGTAGCGGTCCATGCTGTTGCGGGTGTGTTCAATGCGGGATTAGGCTTGGCGTTGGATGATAGTAACTTTGAGGCCGGAAATCTTGTGGTGGCCATGAACTCTGGCAGGGGAATTCAGAGCTGGAGAGCTTAATCGAGCAATTCCCCCGATGTATTCCCAAGGGAGGATGTGATGTCATCTGACGTAAACTATGTTTTCTTTTGTTTTGTTGTTTCCCCACCTCTCAGCCTACGGATGACTGAATTTCATAGAAAGGGTTTTTCTCTTTGCCTTGATCTTATTGATCTTGCGAGTGACCATAGAATTATTAATTATTGTTTGATTGACAGAAGCGTATGTTGATTGCCGAAGAACCGAACGGCCGAGGTGTCCGCTGATCCGCTGACTGATGCCCCACTGTGCTGACGTACTGTCTGCTGCCGCCGCTGCCGCGTCGCCCCTGCAGAGGCCTGGGAGGTCTCCGCCCGACAGCGTCAATAGTCGCTATTCTCACACCGTGCTATCGCATCGAAGTTTTCTGAAATTTGTTAGATCTCCCGCCATGTGTTCTAAAATTACTAGAAATCAATGGATATACCTAGCCATGCTCTTGAATATAAATATCTGGTTAATTAGAACTGGCATCGAAACGAACCCCGGGCCACAGTCCAGCAATGATCATCTTCGAATTTGTAGTGTTAATATTAACAGCATCACTGCAGATGGGAGGATTCAAGAACTTGAGCAATTCATTAACCACAACAACATTGGGTGTTTAGGACTTGTGGAAACCAAATTGGACGACTCTATCGATCCTTGCGTATATAAACTGTCTGATTTTCATCCGCCCATCACTCGTCATAGGACTAGGAAAGGAGGTGGTGTAGCGCTTTACTTTCATTCTTCATTAGCAATTACTCGCCTGGATAGTTTAGAAGTAGACGAGATCGAATGGATTTGGGCAAAAGTTAAACTAAAAAATGATAATATTATAGTTTGTTGCATGTATTTACCGCCTGGCTCTAATGCCGACTGGAAGGAAATGTTTTTACAACAGTTGGCTGAAAAGGTTAGCTTAGCAAAAACTTATAACCCGTCAAACATAATTTTGCTAGGCGATCTTAACTCGGGAAATAATTACTTAAAACATGCTTTCTCAAATCACTCACCGATAACATCATTTGAAAGGCATTTAAAGTCAACGGCAGACTCCTCAGAACTAGTTCAAATGATTGACGAACCAACTAGGGTACAAGGGAATGTTCACAATTTACGGGACCTGTGTTTTGTTCTGAATGCTAATGGCGTCTCGGACAGTGGAGTATTTTCTTCCTTCTCAAATCTAGACCACTTCCCGATATACGTTTCCGTAAAAAGTTGTCTATCTCCTCGCATTCAAACACAAAAGGAAATATGGGATTATAGTAAATTAGACACGAACCAACTAACTAACCTTCTCATGACGACCAACTGGCACGCCATTCTGGACAATGACATGGACACTGCTGTCGACTTATTTACAACAAAGCTCTTGGACGTGGCAACATTGACCATTCCTACAAAAAGATTTTCCTCAGGGCAAGAGACAAACCATGGGTGAATAGTACAATCAAGTTACTTTTAAGAAAACGAGACAGGGCTTTCAAAAAAGCGAAAAAACTCCAGGAGCAGTTAAAAGATTCGAATCATCCAAGTGCTAAGCTTGCGTGGGAAAAATGGAGGGTATGTAGGAATCAAGCCACAAGTGAAACGCGTAGAGTTAAGGACCAATATATGTCAGCTAAGACACATGCTCTTCTAATTAGTAAGGTTAATCCACATAAATACCATTCAACTCTAAAAGAATTGACGGGCCGCAAAAAGCATGCCGAAATTCCTCCCTTAACTGCCAGCAACAACGCGGTGATCAATGACAGCTTGGAAAAAGCAAACGCTTTCAATTCCTTTTTGTGTCGCAATCAATCCTTGACATGAATGAGCCAGACGAAATAGTAACTGAGCCACCAGACACACCAATTCCTGAAATAGGCACATTTGAAATTACAGAGATTCAAGTCTTATACGAATTAAACAAATTACAACCTCATAAATCTACAGGCCCTGATAAGCTGCCAACAAAATTTTTGAAGTTGATTGCCCTACTTATAGCTGATCCCTTATCAAAGCTGTATAACAAATCATTACGTCTAGGTATTTTTCCATCAGCTTGGAAGCTAGCTAACGTCAAACCGATCTTTAAAAATAAGGGCTCACCCTCAGACTTGTCTTGCTACAGACCTATTAGCCTACTTTGTGTTTTATCAAAAGTTTTTGAAAAACTAGTATTTCGCAACATTTATAGCCATATCTCCCACAACAATCTGCTAACACAAAGACAGAGCGGATACAGGCCTGGTCACGGAACTCAGCTACAACTGTTCTACCTTTCTCACCAACTCTATGACAATCTTGACAAAGGACGAGACTTCACTGCAATCTATCTTGACATATCTCGCTATTTTGACAAAATCTGGCACAAAGGACTGATAGAAAAATGTAAGAGGGAATTTGGACTGGCACCGCTAACAAACTGGCTGACATCCTACTTAACGGACCGAAAACAACGGACATGCGTTCAAAACACTTTCTCCTCGACGCTCCCACTAAAGGCGGGCTGCCCCCAAGGGTCTGTTCTGGGCCCCCTCCTTGCCCTCTTGTACCTGAATTCGCTCTCAAAACAGACAACAAACGACATACTTTGTTTCGCAGACGATACATCCATCCACGCCTCACACACTAATGACTCACTTCAGACTATTCAAACTTCCCTTCAAGACGACTTAAACAAAATCTATACCTACGGAAAGAAATGGCTGATCACCTTTAACCCCACAAAAACCACACAGCAAACATTTTCATTAAAGAAATACTACCAAGAGCCGAAGCTGAAATTCGGAGGAGTTCCTATTCCAACCGTTAAGAATCATAAACACCTAGGTCTAAATTTATCACATGATCTTCATTTTTAAGGAACAGGTTAACCACATAATAAAAAAGTAAATGTTACTTTAAGCCCTATCTTTCCCATTGCTAAATATCTATCTCGACCAATACTAAACCAAATTTTCAAAACATATATAAAACCCCACTTTGACTACAGTGACATCATTTACGATGGTCACTTAACTGTGAAAGACCAGCTTAGACTAACGCGACTGCAGAATAGGATAGGTAGACTTGTGACTGGGACACTTTTTCGGACCTCCACGGACAAACTTATGACTGACCTGGGCTGGGAATCCTTAGCGACGCGACGGAAGGTGCACAGAATATGTTTCCTTTATAACTTAATGAAAAATCCAAACGTCCCATCGTTCGTACGTGATCTGATACCCCAAACCAGAGAACATAACACCGACAGGGGTCTACGACAGGCAGGATGCATCACCAAAATTCCTCACAAAACTCTCGGCTTTAAAAAATCTTTTCTTATCAACACTGTCAACTGCTGGAATAGCCTCCCACAATATGTCCGGGATTCAACCTCAATAAAAATATTGAAAAATGAAATTAAAAAGTTGTTTGGTGACACGCAGCCCCCCTTATTTTACTCACTAGGCTCAAAAAATGAAAATGCTCTCCTCACTAGACTCAGGGTTAACATGAGCCATCTAAATTCACACCAGTTTCAAATACAAGCTAAGGACTCCCCAAAATGTTCTTGTGGAAGTAGCCGAGAGGACACTGCCCACTTCCTACTCCACTGTCCGAGGTACCGCCGTGAGCGAGGAAACATGTTAGACGTTATCACCCAAACAATCGACCGAAATATACGTATTATGAGCAGTAGTGACAAACTTAAGATTATTATACATGGGACAGATTTGGACAACTATAAGTCTTTGGCAGTAGCACGGTGTGTATTTAGGTTTATACGCGACACTAAAAGGTTTTGACTCCCAATTGCCCTTCCCGGGTCTTGTTTGGGCGGCGCGGCGCAGCGGCGTCACATTTTGAATGGGGGCGCGACGGGCGGACCCTACCTGCGGCGGGATGTGTGGCATGTGATGCTGAATTTTGTGCGACACGAGAGGCGCTCCGATTTAAGCACCTAGTGCTTATGCGCCAATCGTATAAAACTCAAATAATCTGTTTCGTATGTTGATAAAATAAACGTCTTGTCTTGTCTTGTCTTGAGTGCGGCGTGGGCCTGTGTGCGCCCCCACGTGAGCGTTGGCTATAACCTGGGGCGGGGTGACCCGTTGCAAGTGGAGACCTGTGAGGCGGTGGGCATTCGAAGCCCGATGCCGGAGCGTGGCGGTTATGTTGTGAGCAGTGCGTTGCCTAATATACTCATGACAAGGCTCAGCTTGTCTACAAAAAAAATCATGGGATAACTCAAATAAACAAGTCATCGTGGTTAAAATTGTGTTGGAAAATTTGATCATAAAATGCCAACTATTTATTTTCATATCGAAATTACATGGAAATGAGAAAATGCTTACGTGCACAGCGTTATCATCAATCTGACTCTGAGGCTCCCAATTCATAGGTATATTTTCCAAACACACAGCTCGTTCATTGATGCCTTGGCCTCCGCTCGTTCAATACACACAACGCTAACGTATAGCATGTAAAATCGCAGGCAACCTACACATATGAATGTATACACAGCCAGATCCCGGGCAACGTTTGGGGGCCAAGCAGAGAAAAACGTACAAATAGTGTTTTAAAGGATCCGCCCCGGTATACAGCACTGGGACACCGCGGCCGGACACGGGTCACACGCCCCCTGTATTGCAACAGGCGTGTGGTGTCGCGTGGTTGGCGCCATGAATTGGGAGGGCTGGCTGGGAGAGCTGCCCCCAACCCGCAGAGAAAACAATCGTCGGGCACGGTAGAGACTCGTCGCACCGGCCAAAGTA